>CM033274.1:2229255-2555959 GCA_019343175.1 Oedothorax gibbosus
GTGCATAATATTTATAGTTATTTTTCCTTTTTTCAAGCCATTCCTGAAAGTACACTTTTTTGTTGTTTTCAGTCGGCCATTTTGAAATTAGGTAGTATTTTTGGTCATTTCGAAATGGCAGCAACCATCTTGGCAAGTGCAGGGGTTTGTTGTCATTTCGACTTGGCAAGATTTTGATAAGTCACTGAATCCGGACACAGTTCTTTAGGTTATCCGACAACTCGGTTATAACGTCATAAAGGTTCAGTCCCAATTTTCTATTAACTCCTTGGTTATAGCGCTAAAAATATACATTTATATGATACCCATAATGTCTTTTTCCCTTCTTGAAGAATTTTTTCTGAAAAATTATTTTCACTATTTCAGTTTTAATTTATTCACCAAAAATGATGCGAAAATGCGCTATATTAATTTTTTTTCCTACTTAAAAAAATGGAACAGAGGAGAATTTGAAGTACTACTAATAGCACATAGAGTTGAAATTTATTCTATAGATGTCATTTTATAACTTTAATTAATAACATGAGTACATAATAAGTATTTCACATGATTTACTATATTCAATATTCAAAATTGTTTAGAATGTGACTCGTTTAGAACGTCTTAAACATGCTGATCGCCTGATGACATATACGGGTATACGTATTATTCTAATTCGTTTGTACACTTCGAATTAGAATATATATTTATCTGCGATGTCTATGTATTATTCATAGTTGGTTGGTGGACATATATTAAGCTTGTGCTTGGTTATTATGCTTGGTCACAATGACCCGCTTATAAACCATCGTCAAGAAGTCGTCATAAAACAGATGCTGCCATCTATCGCCACGTCCACAATTTAGACTTGTCCCTGAAGGGGAGGGAAATAGTCTCCAGGGACCTGTACCCGTGGGAAACTGCGCAATGACCGCCCACAGGACTTTCGGACCCAACAGATTTAAAGAGCACGTACTCCGCATATACTCGACAAACACAAACATCCATGCCTTACCGGGGATTCGAACCCGAACCCAGAGGCTCCAAAGGCTAGCTCCCTAACCGTTGCGCCGCCGGGTCGGCATTATCCATAGTTGTTGCACAAAACATAGTAATGTTGATGAGTTTCGACATTATCGGATATTTTTTAAGTTAACCCCTTTATGCCTAGTAGAAAACATAATATGTTTGTTTGTGTAAGTGTGGCTAAACAAAATGTATGACAAATAAGGACCAGTCCTGAACAATTTATGTAGGGAAATTTAAGTTACATTACATTTATTTAATACATTAAGTTACATTTAGCTTAAATTTAGTTAATTTAAGTAGGTTGCCGAGACCACCGGCTTATATATTGCCAAGTGCTTGGCCACAAGGGTCCTTACAGGTCACTCAGTCGTTGACCCCTCTGGAGTTGAGAAATATATATATTATATAGAGAAATATATATCTCTATATTATATATATAGAGAAATGAGTACCAAGCTTGCTCAGGAAGTTAACTGGTGGTTCATCAACAGGCTAGCTATTTATTTGGCTTGCACAAAAGATAGCATTAGCACATCAGGCTCAAAGGCTACAGAAACAGAGATGTCCAAAGTTTAAATTTTGACTTAAAGATTTTTGGATACTAAGAGATTTGAAAAAGAATTTGGTGCTATTCCCCAGCCCCACTAACTAGGATTAAAAATAATTTCATCGTGTGGCATTTAGTCTGATATAATCATTGAACCTTTTTTTTAGCGGTGTTGGTACCAATTACTGTTGTTTTTAAAACCTTTAATGCTTTGTAGTTTTTGACAAACTGCCTGGGCTACGTTCGTTATTTTTTGTTTGTTTGTCAAAATGAATAATTTGATGTTAGAAATAGTTATTAAAATTACCTAAATGTGTATTTTATAAAAAAGTGGCTTTTAGTTTGACAGGACTAATTGGAGTATTCTTGAAATACATCGCGACTCGAAAGAACAAATTTCATGTAACCGTCGGATTTTTTTTTCATGACCAGTGAAAAGTTTAAAATTACATCTAAAATTATAATTACAATGTAAACACTGTATAGAATTAGTAATTCAATTAATTAAAGTTCATTTGGACTATACATATTAGTAGAAATTTGGATTTTTTTTTAAGGAACAACAATTGATAAACGTGACGAATCATGAGACTTGTAATTCAAAGTAGATGACAATTTATTTTATAAGTTCCTTGAGCTTTTTTAAAATGGGTCGTACCCTCCTGAAATCCTGAAAAACTCCTGATTTTAATATTTCTTTTAGCCTTATAACTCATGATATTTGTGTCTCATCTCTATATTTTCCCTCTCTAAATTGACTACTTTACTTTTCGGGAATCTACATGACAGTAGAAAAAAATCCTCATTTTTTTGTACGGGTTATGCAGGATTTCGCGCTAAGAGATTTTTAAACATTAGCTTAAAGCTTTATAGACCGGGGAAATACTTTCAGTTCATCTTAAGCAAAACATCGTGTTAAGTGAGTTCGCGTTACCGAGGTTCGACTGGAACCTGTTTCTAAGAATATGTTGGCCTTTCACAACTATAGTCAAATGCTACAAAGTTTTTCTTAAGTTTATACCAGTGTTTAAGCTGGGTTTTGAAATTTTTTCGCATTTTAGCTAAAATCGAAAATTTAATTTTAGCTTTTTCAAATGATTTTAGCATTTTAGGAAAAACAAGTTTAACACATTTTAAAATAATTTATTACCAACTTTTTACCTAAATACATTATCATATTTTAAGTTTCCATGATTCTGCGAGGCTTTTTTGCTGCCCATGTTTTGAAAGCCGCATGGAAATCAAAGTTTTCTCTTGGCGGCCCTTCAACATTTATCATTAGTAAATTATTTACACATTAGATACTAAAACTCTGTTGCGAATGTCTGTTTTAATTAAGTTCATTGCAGAAAAGGATCGCTCACAGTCAACTGTCGTCAAAGGTATTGACCCGCAGTAGTCCAGAGTGCTGGTCACAATTGGGGAACTGTTCAGTCAGATCATTCACATTAAATGCGATTTCTTTTCGCATTTTGCGAAAAAAACGATCACAGCTTAAACATTGGTTTATACCCAGACTCGGAGCGTAAACAATTGATACAACAATATAATAAACTCAGTCTACTGAATGTCTAACTTTGTTATTTTATTGCAGTTGTCTGAAAACCACTCCTTCAGGTAAAAGAGGGCCTAAACCTAAAAAGGATAGACTTGTAAGTTTTTTCCTTAATACTTTTTATTTACCTAAAATATTTACGTCAAATATCAATTATTTGGTACAAAAAGCCGAAACATCTCAATTACCATTACCCGTAAAATTTCAACATTTCAATATAATTTTTGGTACATACTTGAGATTAAAAATTTTTTTTTTACTAGTGTAATTTCATGCTAAGTTAGTTTGCAATAAAAACTGTTGTCAAGAGTAAAATTTTTTTCTCTTGTAAATTAAAATTAGTGATCTGATGCAACAGATACCAAATATCAAGTCTAACACTTAGCCAGATATCCGGCTAACAATAAATTGAAATAAAAATTTCCTGCTGACTAAGGAAAAATATTTTTAAAATTCCAACGTTAAGAATATTTAATTATTACATTTCATATTTCTTTCACAAATACTTAAAAAGCAATTAAATTGCAATTGAAATCACACATGAAATAACATCACCACATAATTGGTTTTGAAGCAAAATAACAAAAATTTATAATTTTAAAATTACTTATTTGATATCAAATCATGTCAACCCTAAGTTTTCTTTAACCCTTTCAGTCCCAGTGATGCCATTTTGCATCATCAAGTTTTTGATCATAATTTAAAAAAAATAATAGTACTGACATCTATTGGGATTAATAAAATATATTTTCTAATATATAAAAGTTTAAAGAACCAAAAGGTACGCTTTTTGATATCATAAATGGCTATAGACAATCGGAAAAAAAATTCTAAAATGGTGATGCCAAATTGTCATTGGGACTGAAAGGGTTAATAACATTTGTCAGTTAGTTTAACAATTACAACAATAAACAAATTGAAAAAATTTAGTTTTAACAGGCCGGATAGTTTAATTATCCGGCTACAGCCAACTATCCGGCTCTATGCGGTATGTTGACCGGATATCCGTTGCATCCCTAATTAAAACAATTTTTTAAAATTGAACTTCAGCATTGTTGATAAAGAATTGTTTTTGTTAAATTTTATGTTTAATTTTCCATATAACTCATTAAAATCCCTTGTTTTAAAGTGTTTAACATAAACTATGTCCTAGTACAGCGGTTCCCAACCTGGGGGGCGATCGCCCCCAAGTGGGCGATTTGTGTTATCAAGGGGGCAAAAAATACTTGAGGGCCATCAGGGGGCGATGAGTATTCAAAGGGGGGAAATTAAAATAATGTTGTACCTTTGTACAGTAAAACCATTCTCCAACCATAACCAAAACAGCTATTTTTTACTTTAAACTCTTTTAAATTTTCTAGAAACCAGAAAATATATCTTAGTTAATTATTTCACTTTTGTTCTTTAAAAATATGTGTTTTATGTTTTTTCTATTTTATTTAAAAGTGACCGGATAAAGCCTCTTTGGTTGTTTTTATAAACGGTAGTAAGTGTTATAAAACTGTTTTATAGTTACACTTTAACTCAAATTATGATTAGGCGATGGATGTTAATCAATCTAAAATAAGAGGCGATGGTACAGAAAAGGTTGGGAACCACTGTCCTAGTACGTATTAGCGATATGATACCTAGCCTGACCAGATTTGTATATTTGTATTTGGTTTGTGTTTGACCTTATATTTTAAATAGTACTGGCTGAAACAGTAAAAAATTTGGGAAAGTTAATTTTCTGTAGGTACAACTCTACAATCCTAATTATTCATATCATTCAACCAAATTTCAGTACTGATTGTAATAAAAGTTTACTGTGCGTAAATACTTATATTAATACAAGTTCACTGTGTAAATGTAACTTGATATAACCTCCTGATATTCTGTAAAAGTTCTTTGTGTAAGCATATTTACTAAAGTATACCTAAAATTATGTTTTAAAATGAATTTTAAAGATAAAAATTGATATTTGCTGAGAGGCACATCATTTTTTTACGGATGCTAAGGTCTTAAGCCACATTTTTTGTGCTATAAATGCACAAACTTGCTTTGACAGTTTTCTATAATTAATAATCCATTCAATTCTAGCATTTTTTAATGCCAAAGTTCTTTAAAACCATATGGGGACTGTAAAACTGTATGGGGACTGTAAAACTATATGGGGACTGTAAAACTATATGGGGACTGTAAAACTATATGGGGACTGTAAAACTATATTATTTAATTTTTTGAAATGCATCAGAAATTGTGCTTGACCTTCATGGTTGTGCTAAGACATTTTTTTATACAGATCAACGGCTGATACTTGTAATTGAACGCTAAACTGTGTTTTTTCAATCTTCTTTAATGGAATCTTCTTTCGGTTCTGTTAAGTTTTAAATAAATTCTGCAGTAAGTAACAGCGGTATAAAACACATCCGTTTGCTTGGACGTAGAGTCTCAGAGGACTATAAAACCCATTACTTCCATTGTTTTTAAACGGGCGTGTTTCCCGACTTGAGTAACAACAGTTTCACAGAATGAAAATAAGGTCTCAATTAATTAATGTAGTGGGCAGAGCCTAGTTTATCAAAACACCAATTACCAAAACCGCCAATGAAATCTAGGAATGAAAGAAAAAATGATTTAGTTCATGTGAAACAAGCCAATACCCCCCTTCCCCCCATTGAAAAGAGATGTCAACAAATTCTTCCTGTTCATTTTAAGTAAAAGCAATTAAATTTGAACTCCAGTCTATGGCCTTAGTCCAGTGGTTCCCAACCTTTTCTGGACCATCGCCTCTTATTTTAGATTGATTAACATCCATCGCCCCCTTTCAATTTTCGTGTTATGTCTAATCATAATTTGAGTTAAAGTGTAACTATAAAACAGTTTTATAACACTTACTACCGTTTATAAAAACAACCAAAGAGGCTTTATCCGGTCACTTTTAAATGAAATAGAAAAAACATAAAACACATATTTTTACCATATTTTTAAAGAACAAAAGTGAAATAATTAACTAAGATATATTTACTGGTTTCTAGAAAATTTAAGGGAGTTTAAAGTAAAAATTGGCTGGTTTGGTTATGGTTGGAGAATGGTTTTACTGTACAAAGGTACAACATTATTTTAATTTTCCCCCTTTGAATACTCATCGCCCCTCAAGTATTTTCTGCCCCCTTGGTAACACAAATCGCCCACTTGGGGGCTATGGCCCCCAGGTTGGGAACCGCTGCCCTAGTCTAGTCAATACAACCAACCACATAATACTCTCTCTCTCTTTACCGCTACCACAGTTCATTCTCTCCCCCCCACCTCAATTTCACCTCCCCCTTCCCCTTTTGAGCGTTGTATTACCTACATTCACTTTATCTGCCCCCCCCCCCCCCTCCAACAGTAAACCGTTGCAAATGCAACATTATAGATCCAAATAAGGTAGAAATTTAAAAGCAATGGTGTATTGTGATAAACCAATGTTAGAACCGATTGCCAAGTGAAGCTGTTTATCGTTTTCCAAATAGGCCCAAATTAACTTTTTGGCGAATTACTAGGCTCCGTAATTGAAGAGCTTAGTGGAAGAGCGTGGTAAGTGACATACAGGTGAAAACGAGGGAATGAGATTTCAAGATTTTCGTCTGCACTCAGATCTGTTGAAAACGATACTTGCAAACCTTAAAAAATATATTAAACTTCAAGTTTATGAACGGGGGAATTTTGTTATCGTTAGAGGAGGGAATAACATGTTCATTGACAAAAAGCAACTCAATAGTTAAAGTATTAGATTGGCAGATCACGTGACCACCAATGCTAACGACGGGACGCGCAAGGGGGCAAAATGGCCAGTGTTGCCACCACTTTAAGGAGAAAAATGCTACGACATCATCGGAAAAATACCATTTAATTCTAAAATTACCAAAAAAATACTAGAAAGCATTTCAAGTCACTAAAAATATTCCAAAATGCAGCTAGTATTTTTACGATAGTTTCTTGTAATTTTAGAATTTATTTTAGAATTATTCTAAAATTACAAACAAATATCGTAAAAATACTAGTTGCATTTTGGAATATTTTTAGGGACTTGAAATGCTTTTCTAGTATTTTTTTTGGTAATTTTAGAATTAAATGGTATTTTTCCGATGATGCCGTAGCATTTTTCTCCTTAAAGTGGTGGCAACACTGGCCATTTTGCCCCCTTATTTTGGCCTCCATGCGCATCCCGTCGTTAGCATTGGAGGTCACGTGATCTTCCAATCTAATATTTTAACTATGATATCTATGCTTACCACGTTCTTCCACAGAGTTCTTCAGTTTTAAGTATTGTTCGGGCATTGTCCAAATCAACTGCCGGCCTTTAAAACGGTCTGTGTTGCCAAAACGTCCGACGAATAATACCCCGTGTAGAGGGAGTGCACGTTAAAATGCTCCAAAGTTTCGACGTCGCGTACGATGTCGCCCTTAAGAGTTACGTTGGGTGTCTAGTCAGTGTTGGCTCGTCACTTGACTGTGGTTCTAAATTACGAGGTTGTTTGATTTTTCGATTTTAAACTGCACCAAAATATTCTGACGATGGCGACATATTATTTTAATCAATTTTTTATTCAATAAGGTGTTATTTTGTACAAGGTGTTATTTTTCTTGCAAATTTGTTTTATTTTGATTTACGACGACTTTCATACCTGGTAAAAATAATGCGTGCATGGCAAAGCAATAGTTTCGCAGAAGTTAAGATTTCAAAACAAAAAAAGCGTCAAAGTCGTATTAACAGACGCCCCCAAACCACTTGCTTCATGCTACGTTGCATTCATTGAAATTTATAAACAATAATTGAACTTTTTCGTTTGAAGTAAAATATTAAAATTTTTTATTGAATCAAATCTTGGTCCAATCCTAGTCGTTGGTCCGGCGACTTTTCGAGCTTGGCGACATCTCGCAAATCACGTTTTAAGAACACTCTCTTAGCTTGCGATTTTTTTTCGATAACCAAAAAACCGATCTCATTCCGCTTCTCTATGCGTAAGCCTGATTGGCCGCGGGACTCTGTGTTAATCCAATGGAGGAAAAAAAATAGTTGATAAGCCACATTTTTCCGGCTGTTCAATTAATAACTTTACAAAAAAAATATTTGAACGAATTCAAAAAAGTGTGTTTATCTGTGTGTACCTGTAAGTCAGCTACATTTATCATATGAAAAGAAAAACCGTTTGTAAAATATTTAATGCAGTCGGGAAAATGTGGCTTTCGTTCGCCCTTAACGTCTCCTTCTTTTGGTTAGTGTACATGGTTGCCAGAAAAAGCTCTTTAAAAACTCGCCAAATTTTGTAATTTGTTGTAGGAGCGTCAGTGACTAGGATTTTACCCAGATCTTGTGTTACAGCCTCTACAAGTGCGCAAGAAGATTTTAAAAATTACTTTTATTAGGGGTGCAGGGGCTGGGGAGCCCAGTCGGTTAGGCGCTCGCCTAGCATGCGAAATGTCCCAGGTTCGGGTCCGGGCATCGCCAAAATAACTGCCGACCTATAAACGGCCCTTGCAGCCAAAAATGTCCGACGAATAATACCCCGGGTAGAGGGAGGGCACGTTAAAATACGCTCCAAAGTCCCAACGCTGCGTACGATGTCGCCCTTAACGGTTGCGTTGGCTGCCAACTCAGGTGTCGGCTCGTCACTTGACTGGTTCTAAAATACGACGCCCGTCGCCAATAGCCCTCGTGTAGCTCTAGTGCGACGATAATTCAAACTAAACTAAATTTATTAGGGGTGCATAAAGTTGACTTGGCGATTTATCGCCGGTTTCTCTTTATCCCCCGCCAACCGGGCCTGGTCTACCATGAGGCCCATGCCTAGGGCCCCTTAATTTTAGTTTGTACTATACTAAATGCTGTAGACCCTCGCATTTTCAGTACATTTTTAAATTTTCTGAGACTCCACTTTGTTTTTAGCTTGACTTTGGCTCAGACGTTGACTTTACGTGATTGGTTTGATCTATGTTAGAAGGAAGCCTATAAAAATGGAAGCACAAATCTGATACATCGGCCAACTAGTACCATCATTAGTGACAATCATATACAAAATTTTCCGTAAAGGGGCCCCTAAAACTTGTGCCTATAGTCTTAGTTTTCCTAGATCAGGCTCCGTGCAGTGCTAGAAGTGTGGGTAGACCATGGATATCATAGTTAAAGTATTAGATTGTCAGATCATGTGACCTGCAATGCTAACGACGGGACACGCATAGAGACCAGAATAAGAGGGCAATGGAGCCAGGGTTGCCACCAGTTTTAGGAGAAAAACACTACGAAAAAATACCATTTAATTCTAAAAATACAAAAACATACCATAAAAATACTAGCAAAGCGTATCACGTTTTTTTTTTAAAGTCACTAAAAAGATTCCAAAATGCAGCTAAAATTTTTATGGTCTTGTTTTGTAATTTTAGAATTAAATGGTATTTTTTCGTAGTGTTTTTCTCCTAAAACTGGGGGCAACCCTGGCTCCATTGCCCTCTTATTCTGGTCTCCATGCGCGTCCCGTCGTTAGCATTGCAGGTCACGTGATCTGCCAATCTAATACTTTAACTATGATATCTATGGGGTAAACACGGGGTGACGCATCCCACCACTTTTCAAGAAAATGGCCATGCGTCATGCGTCCCCTTACTACTAATAACACTAAAATCCATCCCCCCTCTCTTTTTTATTTATTTAACCATTTTCCACTTTTAACAAAAGAAAAAAGTGCAATTTTAACATTTTTTTTTGTAATTTTAGTTGTTCTCATTTAATTAAACTCAGTTGCAGCTTGTTTGTGCAACAGCTCTAATGAAACATACCGTCCAACCTTCTCTTTATATAAATTTATCTATTTCTTAATTATATTATTCATTAACTTATTTAGGACGAAAGCAGAATAGCAAATTATGTGAATACATATCAAACTGGGGAGGGGGGGAACTTCGTGTGGAATATATCCGGCGCCACCCTCTAAATAAAAATATTATTTCTGAAACTTTATTCGCGCCGAATTTTGTGATTGGCTAGTTTTCGTTATTTCTTTCTTAAACTTTGCGTAATATCGTGACCTTGAGACAGATTTGTGTCTTCTGGATTATGACGTCATTAAGAATGTGAAATGTACGTTTTCCCACCAAAAATTATGAAAAAAATAGACTTTATCATCTATTTGATTAGAAAATTCAATAATATCTAGTGTAACTTTAAATTTTATGGGGGGGGGGGGGGGCTTCCCCCCTGGATCCGCCAATGGGCACTAGCAATCGAACCATGGGCATCCCCCCACTTTTTTCTTCTCTACTTTTACCACTGCCTGTCTATAACCGAAAACACGATCCTCATTACCATTTTGTTTGCTTGCAGAGTCGCAGTAGCATCGACAGTACCCCCTCCACCCCACAACAAGGGGCGGCAGATGGCAGCACCGGCAAGCACACCCCTCCCCCCTCCGAAGAGGATAACAACAATTCGGAAGAGGGGGGTGTCCCCCCTCCACCCACTTCCACACCCCCCGCGTCACCCACCGATAAAAAAGACACTTCTTATTCCGTTCCTGGGACTGACAAGGTCGACAGAAAAAGAAAAAAGTCGGCTGATGAGGATGACCCCGATTCGACCACAGCGCCCCCATCCCCGAAAAGACAGGAGACGGACGAAGTGTTCGATGACCCAGCAGACGATAACCAAGTGATCGAACAGTCCCCTCCCCCGACGACGAAAAAGTCAGATCTGAAGACCCCGAAAAGGGTGAACGAGCCCAAAAGGAAACCTCCTCAAAAGACCCCTTCCAGGGTGTCCTCTGCTAAGGGTGGTTCTTCTGCAAAACGAACTGACGAAACAATTCCAAACGATGTTAAATCGTCGAAGGGTGGCAAACGAACTGAAGAAATAATTCCAAACGATATTAAAGCGGAATCGCCCGCCAACCACTCCGACCAAGAGAACAACAACAGTCACCCCGAACCGAACAATGGCAAGAAACCAGATGTCCCGATTCAGATTCAGGCGGGGCTGCTACAGCCCAAGAACGGCAACCGGCAGACGATTCTAGGAGGGGGTGTTTCCAGCTTTCCCCCTCCTCCCCCGGAAATGTGGCTGCGTCAGAACCCGGTGGTGGACGGCGTCATGATAACGGATGTGACGTCGAAGAGCCTCACGATTACGGTTATAGAGTGCCAGACGAGTAGGGGGTTCTTCCGGGAGCGCGAACATAACTCGACCTAAAATAAAAGTATATATATGCAAAGACACCTAAAAAATTTAAACGAATGATCGTTGTTAATAATAAAATTCCTTAAAGATGATTTTTGAAAAGGTCCTAACTTTCACTTTTCCCATAACGGCGAAAGAGTCTTAAAAATGACGCGAATTACGACGTCGGATTAGCGTCTTAAAAGTGGTAAAATATTAATTAAATAATTAAATTCTAGTACTGTTCTTCTCTTTTTTGAATGAATGTCTCAATCGCGTCTTAAAAGTTTCCGACTATTCTTTTTGAAAGAAAGACGAAAATTACCACGTCGCAATAACATCTCGAAAAGGACCCTATTCTAGTACGGTTCTACTCTTTTTGAAAGAATGACGGAAATTGCGACGTCGCAACCGCGTCTTAAAAGTTTCCGACTGTTGTACAGTTCTATTCTTTTTGAAAGACGGTAATTACGACGTCGCAATAGCGTCTTAAAACGAACCGACCCTAGTTAAGTTTTATTATTATTTTCGTTACTTTTCTATCGGCATCGTAATCTGCCGTGTCGTGTAAACTCATAGATATCATAGTTAAAGTATTAGATTGGCAGATCACGTGACCTCCAATTGCCCTCTTATTTTGGTCTCCATGCGCGTCCCGTCGTTAGCATTGGAGGTCACGTGATCTGTCAATCTAATACTTTAACTATGATATCTATGTGAAAAATTACATTATATCTTAACAACAATGCCTTAGACAATTGTTATTAGCACTTATGACTTTAATCTATAGCGAATTATATACTAAAATATTATTTCAGGGTGTTTTTTTATTTAATTTTAAAGGAGTTGCATTTCAAAATCGGCATCCGACAATCTCCGGAAAGTAACGGAAAAGTAAGTAATTTTTCCGCTACCGCTAAAAGTAACTAAGTTACAGTTACTTTTTGAAAAATCTAAAAAAAAGTAACTTTTGCAAATAACGCGTTTCTCCAATCCCTGTACTGCAGTTTAGCTACCCACGGCAGATGTAATATTTAAAAGCTAAAGCTAAAAGTGTCAGTTGGGACCTTATATCAATCTAACGATTCTTCTAAATATGATAACGATTAAGTTCGATTATAAATCATCGGAAATATGTACATATTCGGTCTTAGATCAGGAAAAAAAAACATTGTTCATAAGATCGTAATATCCAAAACTAAAAATTATTTTGTTTCATATATATTGGATAATGATTTATTGATGTTCCTAATCCTATATAAAATACTGGTTTAGACTCAAATCTGTTTTAATTAATGTTATCTAAAGATATATTCAAATTCTGTTAATCGTTATCACGTAATGTTCCAAGTTAAATTTGCCATTAAGTCGTAAATGAACAAAATAAGGTATTTATAATTGGGGTGATTATAAAATAAAGATCTCGGGAAAATTTTAATGATCCTCGTAGATTTTTTTTAGTAGGTTGTCAAAAACTTCGATCGAATAAAAATTGAGATATTCGAACATTACTTTTTTTATACTTACTGTTCCAACATTTATTAAGAGGGACTGTCAGTCCCATAGAGCTAATGCATTAGTTTTGAATCACAACTTTCCGAAAAAAGTATTGCTTTGCCATGTTAGCCTTTTTACCAGGTATGGGAATCACATAACATCCAAATGAAAACAAATTTGAAACAAAATGTTATTACTATTAATGTATAAAGTTTTAAAATGCGCATCTACTGTAATGGCAATTTTAAAACTTCATAATTATAATTAAATAATAAGTATTTTCTTTCAATTTTTTTTAAATAGATGTTATGATGATTCCCATACATGGTGAGAAGGGCATAACATGGCAAAAAATACTTTGCAAAGTTATGATTTCAAAACTAATGCATTAGCTCTATGGGACTGACAGTCCCTCTTAAACAATAACAAAAACTCTATTTAAATAACTGTGGGTTTTTTTAAAAACTTATTTCGATGATGAAAAACTATATTTGAAACTTGTATTCTCATATTTTTTTGTATAGCCTGAACAAAATGTAATTGACTATATATTTTGAATACAATACTTAAATATATTGTTGTATATTTTATTATTTACTTAATATGTATTTTTATGTTAAAAGTGTTTTTTTAATCAATATTTAAGTGGATTCAGTTCCATAGACATGCATTAGTTGAAATCATAATTTTGTCCAAAAGAATTGTTGCCATGTTATCTTTCACCAGGTAAGAATAATTATAACATCGATTTTTTAACAAAATTGAAAAGAGAATAATATCCGGTTATTGAATTATTAATTGAATAAAGTTTTAAAATATTGTCGCATCTGCAGTATGTTTTTGGAACTTTAAAAACTTTAAAAATACAGAATTAAAATAACTAGATAAACATTTTCGTTTCAAATTTTCTTTCATTTCGTGTATTACATTACATATAGGGAAAAAAAAGCTCACATGGCAAGCAATACTCTTCTGCGAGAGTTATGTCCAAAACTAATGCATTAGCTCTATTGGACTGACAGTCCTCTTAATTGATTGCTGTAATTGGAACGCATAGGAACATAAATATTTGTCCAAAATAACTGAAGCAATATATATCGTTCATACAGTAAGATAGTTAATATTTAAAAACTCGTTTAAAATTTTTTTTAAAATTGAGTTTTGTACTTTAAATATTTTTTATAACCAATAAATTATTTTGGTAAATAAAAATTATGTTTTTCAGGCAAAAGCCTTAAATTTGCGATCGAAAATTGATATGGATCTACGCAGAAGGTCAGATTTATTCTGGTTCAGTTCACAAAGAGGCATTTTCACCAAAATAAGCAACTTTTCTAACAATTTATAAATTGGACCAATAAACCAGAAACAATTGTATTTGAATTGAGTAAAGAACTTTTTTTTTTCTTTTCTAGTATTCACAATTGAAGAGTAAAGGGAAAAAAAAACTTCAACGACTGGGAATTTGTCCGTATTGCGGTCTGCTTGGCGAGTAGTGGCGATCGGAAAGCAGTTCCTTCCTCGATTCAGGTGCCAGACTAGTGTCTGGCGTGAATCTCGATCATAGAGATGGTAAACCCGTGCACCGTGTGATAAGGACCAAGTCAAAAATGGTTTCTTCTCGCCAGTTTAGGTGATGACTCGCTATCTTCGCCAAGCAGACCTGTTGCGGACAGGTTCCAGTGGATGAAGGTTGTTCCCCCCTCTAATAGTTCCCGCCACCCTTATTTATTACACTTTAGGGATGGAAAACCGAAACCGGTTTTTTGCCCTCGGTTTTGACCTGAAAAACCGGTTTTCTGCGGGGAAAACTTTCTAAAAACTGGAATCGGTTTTTTCTCAAAAACCGCCATCAGCGTTTTTTTTAATTGTATATATTTTTTAAAAATGTTAGTTTTGCACTATGTTAACGGCATAGATAGCAAATGGGAGGAATTAAATTTAAAAAAAAAGGAAATAGAGATGGAATAATGCAAATCTTAATAAAAATACTCAAAACGATTAGAAAAACCGGAATAAAAAAAGGAACATTATAATTTAAATAATAAGAACAAGAAAGTAAGAATTAGGAAGAAAACCTAGAACTTAGTTTTCAACAAAACACTTTAAACATTTAAAATTGACTGTGTAATTTTTTTTTAATTCGAAAGTAGAGTTTACAAATTAATTGACGTTTTCAATTAATTAATAAGAAACTGAAAAAACTAAAAAAAAATTAAAAAACTTTTTTTTTGCCATTGAAAAACCGGTTTCGTGGAAACCGGTTTTATAAAACTGGTTTTTAAGGTTCGGTAAAACCGGGTCGGTTTTTTCGGAAAACCGCCATCACTAACTTGTTCTAATTTGGTTTGCGGCGAGTATAATCTTCAATTTGTGTTCCTGTTTTAAAATAAATTGGCATAGGTGATTCAAGTTTTCTTCGTTCCTTCGCTCATATATGCTAGGCTGTTAATGTAATATAATCTACAGTTCTTGTTTAATAGGAAAAAAAGTATCAAAATGTTTGTATTTTTATATAAGATCGGCTTTTTGAGGGGGAAAAAAGTAAAAGTTTGGAAATACTTAAAATATTATCGTTGTTGTACCTGTAACAAGATAATAAAAAAAAAACCTCGTGGTCGATTTTTTTTGTTGCCGTGTAATGTGCTACTCGGAAGGTCATTATTGAATCGTTTTATTCGCAGGACGGTTGAACAATTGTAACATTTTATTGGCTTTGAGATTCTCAAGCAATTAGTCATTTCTTTTCTTGGGGTTCTTTGTATAGACAAAACTTCCGAAATTAAAATCCCAACAATTTTTTTTAAAATCAAACAAATAGGATCTCTACTCTTTGAATAAGTTAGGAAAAAATCATTTCTAGTTTCCACTATCAGTCAATCAATTCATACTATTACTTATTTAAGTGTTTTTCAGAACCGCCCTAGACTTTTAAAACTTATATGCTGGTTGTTTATTACATTATAGACTTCAAATTTTTTACTTAAATCAGTTGAAAATTATCTTTATCATATGACATTGCCTCTTTTTTTTTTACATTTTCCTCACAGTTTTATTGTTGCATATTTCAAATTTTGAAGTTTGCACCACCTTAAATATTTGTTTATAAAGAAATATAAATAAATATGTGTTTTTGAAGTTAATAATTTTACGATGGGTAATCTGCTTCAAAAACATCCTTTGTATATTTTGTTTGTGTGAACCTAAATAAGTTTTGTTTGGGTGAGAAAGTATCAAATGTAATAGACATATATGGAATTAACTAGACATTGTGTTCTATATTTTTCATTTGCTTGTATATTAATTTAAAACTTTTCTACCTATTTGTATACTGACTTATTTTTTTTCTGCTAAGGTAGATTTCATTAGGTGTTTTTTTTGTCGATCCCCTAGTCCTTGTTATTGTTTTCGTTTGATTTTAATTTTCTATTATTATTTACTTGTAAATACAGTTTCGGATGTCAAAAAACATGTGCCTGATGCTCTCAAAACACCATTGTATATGGCATTTATACATTAAAGTTTGCTTTTTGAATAAATGTCTCATTTTTCTTTTCATTTAAGGCTAACTACAGTCTTCTTACATATTCTGGTAGATAATGTAATGTTTAAGAGGGATTGTCAGTCCCATAGAGCTAATGCATTAGTTTTGGAATCACAACTTCCGCAGAAGTATTGATTTGCCATGTTAGCCCTTTTTCCCTAGGTATGGGAATAAACATAACATTGAAATGAAACAAATTTTTGAAAATAAAATGTTATCTAGTTTTTTAATCATATATTTTTGAAGTTTCAAAATGCCAAAAATGTACAGCAGATGGCGACACTATTTTAAAAGTTTATCAATTACTAATTAAGTAACCGGATATTATTTTCTTTTTAATTTTGTTTTAAATTTTGTTATGCCATACCTGTGAAATGGGATAACATGACAAAATAATTCTTTTGGAAAAGTGTGATTTCAAAACTAATGCATTAGCTCTATGGACTGACAGTCCTCTAATACAATAAAAAGTTGGGCATTGTCATTGGCAACAGTCACACAGGCATGTTTTTTCAGTGAACTTTTAGCTAGTGGCATCATCTGCTAAATATAGTCGAGCAGAACAGATTTTCGTGTTTAGAACCGGACCTTGTGGAGCTCCGTAGAGCAATCACTTGAGCATCGGCTTTCATGCAGAGGCCGCTTCAAACCCGGCACATCCCAGAAGTATAGACAATTGATGTTGCACAAATATAAAACAAAATGGACTTAATTCGGGTCCGACTATAATACCCGTAAGGGATGCACTGTTAAATCCTTCTAAGTCCTAACGCTGGTACGATGTCTTTCCTTAACGTTGCGTGGGTGCCTATCAGGTGTCGTCGTCACTGATGGTTCTAAAATACGACGCCGTCGCAATAGCCCTCGTGTAGCCTAGTGCGGCGATATTAAACTAACTAAACTTAATTACGGGGTTTCCCCAGTAATGCACTGGACAGCTGCTCGTAAATCTGTGATCCTATGTCGCTCGAAGTTCGTTGGCGCTACTGTTGACCTTGTTACTTGATAAGGTTCAATACGAGCGTCATTGGCTGTGTAAAGCTCTAAAGGAAACTAAAGATAGGCAGTCGAAACGATCAAATTTCAAAGTATAGTTGGAGATCACGTGAATCAATCTAACGACGGACGCGAATGGAGGCCAAATAGAGGGCAAAATGGCCAGTGTTGCGCCCTTTAAGGAGAAAACACTTCGAAAAATACATTTAATTCTAAATTACAAAATATGTCAAATACTACGCATTTTGGAATCTTTAGTGACTTAAATCCTTTAATATTTGTGTAATTTAGAATTGAATGTATTTTTCGTAGTTATTTTCTCCTTAAGGGCATGCAACACTGGCTATTTTGCCCTCTTATTTGGCCTCCATGCGCGTCCCGCCGTTGGCGGTGACGCGATCTGCCAATCTAATACTTTAACTATGATATCTATGGTCTTAATTCTCTAAAAAAAAGTTCCTAGCTCTACTATTGCAGTGATTGCGCAGTAGTGGTTGAAATAAAAATTAAGAATTATTGAACACGAAAGTATTGCCGATACAATGATATAATATTGTTGGGGAAAATGCAATTTCAGAAAACAATATTTTGCTCAGAATTCTGAGGATTTTTAGCGTGCAAAATTTACATTTTCTATTGGAGATCATTTGTATTTTTCCGATGATGCCGTAGCATTTTCTCCTTAAAGTGGTGGCAACACTGGCCATTTTGGCCTCCATGCGCGTCCCGTCGTTAGCATTGGAGGTCACGTGATCTGCCAATCTAATACTTTAACTATGATATCTATGGTGCCACCCTAACCCACTAACTCTTATTAGCGTTTGTTTGGGTGATAAAGTCGTGGAAAGGCGTAGTGAGCCTAGTGTCAGCGTCTGGATCGGAGGTTCCTGCGATCGAGTCCGGTCCACTGAAGACCTACCGAGTATATGCGGAGTACGTGCTCGTTAATCTGTTGGGTCGAATCTCTAAGTTCCCATACCAAATCAATCCTCTGGGGTTTGACAAGCATTTGGGTCCTCTAGTGGCCTCTGTCTCTAAAAATTAGATGGACCACTATGTGTGTGTGTTGTCTGTTGGTCTGTCTACTTGACGAAGGTTTATAAGCGGTCGCTGACCAAGCACACAACTGAAATATATGTCACCAACAACAAAATCGTGGAATTTGGTCGTGGAAGTATTTTTTGAAAATTTTCTACAATATAGATTAAACTTTATTTTCTTTTTGAGGTTCATGCCACAGAGAATAATTTTGAGTCCAGGAAATTTTTTTGTAGGTAAGTTTTTTTTTTCTTTTGATACTCGTTATTTATTTACTTTCATTCCAAATTTATCTATCATATTGATTTTTTTATTTGTAACATGTCTGAAAGCCTAATGAAACCTAATTTTGGAGATGGTCCCCAAAGGTTACCAAGCGATTCGATTGAATAACTGGACAAATATTCATCCAAATGTAACAAAAACTTATATTTAGGTGTTTTCGAGGGTGCTTAACATTTCTAAGTTATTAAAATTGGGTGTCGCCATTAAAAATTTCGAAGTTGGTAACATTTTTAATGTGAAGACAGCCACTTATGCAAAGTTTGTGTCACGCAATTTGTTACCCGGAACGTTATTTATTCACAAAGTCACAAATGTCCGATTCTATAGTCGTAAAAAAAAATTCAGCAGTTAATTTATAAGACGACACTAGCTGACCTGACAGCCGTTGTCTTGTCTTTACTATGAATATTAAATTGTAATTGTAGGTTGATCGAAAAATCCATCGATCCATGGTAAATGCAGCCAAAAATGTCCAAAGAATAATACCCCATGTGGTGGGAGTGCACGTTAAATATTTTTCAGAGTCCCGACGCTGCGTACGATGTAAAAGTTGCATTGGGTGCCTAATCAGGTGTTGGCTCGTCACATATGACTGTGGTTCTAAATAAAGACGCCCGTGGCCAATATCCCTCTTGTATAGCTCTAGTTCGACGATAATTCAAACTAACCCTAACCCATACAACTGGATGGGAATAGCTACCCTACGCTAAATTTTTAATTTCGCCAAAAGATGCCAATGCCGACCTTCATTGGTCATATCATAGCTGTACCAAATTGACAGTTTCATAAACATAAAGTTTTTACGCTATACGTAGAGGTAATTAACTTTTCTTAGAAGTATTCATCAGATCTAGAATAGTAATCGCCTTTACTGCCATGATACATTGTAGCAATATCTTCACTTCTACTTCTTATAAACATTAATTAAATTAAATTCGGAAACCAAAAAATTAAAATATTTCAATTCAATAAATAAAATAATGATATTCAAATAAAAATCCTACAAATTAAAATCACGTGCTCTGACGTGCTTATACTTAAATTTCGTTAGCGTTGAACGTGCTGAAATTTCTTTTATATTGAAATCAAAACTATAAATTCTAATCTTACAATGCTATTCCTATGGAGAAATCGGCTCACGTTTTGCACTCCTACACCCGTTAGGGTTCGAATTTCTAATAACTCATTCATTAAGAACCTTCTCCTGACAATAACAAACACAACGAAAAAAGAATTAGTGAAATCGGTTCAGGCGTGATGCCGTCACAACGAAAAAAATGGGACTAATTTTTATATAAGATTTTGCATTAAGACAAAAATTAAAATGTACTATTAATCACAAAATAAAATACTGGCAGAGATTGTTTATTCATAACACAAAAAAAATATGTATTTTTACCGCCCCAAAACTTCAATTCTACTAAATTGACCTGAACCTCAGCAAAGTTTAATCTGAGGGATACAGGCGCCTCAACCCGTTTAGGTTTTCCCAACAACACACATAATTATTAAAAATTTATAAATTTAATAATGTTTTTAAATTTTAAAATTCAAGCACGGAGGAGCCACTTATAACGATTTACAGAAACATAATTTAAAAATAAGAAATTAATTTGCGGGTCTCCAAACTCAAGTGCCTCAGTGTGTGTTAATCCAATGGCGAAAAAACTATTTTCTCTGCCACATTTCTCCAGCTGTATTGAATTTTTAACAAGCGTTTTTTTTTTTAAATAATAAATGTAGATAACTTACAGGTCTCTATCTTCCCACTTTTTGAAATTGCTTCGAATATTTTGTGAAAAAATATTTATTGAAAATTCAAAAAAAACATTCGAACCCATTTCAAAAAATGGGAAGGTCGGGACCTGTAACTCTGCTACATTTATCACATAAAAAAACCGCTTGTAAAAATATTCAATACAGCCGGAGAAATGTGGTGGAGAAAATATTTTTTCTCCATAAGATTAACACTGATGCACTTTGCTTTGGAGACCCCCGGTCCAGCCTCTTAAAAGCTAAAGCAAAAAATGTCAGTTGGTAGTTTGGACCTTATATCAATCTAACGATTCTTCTGTTATAATTTTTCAGTTATTATGCATTAAAAACTAGTTTACACTTAAGCCAATTTGCTTATCCCTCAGAGAGTTAAACGCTATTTTTTTCAAAATTACTTGCAAAACATACTTCTAAATATATAATTGTTTGAAAAATATGTTTATAAAAAGAATATATGCATTGTATTTTTTTTTAGCAGTGAAAAGGTTATAGCCTAAATGCAAGCGGGATATTTTCTCTTTAAATGCAAATGAGCTACGCCAATAAACCTTTCATAATAAACTAAAACTTTACCCCCTCTGAAGCGAAAATGACATTACCATGCAAATTTGTTGAATGTCGACTTCATATTTCGTCCAAGCTACTCTTATACAAGGTGGCGCAAATAAAAGTGGCCCGGTCATGGCGGTAGGAATAAGCTAGAAATGCCGCCGAAACAAAAACTAATGCAAAAATTGGTTTGCCATGTGAAGCCATTGATCGCTTCAATATTAAGCCCAAAGAGACGCTTGGCGAATTATTTGCCAGCAACTATGCCCTCTTCACATGTGCACTGATCTGATCTATGGAAACTTACACAGCTCGCACAGATCTGGACTCATCAATAGTCCATGAGCAGTTCTAGTCTAGTAACAACCAAACCAACCAATGAAAAAACAGGTTTGCCAAGTGTAGCCATTAAACGCTTGAATAATTTATGAATTCGACTTGCAGGCTTTCAGGCGTCTTCAATAAGTTTATCTCGCCAAGCATTTCTTTGCATTCGTAGCTCCATGCCGGGTCCACTTTTATTTGCGCCACCCTGTATAAGATTGTATCGGGTAAAATTTTGCATACAAATTGTATAATTTAGAATTTGTGTTGGTTAGGTTAATAAGAGGGATTGGAGTAACACGCGTTACTTGTAATAGTTACCTTTTTTATGTAACTAGGGGGCTCCGCCTCCTGCTCGGTATCGCTCGCCAACCCTACCAGAATAATTTTAGAATTGTCTCTATAATAAAAAAAAGTAAGCTCTTTTAATGTGTCAGCAGCCATAACAGGATGAAATATTGATGTTACAAGTCCAAAATTTTCTGGAAGATGGGTCTCCCTTATGCCTCGATGACTTTTTTTCAAATTTCCAATTAGTTTTTCAATTAAAAATGATAATTTTTGACTTGTAACATCAATATTTCATCCTGTTATGGCTGCTGACACTTTAAAAGAGATTACTTTTTTTTTAATATAGAGAGACACCTTTAAATTTTTCAGAAAATAATTGTAACCTAAGTAACGAAAATTTCCGTTACTTTCCGAAGGCTGTCGAATGCCAATTTCGAAATTCGAATCCTGTAAAATTAGACCTAGAATAGCTATAAATAGTAATTCAACTCAACTGGTTTTTTTCTCTAATGGGGCTGCAATTTTGGCGGTCAGGCTTTTGCAGACTCGACATATTCCCCTGAACTGAGAGCCATTTTTTTTTGTGGCACCATCTAGGCGACTCTCGCTACCAATTTTGACACTCAGATTACAATGAATCTGAGCTCTTTGTGGATGTTAAAACATGCCGGGGATCTTTTACATGCCACATAATCATATGACATGTGTGCCCTTGATTTTCCCATCCAGAAAATCCGACGATTCAGCCGGGGAACGAACCCGCGAACCCCCCAATAATTCTATTTAACAGCGAGGAATGTTACATATTTATTCTTTGAAATATAAATTAATTTTTGCAATAAAGTAATAATTATTGAATTTTCGAAATAAAATAAATGAAACTAGCCAAATTTAGCATGTAAATGTTTAATATAGAATTAATGCTGTGTTTGGCGCTTTTTTAAATAACAACTGTTGTGTGGAAGCGGGTTAAGTGACAGATTCTTTTACAAACCTACTTGTTTTTATCCATGCAAACTTCGTTTTATCAAGTATTTGGCGATACTTTTACTTTTTTACGATGATAGTTTTATACTAATAAACACTTAAAATACTAAACACAAATTATGCGCTAAATATTAAATATCTGTGGTTTTTACCGCGCATTGAGATAGTGAAACCGAAACAACCACAATGAAATCACGGAAATGCAAGACTAAAAACTAGAACTACGTCATCTGAAACAACCCAATTACTCGTACATTTTACAAACTTTGTAGTAGTACTTTCCTCTTTAAACAGCCAGGTGTTTTTTTTGTGCCGCAAACAAGGGGTAATGAAAGAAAGAGTACGTGATAAGCATTACAAAAATAAAGTTAAGAAAAAGATGGATATGCTTGGCGCGAAACAAAGTGAAGCCGTCAGAAAGTCGCCAAGCAACCTTTACCTTAGTAAGCCCAAACAAACCGCTCACTCAATGTTAGTTCAGGCTAATGTTCCTTAGAAAACTTTAATTACACAAGAAGTTCTTAAAGAACTAAAATAGCCTACTTTCCTGTTACTTAAATACTTACTGAAATTCTAATCGGGAAACAAATAGGTTCTTAAGGAGTAAATATCATCAACAACCGTTTCTACACTAGATTTATACACATTAGAAAAAAAATCGCTAAACACTGCATCCAGCTATAATTTAAACTTCTAAAAGCCAAAATCAGCTATTTTCCTTGATATTCTTTCACAAATTAACTTAATATTATTTATCGTCTGCTCGATTTATTTGTAGTTCGAAAAATAATTAAATATTTATTAATAACAAAAATAATGAAACTACTCCAAACTGCATTAAAAAAATAAATGTAAATTAAAACTAAGCAGAATTGTATGAAAAAAAATATGCCTTGGCGCTTTCTTGGTAAACAATTAATGAACAATCAAAGAATCACATTGTGCTACATTTTATGAACAATCCGTCATCCCAAAATGATTCATAAAAAAATTATTTTGCTTCAAATATTTTAAAATAAAGTTTCTCATGCCATTGTTGATTTGGCGACAGTGATTTAAATGACTCAAAATTCAATATCAATGCTAATTCAATGGGAAATTCGCCGACAGATAGTAGATTTATGTCCGCCCGGACGTACAGACAGGCGGACAAAAAATATGAAAGTTGGGTCTCTGAGGTCATAGCTTTCTAACAAAAAAAGAATTTTTAAGATCCGAATGATAGAACCGATTTTGGAAGGGACCGACAGACGGACATCGACCGCATGTCAATACCTACTGTTTCATTTTTTTAAAAATTCTTTCGAATTAAAAAAAAAGAAAAGTAGGCTAAAAACCGTAATTGTAGTTGTAGGATGTAACACGAGATCTCAATTTACTAGTGGTTGCAATACGTAATTCCCTTCACAGATAAGAAAAAGTTTTTTTTATAATTATTTATTTAGAAAGTACACACACTACAAATAAAAGAATCCAATTACAGTGGTGCAAAGAAAAAACACAGACAAGTAAAACACCAAAATAAAACCGCAAATACGCTAACAATTACTATAAAAAGACATATATAATCAGTTAAAAATTTGAACATGTGTAGCTTTAGAAACTTTAAAAAGACATATTAAAAATATCAAAATCATTGGGGAACCTATTGTATAATTTATAAAATTAATATATATAATATATAAAATTTTTCAATGACATTTGATTTTGTAAAAACATAACATTAACAAATAAACGATGATTTCTTATAAGTCTACATGGAACAGCAAAATGAAGTAATGAACAGAATTAAGATATCAACACAATCTATTTTATTGGGCTGTGTCCTGACTACGACATCAAATGCCACAAATGCAACAAAACTTGGCGACTTGGCAGAGTCAGCCCCGAAGCTATTGCATTGCTTGGCGGCCGCAAAATTTTGTTGCATTTGTGGCATTTGATGTCGTAGTCAGGACACAGCCTTAGATAGTCAAAAATCGCCAAGTCGATACAATAAGCCAAATGAAATTCCATTATAGTACCGTTTCAAATAGTTCGCCGAGGGCTTACTACAAAGCGATCGATGGCTTCACTTGACAAACCGGTTTTTGCATTGGTTTTTGGCCGGCAGTATCTCTATCTTCATCTTAACTCTATGATTAAAAACAAGAATAAAAGGGCAGCTGATGACGATTCGGGATTAAATGTCGTTCCGCTACTCACTTCAGATCTACCCATTTATAATATTATTGCTGATAGATGATCAAGAGAAAAGTCAGTGTTACTTTAGGCCTGTTCTTTTAGCTTCCACACTAACGTAAAAAGTGGAAGGTATTATAATCGTCTGACTGTCCGTCTGTCACCCACTTTCATAGTCCAAACTACAAATGCTACAGGCAAGTGTGATACGTCAAAAAATTCAGCGCATCGAAATTAGAAAAAAAATTCGAATTCAAAGTACTTCAATTATTTAAAAAACTGCAACATTTTATTCTATAATTCACCATTCCATGCGCAACAATACTTGAGAACTAATCTTTTAACAATAATTAAAAGAAATTATTTTGGCGACATCAATTAGTTTAAATGACGTCAAATATTTCACTAAGAATTCTTGTTGTCGATAAGAAGTTGGTTTATTTAAAAGAGAGAATATAATATTTATTCTATGAAATATAAATTAATTTTGCAAACGTAATAATGTTGCAAATTTTTGAAGAAATAATTATTGAATTTTCGAAATAAAATAAATGAAACTTGCCAAATTTAGCGTGTAAATGGATAAATAGAATTAATATTGTGTTAGGCGAAATTTTTTAAATTATACAATAGGTTCTCCAATCATCTGGATATTTTTAATATGTCTTTTAAAGTTTTCAAAGCTACATGTAATCAAATTTTTAAGTGATTATATGTCTTTTATATTATTTTATGGTGTATTTGCGATTTTATTTTGGTGTTTTATTTGTCTGTGTTTTTCTCTGCACCACTGCAATAGGATTCTTTTATTTGTATAGTGTGTGTATTTTCTAAATAACTAAATGTCTTTAAACATTAATTTTTTATAAAGTAAGAGGTTTAAACGTCTTGAAAAAGAAAATTAATTACGATGTCTCCATAAAAGTTCCGTTTCGGCTCGTCATTTGACTGTGGTTCTTAACCATGACACCGGTCACCACTAGCCCTCGTGTAGCTCTAGTGCGACGATAATAATTGATAATAATTGAAGAGTACAGGGGAAAAACCGCCTAATTTCGTAGAAAACTTTCCTCATCAGGCATCTTTGGCGATGATATCGAGTAATCGCCTAAACTGGTGTAAGGAAATCAGTTTGTCACTTTCTTGTGCATCTTCCCTCAACTGCAACCCTGAAATTCAGTTCCACGTTTTACTCAAAAGACCGTGTTCATCATCATGTTAAGCTTTAAAAATAAAGTACGATTGATTGAAAAATCACGAATTTTTCTAAAACAATTAGGAGAAATTTTAAGATTCGCAAATTAATTGAAAAGTCCTAAACCACGACTTTTCTACCTACCGAGATTCACGCGATACACGATTCCGACGCTTGGACCAAGCGAAGAAGAAAGAGAGAAACCGGTTTCCTGCCGCCAATGTCCGCCAAGCAGACACAATTACGGGACGACTCCTAATAAATCAAGCGGTTCTTCTCCTGTACTCTTCAATTGAACTGAACTACCGCGCCAACCCCCCGACCCGGAAGCTGAAAGAAAAAGCTTTAATATACTAAAGGAGGACTCAGAATACAAGTGAAGCAAGTCCCGGTTTGTTTTCATTTGCTACCTGGAATTACTTTTGTTTTGGTATTCGAAAATGAGTATTCTAAGAATATTTTACTTATTAAATATTTTAAATGCCAACTTCTTGCTGTTGGTTGTTCAAGACATTTGGTGAGGAAAGCTTGCATAAAAAAAAAAGTTTCTTTTAAACTATATCGGCCATTTTGAGAGTGAAACTGAAGCAACCGATGAAATCGCAGTAAAATTAAAACAAGAGCGTTATATCATCTGAAACATTCCCATTACCTCTTAATTTTTTTAAATTGAGCTGCTCAATGGATATTATCTGAACTAGGATCTTTTTTTTCATTATTGCACTGAAATTCTACATAGTTAGTGCATGCAATTCATAGATATCATAGTTAAAGTATTAGACTGACAGATCACGTGACCTCCAATGCTATCGACGGGACGCGCATGGATGCCAAATAAGAGGGCAAAATGGCCAGTGTTGCTGCCACTTTAAGGAGAAAAATACTACGAAAAAATGCCATTTAATTCTAAAATTACAAAAAAATATCGTAAAATTACTAGCTGCATTTTGGAATCTTTTTAGTGACTTTAAATCCTTTTCTAGTATTTTTTTTGTAATTTTAGAATTAAATGGTATTTCTTCGTAGTATTTTCCTCCCTAAAGTGCCAGCAACACTGGCCATTTTGCCCTCTTATTTGGCCTCCATGCGCGTCCCGTCGTTAGCATTGGAGGTCACGTGATCTGCCAATCTAATACTTTAACTATGATATCTATGATGCAATTGCACTGCTAACTTGAAAATGACAAAAAAAGTAAACTTTGTTTAATTGTATTCTGAAGGGGCCCGGGTGGCCGAGTGGTTAAGATAGCTGCCTCCGCTAACAGTCTGCGCACTGTATCGGGTGCGGGTTCGATTCCCGCCTTTGCCCTGGGTGTACTTTCCTTTCTTTGTGACAGTAAAAATTCTTTCTGTGTCGGTCTTACTTGACGAAGGTTTATAAGCGGGTCTCTGATCAAGCACACAAGCCGGAATATATATGTATCAACCCTACCCTTGTATTCTGAACCCTCCAAGTAACTGAAGAGCTTAGTGGAAGAACGTGCTAAGTGACAAAAAGGTGAAAACGAGAAAGTAAGCTTTAAGGTTTTTCGTTTGCACTCAAATCTGTTGGTACTTGTAAAGCGTAAAAAATATACTAAAGTTAATACAAATACAAAAATCGTCGACCAACAACAGGCCAGAGGCCCAGCAAGGTTGGTCCAAAATAAATCTAATACATTACCAGTTTCCAATGACTATCAAGTTTCTTCTTAAAAGTCTTCTATCTTCGAATGCACAACATAATCTAGTAAAGCATTCCACTCATTGACAACTCTATTATAAAAATGTTTTCTTACCTCCCTTCTAAAGCATGATTTATTCAATTTCTGATCATGTCCTCTGGTCCGGCTATTTAAGGTAAAACCAAGCCCTCCATGTCTCCCTGTTTTATGAACTTGAATATAACTGTATTAAATCACCCTAGCTCTCCTATTTTCCAGGGAATACATGTTTAAAGATCTTAATCTGTTATCATAATCAATACCGGGTAGACCCTTAATAATTTTTGTAGCCCTATGCTGAACTTTTTCAAGCAACTCTATCTTTTCTGAGGAAGGGAGACCAACACTGAACAGCATATTCTAGATATGGCCTTACCAATCCCCTATACAATGGCAAAATAATCTACTTAAATTTAGAAGTGATACTTTTTCTAATATATCCTAACTTTCGATTGGCTTTCTTACTTGCCTCAACACACTGCTTACTCATTTATAAATCATTGCTCACCAAAACTCCTAAATCTCTAACGAACTCACTATCTTGGACACTTTCTCCCTGTAAAACATAAGAATGATTCACATTGTTCTTACCCAAATGCAAGGTTTGACATTTGTTAACACTCAACGACATGTCCCACCACCTTGAAGCCCAGAGGTGCCTAAGTTGCGTTGGGTGCCTAGCCCAGAGGTGGCGATCCCCCCCAGAGCTAACGACGCACCCCCCCCCCAAAAAAAAACAAAACAACGGTGAGGATTTTTTTATTTATATGGGCTAATGGAGTACCTAACCAAAGTAGCCTCTAACTACATCTTTACGGTGTATATCGGAAACCTTATAGTAAAATGATATTTTAAGTACCATCGAATGGGGTAACCGTAACTTTGTCCCAAGAAATAAAACCCTAGTACTGACCTTCTTCTTAAATATTTTTCTACTGATAGATCAAATCAGAGTTGTCCCTCATCGAAAAAGGGAAGCACATTTTTTAATATCTTTTATAATACGGAATTACGAGCTATTTTTATTTTTCCTTAAAAAAGGTTCTCTTTACAGCAAAAGCTATCGGAATCTAAATAATTGGTAAAAATTCCGCTAAAAAATTTTATGAAATTATATTATTTCTTAAATCAATAAAACAAGTAGGTTTGTAACAGAATCTGTCACTTAACTCGCTTCCACATATTTGTGTTTAACAGGAAAAAACGCGCCAAACACAACATTATTTCTATATTTAACATTTACAAGCTAATTGGCTAGTTTCATTTATTTTATTCGAAAATTCAATAATTATCTAGTATCGTTTGCAAAAATTAATTTAATTTTAAAGAATAAATATGTCATATCCTCGCTTTAAATAGAATGAAAATATTTCATATCACATACAAGGATTCCATAGTGAAATATATTTGACGTCATTTCAAACTGATCATGTCGCAAATAACTTTATTTTAATTTATTGTCTAAAGAATTAAGTTCTCGAGCGATTGTTGCAATGGCAATTGATTAATTCTAATAAAACAGGGCCTTTAGATATTTGTAATTCAAAGTTTTAAACGCAAATTAACTATTTCATTAACCCTCTTTCTCAGATTTAATAATTAGACTTATGTTTGCTAAATTTTTTGAAGTCAAGAATATGATGTAATTTGTTTAACTAAATATTTTGTCAGCCCAATTTCTCTTACAGTTCGTTTGGAATTCACTATTCAAGTTGGTTAAATTAATTACCAGTCAAAAAATTTATAATTCCCCCCAATGAGCTTAAAAAAAAAGCGAAACTTAGATTTTTTTATGCAGTTAAATATGCTATGCAGTACTCTACAACATAATAGAACCATTAAAAACTCTATTGTGATAATAAACATCGAAACCGAATTATATACATAAATAATATTTTCAAAGTGTACTTTTATTACAATAGTGTTACCGTAACGTTTACGTACAAGCAACAGTGAAAATATTGAATAAATGATTTGCTTGAATATTTTCATGTAGATTAAATTTAGTTATTCCTATCTAAAAAGGCATCATTTTAATTTTTTAATGAAATTGGAATGTAGCAAGTCTGATTTTTATTGCTTTTAAAATACGTATCCTTGTCGAGAGATTGTGTTCTTCTGTGAAAGTGTGACAGACAGATGGAGAAGACGAGTGCAGACGACGTAGACAGATGTACTGAAGATTATAAACTTCATTTTACGTTAAAACAGTGTGAAGAAAAATAGCCGGACACGTGATCCAATCAAATACTGCTTCCAATTCATTCCCTCAATTCTTGATGCATAAAAATGTTTCTCTTGGTATCGCTTTTTATCTAATACAACACATTTGACATTATCAAACAAATCAGAATTATTTTATAATGTTTACAGAGATAGTTTCACTTAAAAAAAAACTAAAATTAAAAAAATTAAAGTTAAATATTAAACAAAATTCTTAACGTGAAACTCGGAATTGAACTATTTAATTATATTCAATCACCCAGACCCACACATTTGACACAAGACAAGTATTTTCCTAAGCAATCATTTAGTTATTTTGGCTTCGAGTCTAATTTGGCGGGAAAAAGTCAGAAATATTATCCGAAGGTCATTAATTCGTAAAAATGTTATACAAAGTTCGAAAGATTTATGAGCCAGCTGCAAAATATGGCGGGAATATCTTATTGATACCATTGGCAAACTATGCGAACGTTATCAACTCACCGAAATGTTTTATAAACTGCGTGAGATTTATGAGTGTTTAAACTTTGTTATAGTGATCAGATTGTTTATTGGAAATAATTGTCAGAAATCTTTGTCTGGTAGACGCCATCGAACATAATTTATAACTCCTTTTTTTCCTGGTGTTGCTTTGAATTATGGTTACCCATTCATATTCTTTGAAGGCAAAAAAAAAATACAAAAATTGAAGACACTTCTGATTTTCTTGAAACACTTTGTGTTTTATTTTAAACCACATAAAAATTCACCAGAGTACAAGTTATGTGCTGTTACTGTTATATCTTACACTGTTAGACTGCTTACACTGTTATATCTTTCGAATAGGTATAAACATCGGCCATTTCGCACGTTTTGGACGATCGAATCAAACCACGACTGATTCGAGCTTTACGGACGCTGAGATCAACGTTATTTTTGGTGCCGCGGTCATGTGACAACTAGGGCCAATAAGAAAGCTGGAAATTCGGACGCACAGCTCAGCGTCCGAATTGGTGTTCTTACAAACCAGGGCTTAAGTGACAAAAAGGTGAAAACGAGAAAGTAAGCTTTAAGGTTTTCGTTTGCAACTCAAATATTTTGGTACTTGTAAAGCTTAAAAAATATACTAAAGTTAAAGCTTATGATAAAAGGGAATCTTGTTATCATTAAAGAAGCTAGCAATATTTTTGACACAAACATCTCATTAAAAAAAAATGTCGCTTAGTACGTTCTTCCACTATAAGCTCTTCAACTGTTCTATAATAAAAACGGACAGGTTAATTCCCCTTGATTTGTGGCAACGAAGACGCGATCGTTTGTTAATTTTTCCACTCTACGGCAGGTGGTGGCGAAAGAGTTTCAAGGGGACTGACTTTACAGATGTTCCAACACGCTGTGAAAACCTATTCCGTATAAGTTGATTCATTTTACTGCGGTGACAAAACATAGGAGGAGATGTAATTGAGAAAATAATTACGTTTTATTAGTTATGTATCATAAATTAACACTAGGCAACAGTGAGAATAGTCCAGAAGAAAAAGTTCTAATTTTTGAATGAATTAAACATGGTGAACATGAAAATCAAACTGAAAATAAGTTTTTAGTTCGAGTTTTTGAGATATTCACATATTTTGTGTGAATAGAGGTGGATTTTTTTTTAAAGAGCTCGAAATAGGGGCTGGGGAGCCCAGTCGGTTAGGCATTCGCCTAGCATGCGAAAGGTCCCAGGTTCGGGTCCGGGAATCGCCAAAAATAACTGCCGACCTATAAACGGTCCGTGCAGCCAAAAATGTCCGACGCATAATACCCCGTTTAGAGAGAGTGCACGTTAAATATCCTTCAAAGTCCTAACTCTGCGTACGATGTCGTCCTTGACGGTTGCGTTGGGTGCCTACTCAGGTGTCGGCTCGTCACTTGACTATGGTTCTAAAATACGACGCCCGTCGCCAATAGCCCCTTGTGTAGCTCTAGTGCGACGATAATTCAAAACTAATCTAAACTAAAAAACTCGAAATCACAAAAATTAATAAATGAAACCGCATACTTGTACATAAATTTGGAAACCATATTCGTTCTAAGCATCAAGAATTACACACAATAAAGTGTCAACTTTAAAAAACGTTACTTAAAAATAATAGCTTTCGACTTTTTATTTTTTCGTTTATGTTGTTTACGAGTGCTTATTGGCGCATGTAACAAATACCTCAAAAACTAGATTTATTTTAAAGCAATATTCGTGTTCAGCACGTCAGTACATTCGAAATTCGGTACTTTTTCTAGGCCCTAAATTATTTTTTAATTGTTGCTTAGCAGGGTGGTAACAAAATCCTTGAAATAAAGTTCCCTGATATTTCCACGATTCCCCTGATACTTTCATAAAAAATTCCCTGATTTTACAATTAATTTTAGTTAAGTTTAGTTTGAATTATTGTCATACTAGAGCTACACGAGAGCTATTGGCGACGGGCGTCATAATTTAGAACCACAGTCAAGTGTGACGAGTTGACACCTAAGTAGGCACCCAACGCGACTTCATACGCAGCGTTGAGACTTTTTAGCATATTTGACTTTTGATAATAATTGACAGTTTTTTGCTTCTGTGTGATAGGAAGATAGTCGAGATTACTTTTGTAGCTCCGGTTCAGGCCAATCGGACCAACCAGAATACTTTCTTTTGATCAAGAAGTGTCCGCGGCGCTAGTATAGTGATAGCAAGAACCTAAACCTGCTATTTAAATAATCCAAAATGGGGAAAAAATGCCCCGATATTTTGCTAAATTTGAAAAATTCCTTGAATTCCCTGATATTTCCAGAATTAAAAAGTTCCCTGATTTCCAGATTCTGTTACCACCCTGCTTAGTGTAATTTCTGGAGTTCCAGGTGGCTCTGTGGGTTTCCCCACCGAGGTTCCTGTCTTCGTTCTGTCTGATATCTTAAAAGCGGATCGTGCAGAACAACAAAACATAATTCCACCAATAAATATAGCTAAATATTCATGCACTAGATCTTTGGGACATGTTAAATCTGTCGTGGTCTAAAGTTCTGACGCCACGTACGACGTCATTTTGGGGTTGCGTTGTGTGCCAGCTCAGGTGTCAGACTCTTCATTTGACCGTGGTTCTAAATTAAAAATTGGATTTACAAAAGTGTGGCATCCCTAACTATATTGACTTTAAAAATATTTCACTAAAAGTTTCTTCCATATATATAATAGTTAAAGTATTTGATTGGCAGATCACGTGACCTCTAATGCTAACGACGGGACGCGCATGGAGACCAGAATTTTAGGGCAAACAGGCCAGTGCAGTGTTACCACCACTTTAAGGAGAATACTTCAAAAAATACCATTTCATTCTAAAATTACAAAAAAAAAATACCATAAAAGTACAAGAAAAGCGTTTCACGTTTTTTTTAAAGTCACTAAAAAGATTACAAAATGCAGCTAGTATTTTTTGTAATTTTATAATTAAATGGTATTTTTTCGCAGTACTTTTCTCCTTAAAGTGGTGACAACACTGGCCTGATTGCCTTTAAATTCTGGTCTCCATGCGCGTCCCGTTGTTAGCATTGGAGGTCACGTGATCTGCCAATCTAATAATTTAACTATATCTATGGTTTCTTCCGTGACAAAGCCGGCAAAAGTAAGCATGGCAAGCCGCCTAAAGTAATAAGATCCGGCTGCCTCTTTTTGGTCTCGGAGTCAAACTTAAAACACAGCCAAATTCGCCCCGTAATTTAGATCCTCGGTCAAGTGGCAAAGCGACGTTATCCTAATCCTATTAATCAATCTTTAATTCAGAAGAAAAAAAACAATACACAGGTATAATACATTTATATTAGTGGTGGCGACATTTATCGACCATATTCTTAATCATGCGCAACCAATTCTGATGCTGCCATCTAGTGGCTGTTATTAACAACTCAAACTACCTCTCTATAAATTTTAAAGTTCTTTTTCCACATAATTTTCACAAAGCTCGCTTCATGCCATCAGGTTTCTAAGGGAATTTGTGTTAGAGTTTGTATGCAAATAAAACACGAAGTTCTTGAAATAACTAAAATAGAATATTTTTGTCTTAATATTCACAGGAATTTTTATAGTACGGACAAACAGATAAAAGGGAAGAGACCTTTCTAACAAATAATTTTTTACAAAATATTTTTTTAATATTTTCATAAGACATAAATACTTAGCGTTCCTCCGTCTGTACGCTTTTCGACATGTCTGTTCTAAGAGTCGAATCTTAAATATTCTTTTTGTTAGAAAGGTAATGCTTTAGTGACCTTCATTTTATACTTTTGTCCATCTATCTATCTGTCAATCCCATTGAGCTAGAAGGAAAACTGGAGTGAGGTGTGTGATTCACTGAACAGGGCAGCAAACGAGCCGGTCCATTAACGAAACGCGGAGGAATATACGGCACTGCAGCAGAAACGAACCGGGCAGAAAACCTAGAAACTTGCCTATTTCGCTGTTGGGTTCGTCTTCGCCGGTTCTTAGTTAGTGATCCACATGGTTATTTTCTTTAAAAAAGTTGGAATTTAAAATTAAAGTAATGCTTCGAACTAAAAATGTTAAAATACATTAGTAGCCCAAGTCATATGATAGAGGTCTCGTACAAGCACTGCATAAAGTGTAGGAAAAGTCCTTCTGCCGGTTCACTCAAAGGGTTGTGAGTGGGTTTTCGGCTCGCTGACACTTCACTCCAGTTTCCCTTCTAGCTCAATGGTCAATCCATACTGAAAGAATTTCTATGATATTAAGTAAAGGAAAATAGCTATCAATTTTCAGTTCTCTTAAATTACACTCTTAAAAAAGAGTGAACTAAGTAGAGTGTTTTCGGCTCGATGAACTTACTCACAGTTCCCTTCTAGCCAATGTCATCCACTGAAAGAAATTATCTATGAGTATTTCAAGTACGGAAAATGGATTCAGATTTACAGTCTTCTTAAAATGTAAATAACATCAGTGATAAATTTAATAAGTTTAGTCGAAACTCAAAGTACAGCAACGTTACTATTCAATAACACACCAACCACACTAAAGTATGTACAATACACATTTATTTTACAATTTACAAATTGTAGTTTACATTATAATACATGGTTAAGTAGGATTATAGTTGCATTTGAACACGCATACATAATATGCACGCATGATATAATATGCTTTTCATTTTCAAAATTTAATTATGACAAGAAATTCTTTCGAAGAAATTTAAGAATCACAATTAAATAAACACGATCAATTGGAAGCCACATCAAGTTTTTGGCTCCTTTTCAATGATTTATAAAAACTAAAAAATTAAATTTTTATATAACCGATTTTTTAACACAATATTCAGATTACTGATAGCTTTTTCCCATAAAAATAATATAATTAAATAGGACTTAAAAATAAACTGTAAATTCTTATTGCTTTCCTGTATTTCACTGGTTATTTGGTCCAATAACTGCATAAGTATTCAAAATAGTATTATAATATGAAGTATAAATTGCAAAATCTAACGTCTAATTTGCAAAGGTAACTTTCCAGCTACAGGGTGGCCCAGCGGGTAGTGTTTGAAACAAATGAAAAAATAAAAACAAATAAGAGACATGAGAAGAATTTAATGACGTTTATTGAATGGACATATTGGGCAATTTATGATAAAGAGGTTCGAAGAGCCCGCCATCTTTAACAAGGACAGCAGTTAGGCGGTTCTCGAATACAACCATACTCCTACTTTACCATACCTTCCTCCATACTCCTTTTGTTTGGCCAATTCTTTTTGTGGAACTTCTCAAAAAGCTAAAAAAGCTTCCCACAAAAAAATTGGTCAAACAAAAGGAGTATGGAGGAAGGTATGTAAGGAGTTATTTTGTATTCGAGAACCGCCTAACTGCTGTCCTTGTTAAAGATGGCGGGCTCTTCGAACCTCTTTATCATAAATTGCCCAATATGTCCATTCAATAAACGCCATTAAATTCTTCTCATGTCTCTCACTTGTTTTTATTTTTTCATTGGTTTCAAACACTACCCGCTGGGCCACCTGGTATAAGAATATGAAAACACACTCATTCTTCTAACTAAAACTTTTTCTATGAATATTAAATCTACCTATGCAAAGTGTAGGAAGTTATTTTGTACGAAACAAGTTCCCAATAGCTTCTGCTCTGTTTTCTGTTCATATGATATAGAAGCTTCAACGTCATGATAATTGTAGTATAATTTTGTTACACATAAATCTGAAGAGAAATAATGAAGTTTGACCGTTTGGCTTTGTTTTTATTAGATCAAGGCACAGTATGTGAATTTTTAGGAGTCTTGTATAATATCTCTGTACAATTCTGATGAAATTTAAAAAAATATATATATTCCTGATTAGTTGTGTGACAGATATTCAAGAATTTTTTTTCAATAAATGCAGAACAACAGTTTAGTTTAAATATCGTCGCACTAGAGCTACACGAGGCTATATTGTGGACGGTCGTTTTATTAGAACCACAGTCGAAGGTACAGAGCCGGATACACCCAAGTAGCACCCAACACAACCGTTAAGGGCGACATCGTACGCAGCGTTGGGACTTTGGAGCATATTTTAACGTGCACTCCCTCTATACGGGGTATTATTCGTCGGACATTTTTGTCTGCACGGGCCGTTTATAGGTCGTCAGTTATTTTGGCGATGCCCGAACCTGGGACCTTTCGCATGCTAGGTTCGGGTCGGGCATCGCCAAAATAACTGCCGACCTATAAACGCCAGAACAACAGTACTTTGTGGATAAAGTGATTAATATATTGGAGAGAGGGATTAATTAGAATTAAATAACTTTTCATTCTAAGAAACAATTTGACTGATTCCAGTACAAGATCAAAATCTGTATATAAAATTGAAAGGTATTAAAAATAAGTTCTTATTATTCCGGGCTTAGGGATCCCAGTTGGTAAGGCGCTTGCACTACATGCGAAAGGTTGGGCCTGGGCATGGCCAAAATAACTGCCGACATTCAGACGGACTGTGCAGCCAAAAAAATGTCCGGCGAATAATACCCCATGTGGAGGGAGTGCATGTTAAATATGCTTCAAAGTTCCAACAAACGATGTCGCCCTTAAAAGTCGCGTTGGGTGCCTACTCAGGTGTTGGCTCATCACTTGACCGTGGTTCTAAATTACACCCCCAATAGCCTTCGTATAGATCTAGTGCGACGATAATTCAAACTAAACTAAATGGGGAAATTTTTTAACTTATTCCTGAATAATTATGGGACAATCACAAAAATTCCCTTAAAAATGCAGAACAACAGCATTCAGTAGGTAAAGTGATTGACAAACCTAATGAATGGAGTAATTAATAAGAATTATATAGGGTTTTTCATTCAAAACATAATTTGACAGATTTCAGCATAATATTAAAATCCTTACATGAAAAATTCCAAAGTATTCAAAAATTCTCATTTATTATTCGGGGGATGGGGAGCCTAATCGGTAAGGTGTTTGCCCAGTATGTCAAAGTTCAGGTTCGGTCATTGCCAAAAATAACTGCTAACCTACAAACGGCATGCAGAGCAAGAAAAGTCCAAGTAAATACCCAGTGTAGAAGAACTGCATGTTAAATATGCCTCAAAGTCTTGATGTCACCCTAAATTTGCATTGGGTGCCTACTCAAGTGTTCGCTTATCATTTGACTGTATTTCTAAATTGAAGAGTACAGGGGGAAAACCGCTTAATTTCGTAGAAAACTTTCCTCATCAGGCATCTTTGGAGATGATAGCGAGTAATCGCCTAAACTGGTGTAAGGAAACCAGTTTCTCACTTTCTTGTGCATCTTCTCTCACTGCAACCCTGAAATTCAGTTCCGCGTTTTATTCAAAAGACTGTGTTCATCATCATGTTAAGCTTTAAAAATAAAGTACGATTGATTTGAAAATCACGTTTTCTAAAACAATTAAAAGAAATTTTAAGATTCGCAAATTAATTGAAAAGTCCTAAACCACGACTTTTCTACCGACGAGATTCACGCGATGCACGATTCCGACGCTTGGACCAAGCGAAGAAGAAAGAGAGAAACTGTTTTCCTTCCGCCAATGTCCGCCAAGCAGAGACAATTACGGGACGACTCCTAATAAATCAAGCGGTTCTCCCCCTGCACTCTTCAATTATGATGCCCGTCGCCAATAGCCTTTATGTAGCTCTAGTGCAATGTTAATTCAGCCTAACCCTAACTTATTATTCTTTTAAAATGTTACTAAATGATCCTTTCATATACCAAATAATCACTTTTAATAATGTTCTAATAAATATGTTTAGTAAGTTCCCCTATTTTAATTGTATAGAGATATGCTTCCATATATGACCCTAAAAAACAGTGTTATGGAATAATTTAAATATTAGGAAAGAATTAATAAGTATACATGAACAGTTCTTACAAATTAATCTAAGAGTCTTGCAAATGGTATAGTAGTATATCACAGTTCACAGTATGTTAATTAACAATACCGTATCAAAGGGTACAATATTTGGTATTTAAATTTAAATCCATGACAAAAAGGTTCAAAAAAATTTTGTTGATAGTAAATGAAATTTAGTTAAATTGAAATGTTTTTTGTACACTGCTCAAAACAATTAGGAAAGTGCATGGTTTAAACCCTTTCACCCCCAATGATTCCTTTTGGAATCATCAGCTTGCGATTTTTTTTTCTACAAAGTTATATTTTCTTTTTGCATCGTTAGATAGAAGAATCATGTCTTTTGAAGAATTAAATTATGTTTGTTTTAATTAAATGGAAATATGGAAACATGGTAAAATAACATTCACTCTGAAACAATTTTATTAAATAAATTGCCCCTAAATTCTTCATGCTTGCATTTTTAGATGTTTAAAAATTGATTTTAACTATTTTTAACATATAAAGTTTTGAAAAAATTGTTATAATTTATTCAAAAGTTATGATTCCATTTTTTTCCCTTAACCCTTATTCTCATGATCATCAACTTTTTTAATTTTTCTAATTTTCAATTTTTTTCTGTTTTTTTACAGCTAAAATAAAGATTATTTAGTGTCATAACCTTTCTAAAATTATTAGTGCAGTAATTAATTAGAGTTTTATAAAAGGTAGCATATATGCAACCTTCAGTTTTTAGCTTGTATTTTTTCCAAAAACAGTGGTAATCCAACAACTTAAGCAATTTTTTAAAACTACAGAACATAAGAAATGTGAAGAATATTTTTCAAAGTAAAAAAAAAATTAATATGAAAAATAATTCAATGAACTTTCCTTGTACAGACGACGAGACATGATGCACAAACACAACAACCTAACAAGTTACCTTCCTCTAAAACAAAAATGATTTTAACTTTGTACATTTTTTCACTCTGAACGAAGCTTCTATACTGTTCTTCTAACAAATAACAATATACTCGCTGACGTCACTTAAGAAACAGAAAGTAGGGAAAAACCCCAGGTAGCATATATGCTACTTTATGAGAATAAGGGTTAAAATTTAGTTTAAAATATTAAGATTTCCCCCCGTTTTTTACCATTTCATTCTGGATGCATAATGAATCTATTTAACAACATATAGATTGTTCGAATAAAAAGTTGGGACTGAAAGGGTAACAGAAGTGCTCCCCTACTTGTTCTGAGCAGCATAGTTCACATTTACGAGTTTCGACTGAAATTCCATTGGACCTGAGTTATATAGTTCGCCTGTCACTTCTTCGCACCTCAAATATTTTGGTAGTGGAAGAGTCCATTTTCAAAAAGAGTAAGGCAGATTTCGGTTTAGGTAAAAGTTACTATAGTTGGAGATTCATTGCTTTTGCCGGCGTATATTTCTTTAATGTGTAGAAACAAGTTTCTTAAGTAAAGTGAAGTTCAAACTTGCATCAGGTTCACTATTAGTGCATAGCTATATTTTGACTTATAGCGTTCCCCGAGGTGATACTGAATGTGTTAAATAATACATACTACAGCAAATCTATTGACGATCAAGTCAAGATTGAAAAGAAATGCATGTGCAATTGATGACGACCATCAGCAATTAACTATAATCCTCCTTTCACAAATAACCCATTGGTAGCTTTAGTGTGACACATTATTTCTAACCAAACTAACCCAATAATCCCCTGTGTTCGCCAAACGCCATGGGATTGGCAACCCTGCCTCCTTTAGGTTCCCTACCTGTTTTCAAATTGGAATCTTCTAACAACCAAAATATTTGAGATGCTAAGAAGTGTCAGCCGGACTATACCTTGGCTGTATCACATTTGTTAGCATTGGCTGTATTACTTGAGCTAGTTGTACTTGAAATCTGGATGGGAGTGTGCTAAAGCAAGCTCTAACCAACTAGTCCAAACTCAATAGGTTTGCTGTGAGGCTGATCAGTTAGATGTGTTACAAATAGAGAATTTCCAGGGACTCGAAAGTTACTTTAAAAAAGTAACTCGTTAACGATTACTTTATTAAAAAATTTAACTTTGCTGCAGTTACCTATTATGAAAAGTAATTCATTGCAGTTACTTTTTACAAAAAGTACTGTCATGAATAAGTTACTTTTTACAAAAAGTACTGTCATGAATAAGTTACTTTTTACAAAAAGTACTGTCATGAATAAGTTACTTTTTACAAAAAGTACTGTCATGAATAAGTTACTTTTTACAAAAAGTACTGTCATGAATAAGTTACTTTTTACAAAAAGTACTGTCATGAATAAGTTACTTTTTACAAAAAGTACTGTCATGAATAAGTTACTTTTTACAAAAAGTAACTTACATAGAGCAGTTACTTTTTACAAAAAGTAACTAGATACAATTACTCAATGTGAAAAGTGACTCATTACATCAGTTACTTTATACGAAAAGTAACTCATTACATCAGTTACTTTTAGAAATTTCAAATTATAAGAAAAATTGAAATTTAACCATCAGACTGTTTTTCAAAGAGAATTAAGTTTTAAGAAACATAAGCAGAAACAAAACACTGCAATTAGAATTAAATAATTTTTTTTTATTTAATTTTAAAGGAGTTGCATTTCATAATTTTCAAACGACTGCTTTCGGAAAGCTACAAAGTTAGTTAGTTTCTGAAAAATCTAATAGCATTGCTCTGTCTTACCTAAAAAAGTAACTTTTACAAGTAACACGCTTTTTTTAAATGAAAATCAAAATTGCCTGCCAAAAAAAATATCGGTTAAAATGAGAGGAATAATTAGAAATCCAAATTTCTTAAATGAAAAAAATATATGTACACTGCTCAAAAGAATTAGGGGAATGCATGGTTTTGGACTCTTTTACCCCCAATGATTCCATTTGGAATCATCAGCTTGCGATTTTTTTTCTCACTGAGCTCACACTTATTTATCGTTAGAGGAAGAATCATGTCTTTTGGAAGAATTAAATGTTTGTTTTAATTAAATGAAAATATGGTCAAAAATTTTCCCCAAAAATTTTATGAAATAAATTGACCCTAAATTCTTCACACTTACATTCTTCGATGTTTAAAAATTAATTTTAACAAGTAAAGTTTCGAAAAAATTTCTTGTTATAATTTATTCAAAAGTTATGCGTCCGATTTTTCCCCTTAAATTTTAGTTAAAAAATTAAGATCCCCCCCCCTGTTTTTTACCATTTCATTATGGATGCATAATGAATCTATTTCACAAATTTTAGATTTTTAGAATAAAAAAAATAAAACGTTGGAACTGAAAGGGTTAACAAAAGTTCGCAAAGCGCTCCCCTAATTGTTTTGAGCAGTGTATATGAAGCTGAGAGTATGATGTTTATAGGTTAAGCATATTCGTACAAGGCTCAGATTATTAAAAAAAACTCTTATTCAGACCGAACAATTTTAAAGAAAATAAAGTACATATTTATTAAACTATCATAAGAAAAACACTGTCAAAGACACATAAGTTACTATTTTCAACATTTACATTAGTCTAAATTAAATTCGCTGATTATTGATGATTGAATTAAAATTGATAATTTTTTAAAGCCCTGAACAACAAAATAATTTTTTTCAAGACTTTTTAGTCTCTTGCTACAGAATAATACTTTGATAGTTTTTCTTAATGTCTATTTATAAAACTAAGTAACTTTCAAAAAGAGTTTTTTTTTTTCTTCCTAAACATCCAACTTGGAATCAGCCTTCAAAGCAAACCACTAAATAAATAAAAATTGAACCAGGACGTGGTAAATAAGTGACCAAATCTGCAAAAATCTAATTTTACAGTTGAAACTTGTTGTTGAGAAATCTTCAATCGTTTGAGGATGGCAAATTTATCGATATTCCTTAAAGAAAAATTTTTATGAAATTAATATTTTATAAATTTATATCTTTTCATTACTATGTTAACAGCAAAAATATTGGTAAAAAAAGTTGCTGGTAAAATTAGAAGTAACGCATTAGTTTTGAAATGCCGAGATCAGTCCAAGTTTGCTTTGTTACCATCTGTAAGAAAATCTTAATTACAGTAAATTAAAAAATAATTTGAAGGGAAAATATCATCTGCTTATTTTTTTTCTAAACTTGACTGCTTTTTTGGCAGATTTGCAGACCTGGCTCATTCCCCAGAACTGAGAGCCATTCTTTGTGGCACTTTCTAGGCGGCTCTCGCAACCAATTTTAATGATCAGATTACAATGAATCTGAACTCTCTATTCCAAGATTAAATTTTGGCGAGCGAACCCAAGCTAAATGGTTACTCAAAGAATCTTTTAATGTTCCAAGATTAAATTTTGGCGAGCGAACCCAAGCTAAATGGTCACTCAAGAATCTTTTAATGCCAATAAATAAATATTGTGCGACAACCACTTATTTAAAAAGTATTTTAGTTTTAAAATTTAACAGTAAATTGTGCACTCAACAATCTTTTAATGCACATAATTATAATACTGTGAAGATTTTCATTCATAATGCTTATGTTAAATTTCATTTTACTTAAATGGCTAATAAAGTTACAATACAAACTTTAAATAATCATTCAAAAAAAAATAAAAACTAACTGGAATATATTCATCTTCTAATTGTCTTAACTACGTTCTGTTTTGAATATTCATTCATAAAAAAATTAATCAGATGCTTTATAGTATGTAAACTAATAATTTTAAAATCATTCTTAACAAAACACACCACCAGTTATATAAGGCTCAATATAGTACAAAATAAATACTTTGAAATTGTCACTATACATCATGATTGTCAACATTATTATAGTTCAACGTCATGTCACTGTGCAGAAAAGGAGCTTAAAATAATACTTAAGTTTAAACCTTGTGGAAAATGCTAAGGCTGACTTTTTTGAATTTTTTTTTAAAATAGATTTTTGCATCAATGAACAGGTGATTCCCTCCTTTAAAGATAAAATTCCAACTTTTCATAAACTTTGTTAATTATGTCTTTCCTTCTTTGTAAGTGCCGTTTCTAACGCATCTAAGTGCAAACAAAAAACTTTAAAGCTCATTTTCTTGTTTTCGCCTTTTTGTTACTTAGCACATTCTTCCACTAAGCTCTTTGAATGAAGAGTTTAGTGGAAGAACGTGCTATGCAACATTTTTGAATTTTAGAGTTTTGTGTCAATAAACATGCTATTCCCCTTTTTCCATAAACTTTAAGTTCTGTATATCTTTTTCCTTTTGGTAAGTGCCTTTAAAAAACTTTAAAGCTCATTTTCACCTTTTTGTCACTTAACACGTTCTTCCACTAAGATCTTCAACTGAAGAGTTTAGTGAAAGAACGTGCATTTTTGAATTTTTTTTAGATTTTTGTGAAAGATTCTCTTTTCATAAACTTTAAGTGAAGTAAATTCTTTTCCTTTTGGTAAGTGCCTTTTTTAATACATATATCCAAGCCCAAACAAAAAAAACTTTAAACCTCATTTTCACCTATTTCATGTGTTCTTCCACTAAGCTCTTCAATTCAACTAAAACCTAATCTAAAATTAAAACCTAACCTAAATCACTCTCCACATCAAAGCTCATCTTTCCGCTTTTGCCTAAAGTCCTGGAACTTTTTCTCCTTTCTAATTCCATCTCTTTTCGTATCCTCCCTCCGATAAGTCCTCGCTTTTACCCTCAGCACTGCTTCTAGCTGCAATGCCTGCCTTATCTGCCGACGTTTCTTGTGGACCCTCTCAACGACCGTCTTGAGATAGACGTTGCGGAGGTAGTTGATGCTTGGGCCTTTCTTGGTCTTCAGTTCGGTGTCTTCCTCTTTGGAGGTCTTTGCTGTCCTTCGTTTTGGCCTGGGAATAAAAAAAAGTGTGACAGATATGTCATGAAAAGGGCTTTTAACAACATTAACTCCTTCATTTCTGTAAAAAAATGTTAAATTGAAGTTTATTAAATTAGTATTTCGGTGTCTTCCTCTTTAGAGGTGTTTGTTGTCCTTCGTTTTGGCCTGGGAATAAAAAAAAGTGTGACAGATACGTCATGAAAAGGGCTTTTAACAATATTAACTCTTCATTTCATAAAAAAAGGTAATTGCAGTTTTAAAATTAGTATTTCATGTAATTAATTTGATCGACATAAATTGTATGGAACAATCGTCATCTTTTGTTTTCTATTTTATTTAGCTAGATAGAGATTATTTACCCATATAAGAACATTTGAAAGTAATCAAGTTGGAAAATTGGTATGATTAGCAAGTAGCCAAAATATTAAAAGGTACAAAATCTTATAAAGGGTCCATTTTCACAATTTTTAATTGCACGAAGGTCTCCAAAACAGAATTAATTATCTTCTAGACAGGAAGCCCAAAAATATTTACTTGTATATGATGGTTTGTACCAAATGCAGATCCTAAATTTGGACAAACAACAAATGAACAAAATACACTGCTCAAAACAATTAGGGGAGCACTTTGCGTACTTTTGTTAAGCCTTTCAGTTCCAACTTTTTTTATCTAAAATTTATGAAATAGATTCATTATGCCTCCAGAATGAAATGGTAAAAAAGCAGGGGGGAAAAATCTTAATATTTTAACTAAAATTTAAGGAGAAAAAATTGGAATCATAACTTTTTTGAATAAATTATAACAATTTTTTCAAAACTTTATTTGTTAAAAAATTAAAAATCACAATTTTTAAACATCTAAGAATGTAAGCATGAAAAATTTAGGGTCAATTTATTTAATAAAATTGTTTTAAACTGAATTTTATTTTACTATGTTTTTCATATATTCATTTAATTAAAACAAACATTATTTTATTCTGAGGCCCAGTGGCTCAGTGGTAGTGCTTCGCATTGCCACGCCACAGGTCCGGGGATCGAATCCCGGATTGGGCGAGGTTGACCCATCCTTTCATCCCTTGAGTGGGTCGATAAAATGGGTACCAAGCATGCCTGGGAACTAAACACTGGGGGTTCCGCGTGAGGCTGACCACCTTACCGGCACATTTGCCTAGCACCCCAGAGCCCTTGGTCACGGAAGCTGAAATGGGCACGGCAGGCCTTGGCCCAGTAATGGGCTGTTGCGCCGAGGAGTTTAGTTTTTTTAGTTTTTATTTTATTCTGCAAAAGATATGATTTAACAATATACAAGTGCGAGCTTAACTTAGTGAGAAAAAAAATCGCAAGCTGATGATTCCAAATGGAATCATTGGAGGTGAAAGGGTTTAAACCATGTGCTCCCTTAATTCTTTTGAGCATTGTACTAAAAGGTCCATTTTCACGATTTTGGATTTTGTGAACTGCCAAAAACACCTTTCACCAAAAATCCCACATTTTTCTTCCAGATAGGAAGCCCAAAAATATTTACTTGTATATGATGGTCTGTACGAAATGCAGATCGTTCACTAGACCTCTCTCCTCTCGATGCAACCTTCTAAGTTCTTTCGCCGACGCGAGTAAGTTTTTCGCGATGCACTCTCGCCCACACATCTCCATGGCAACCGCCCAACGCACACTCGGCTGCGTGTGGACAAGCACAAAATGAAGTAGGTGGGTGGGGGATATTTGGAGGGAGGGGGGGAACTCGGCACTGTCTGATTTCCTGTGAAGAGAAGATTTCACGTAAGAAAGGATTGGAAAGTTAAACTATCTTATTTTTCTGACATTTTGATCAACGAACAGTAATAAAATTTATAACTCAAATATTAAAGAAAAGTAGCTTAAAAGTTTTTAAAAAAGTAAACGCTCTTTTGTTTCTAAACTACAGGGTGTCCGTAAAAGAATGTCCGATAGTTTCAAATTGTAATAGTATTGTGGTTGAAGTGTAATTGTAATGTGGTTGAAGGTGACGAATAAAGAATAACTCCAACAGTTCCAGATAAGCGCATGCGCTTGTGCCGCTACATCGTTGCACAGGCTGTTGCTTCCATTACTCCGGACTTGCTGCAGACAGTATGGGAAGAATTGCATTTTCGTTTGGATGTGTGCCGTATCACTAAAGGCGCACACATTGAGCACTTATAGGAAAAACTAGGTTAGTTTTCCTTCAATGTCATGTATGATTTGTTATATTTAGTATAAAATAAACTCCTGTAATATACCATTAAAACTCGGACATTCTTTTACGGACACCCTGTATTTAATTGAGCTATTCAAGTTTTCTACACTCAAAGCAATTTCACTATGATCAAAAATAGTAATGGTAGGCATTAGTTTTTACAAGGATTGAAAAGTTACTTTTAAAGAGTAACTCTGTTACAGTTTTTTAATTAAAAAAGTAACCTGTTACAGTTACTAAATATGAAAAGTTACTAGTTACAGTTACTTCATACGTAAAGTAACTAATTACAGCTATTTTTTGGGATTGGAAAGTTACTTTTAAAGAGTAACTCTGTTAGTTTTTTAATTAAAAAAGTAACCTGTTACAGTTACTTAATATGAAAAGTAACTTGTTACAGTTATCTCATGTACGTAAAGTAACTAATTACAGCTATTTTTTGGGATTGGAAAGTTACTTTTAAAGAGTAACTCTGTTAGTTTTTTAATTAAAAAAGTAACCTGTTACAGTTACTTAATATGAAAAGTAACTTGTTACAGTTACTTCATAAGTAAAGTAACTAATTACAGCTACTTTGCAGGATTGGAGAGTTACTTTTAAAGAGTAACTCTGTTAGTTTTTTAATGCTAAAAATACATGTAAACACTTGTTTACAGTCTAAACTTATGATTATTGAAAGTAACTTGTACAGTTACTTCATACGTAAAGTAACTAATTACAGCTACTTTGCAGGATTGGAGAGTTACTTTTAAAGAGTAACTCTGTTACAGTTTTTTTAATTAAAAAAGTAACCTGTTACAGTTACTTAATATGAAAAGTAACTAGTTGCAGTTACTTCATACATAAAGTAACTAATAACAGCTATAATGCTGAGTACAAAAAGCAGCAATTAGGTTAGTTTGAATTATCCTAGAGAAGGGTCGACGTGGTATTTACCATGGCCTCCAGTAAATACCATGGTAAAAACTTGTATTTACAGTCCTGGGAAAAACTATGATTATTGAAACAACGGTTTATTAACAAATGATATAGGCTTGATTAAAATTATTTCAATTTTGCATTTTAATAATTATTTATCATAGATAATATTTTAATAATGTGGTAAAGTGCCGATAGATGGCATTGTATCCTGTTACGATTGGGAAAATCCCTTTCCCATCAGAACTGAAACGGGGACCAACGGCTGCGGTCGTGTGGCGCTTTGAATTAGTAATGGAATAGTTTTCTGCGGAAACCATGGTTTGCGGTCCATATAGTTGTTTGTTTGTCTGAATAATTAAAGTTTTGTGAATCAAACTGTGCATCTCCTCCCTTCCCACAATAACTATTTATGTTTATGCAGAAGTGAATAAAATAAGATAAACATGTCTTTATTTAAATTCCCATGCAGTCGACTATGTAGGTCCAATTTCTTAATTTTCAATTTTTTTTAATTAATCAAAAAGTATTGATAAATGTAAACAAATTTTTCCTTAAAATTCTTTTTCTATACAGTACTCTGCATTACTTAAATTCTGACAGGATAATTCTAGTCATACCAGGAAAAAAACTTACTTAGGGATACATTTAATATTGCTTAACCCGAAACACCGTTAAAAGAGAAACACCGTCACTCGCAAGGGGGTACTTTAGACCCCAGCACTGAATTTCCTTCAAATATCACTTTTACGTTCAAAACTTGCACAATTTTTACTTAAAAGCTATTTTCTAACAAATATCTAAGGTATTTATGGAGAAGTTTCGGTATCGGGATTATAATTATGATCCACATAATTTATCACTTTAGCGATCGTATCCACAGGATCACCAGTAATGTCTTCATTTTACAACAATTCATTAGATCACTATCGGAACAAGGACGATAATCAATTGTCATATCATCATCATCCATAGCATCAGCAGCTTCTTTTCCTGATTCGTTTGTAGATTCATCATACGAAGAAACTTCTGCTAACAATTTTCACATACGTTCCGTCTCCTCATTGTAGGACAAGTAGCGTGACAATTTGAACTAGAATGAAGAACCGCGGGCACTCGCGTGGGGTCTTTCACACCCCAAAACCACAATTATACTAAAACCGCTTTCGGAATGTGAAAGATAATCATTCCTTTCCTTAGTGGGTGACCTTAAAGGCAGCTACTCTGGGTTTGACCAATTTTAAAAAGTGAGAAGTTGGGTAATTCAAAACATGAATGTGCGTTGTAGACCCCCTTGCGAGTGCTGCCGGGTTAACTATTGAAAAAAGACTTATAGTTAAGTATAATTAGTTTCGACTGTATATAACGAAATAAAAGCTTTATTTTACCTTTTTGCAGGAAAGAAAATGATTGTAGGATATTTCTCTACAGTATATTCCCAAGGTAAGTCATTTTCTTCTCCATTTATTCTAAAAAAATTTACAAAATTATACTTCTATTTGAAAAATACATTAAAAAAACAATACAGACCAAATAGTGTAGTTTTAATTTGAATACAATCAAATTGTCAAATAATATATAATGTGATTCAATTAGAAAGATAAATAGATGATAGGGAAAATCTCATAAGAAAATTTTTAAGAAACTCAAATCTTTCTTTAAAAAAATATAAACCGTAGTTAACATAATATATAATGATCTATTTTTATTTGTTTATGGGAAAATGGTCGGCATGTATGTAATATTATTTGGCACAGGGCTGGAAAAACCGTCCGTCCTCCTGTCCTCGACGGTCAAAAATTCTTCGAGGACAACCAATTTCTCGAATTTGTTTAATTAATAATTTGAATAATATTTTTTTTAAAATAATTTCAATAACAAAGGTCAAGTTAATTAGAATGTAAATTTATCCAAGTGCGTTTTGAAAATGATCTAATATAACATATGCTATTAAAAGAAATACTAGGTTAGTATTAGTTATCTACTAACCTAGTATTTCTTTTAATACTGTATATTATAATTGTAGTAATTACAGTGTGCAATTTATATAAATGTTTGTAATAAATAGGGAAAATTATATATATTTATTTATATGCTATTTATATAGTTTGAGTTTGACAGGTTAGTTTCAAAGGAGGACGGGTACATTCTTGGACAAACCGTCCTCGGGGACGGGTAATATTTCTGAGATTTTTCAAGCCCTGATTGGCATGTAAAAGATCCCTCGAGTATCGATTCGGCTTGGGTTTTCTTCGCATACTTTAATATCCACAGAGAGTACATTCATGCAATCTGATCGTCAAAAAATCAGCGAGAGCCTCCTAAATGGTGCCACAAAAAATAGCTCTCAGTTTTGGGGAATATGTCGAGCCTACAAAAGCTTGATCAAAAATAACAAGTAGGTTTGTAACAGAATCTGTCACTTAACCCGCTTCCACACAACAGTTGTGTTTAACAGGTAAAAAGGCGACAAACACAGCATTGATATTCTATATTAAACATTTACATGCTAAATTTGGCTAGTTTCATTTATTTTTATTTCGGAAATTCAATCATTATTACTTATCGTTTGCAAAAATTAATTTATATTTCAAAGAATAAGTATGTAATATTCCTTGCTTTTAAATAGAATGAAAACATTTCATATCAACGTACAAAGAGTATCGTAGTGAAATATATTTGACGTCATTTCAAACTGATCGATGTCGCAAAAATAAATGTATTTTAATTTATTGTCGAAAAGAATTAGGTTCTCGAGCGATTGTTGCGAATGGAAATGGTAAATTATAATAAAAATGGCTTCTTATGCTTTTTAAATGAGCATTCAATTTTGCAGTTTTTTAAATAATTGAAGTACTTAGAATTCAAATTCTTTTCTGAAATTTTCAGTGTCTTCTAATTTTGATGCGCTGAATTTTTTGTAGCATTTGTAGTTTGGGCTATGAAAGTGGGTGACGGACAAACAGACGGACTGAACTATTATAATACCTTCCACTTTTTACGTTATAAACGTAGTGTGGAAGCTAAAAAAGCAGCACCAATAGAGAAAAAAAATATTGTTTTCAAATTAGGATTTTAACAAATCAAAATTTAATCACACTGGAGCAGGCATATCGTAAGTGCTTGAGGATTAAAATGAAGACAAATTCTACATAATCACTATGGCTACCTACCTGGCAAATTTGATGCCCTCTATGTTTGAGAAATAATCTGCTACGCCAAGGAAGACATGGGATATAGATAAACAAGGTCCGCACCAGGGTGCATAGTAATACAGAACAACATCCTAAAAAAAACATAAAAATCAATAAAGGACAATTTGCAAATAAAAAATTCTTGTATTTGTATATTATCCAAAGACTTGCTGACGCTTCCCAAATCCTTTGGCACTAGTTTTTCCCATGGGAAAAAAACCAATAAATTATACTCATATTCTATTATTATAGGCACTAGTTTTTCCCATGGGAAAAAAACCAATAAATTATACTTATATTCTATTATTATACAGTAAATTATATTAATTATATCTATTTTTAATTAAATTTTTTTTAAATATAATTATTATGTTTTTGTTTTTACATATTTTATTAATTATTATGCCTATTATAAATTATAACTTTTATATTGTGTTTGGCAACAATATTGGATTTCGCAAAAATGGTTGGCATTATGAGAAAAACGGTCATTGGGATAATACACAAGTACTATATTTCTTTATTAAAAACCATTTTTATATTTATTATGTAATTAAGTCATACTGAACTTTTATTTTAAAACAAGTGCCAGGCAGAAAATTAGTATTGCATAACATAATTAAAGAAAACTGCATATTGTAAGAATATTTGAGGGGCTTTGGTTTTTAAGGAGGAATGGCCGCGCTGGACTGGGGGTCTCCAAAGTAAAGTGCATCAGTGTTAATCCTATGGAGAAAAAAATATTTTCTCTGCCACATTTCTCCGGCTGTATTGAATATTTTTATAAGCAGATCCTTGTGTGTGATAAATGTTGCTGACTTACAGGTCCCGACCTTCCCACTTTTTGAAATTGGTTCGAATATTTTTTAAAATTTTCAATAAATAATTTTACACAAAATATTCAAAGCCATTTCAAAAAGTGGGAAGGTAGAGACTTGTAAGTTATCTACATTTATTATTTAAAAAAAAACCGCGTTTGTACAAATATTCGATGCAGCCAGAGAATGTGGCAGAGAAAATAGTTTTTTTGCCATTGGATTGAGCCACGGAGGCACTTGAGTTTGGCGGTCCAGCGTGCCCATTCCCCCTTAATATAAAATTACTAACATTTGTATCTAAATATAAAATAAAACCAATAATGCAATTCTTCCCATACTGTCTGCAGCAAGTCCGGAGTAATGGAAGCAACAGCCTGTGCAATTCTACCTTTTAAGGTTGGTAAATCGTGGGGTAGGGGTGGAACGTGGACCCGACCTTTTACGAAGCCCCAAAGGAAGAAATCACAAGGCGTGATGTCAGGTGAAAGACAAATACAATTTGATACTCGGACATTCTTTTAAGGACACCCTGTATAAAATAATCCGCAAGGCAAAAAAGAGGGAAGCCCAAAACAATGTGGCGTAGATCAACCAAGGAAGTAAAAAAAACTTAACAAGTCATGGGGAGAGATTAAGACCGTTGCTGCCAACAGGGTGAGGTGGCGGACCATGACGGAGGCCCTATGCTCCATGTTGGAGTGAAAGAGGTATAAGTAAGTATAAAATAAAACCCACACTTACCCTCTCTGCCATCACAACGTCAAAGAAAGTGTTTGTTGTCACTTCCTCCACACACACATTGGCCCCCTCTTGCTTGTTGCAAGGCTCCAGTTTTCTCACGGGCATTCGCAAGTGGCGACTCAAGCTCCCTGACGTGTAATTCTTGATGAACTCGACTGAAAAGCATCCACTTAATAGACAAAACAAAAACTTGAAGCATCTTGAATAAAGTCTAAAGAGACTGTCTGTTAGTTTGATTTGAAGTGTATATTTTTAGTGTTTTAATTTTAATGTCACTTGATTACTAAATTTTCTTTTAATTCCTTTTTAAATATCTTAATTGGGTTGTTTCACATGACGTAACTCTCCAGTTTTTCTTCGGCTTTTCTGTGATTACTCTACTTGAATTAAAAATGATCAATTGAAAAAAAAGATATCATAGTTAAAGTATTAGATTGGCCCCCAATGCTAACGACGGGACACTCATGGAGACCAGAATAAGAGGGCAATTTGACCAGTGTTGCCACCAGTGTTAGGAGAAAAACATTACGAAAAAATATCCTTTAATTCTAAAATTACAAAAAAATACCATACAAATTTTAGCTGCATTTTGGAATCTTTTTTGTGACTTTAAAAAAACGTGAAACGCTTATGGTATGTTTTTGTAATTTTAGAAATAAATTGTATTTTTTCGTAGTGCTTTTCTCCTAACACTGGTGGCAACACTGGCCAAATTGCCCTCTTATTCTGGTCTCCATGAGCGTCCCGTCGTTAGCATTGGGGGTCACATGATCTGCCAATCTAATACTTTAACTATGATATCTATGATTGAAACTATGAATTATTTTAAAGGATCTGTGTCCCTTCCCTAATTTTTGTAAAGACAATTAAAAAAAATATCTTCACCATAAAGTTTCCTTTACGAAACTAAAATTTAGGTGTTAAAATTAGTTTAAGGGAAATAGTATAAAAATAATTTTAATGGATCCATCTATGACAAACCTGAAGTTTATCACTGAAAAATGATTGCATCTATTTAAGGCTTTCCAAATAATTCCACCCCCCCCCCCAACAAAAAAAAAAAAAAAAAAAATTAACCACTTAAAAATGTTTTAGATGAGAACATAATTTATTTTAGCTTCCACACTACGTTTACAACGTAAAAAGTGGAAGGTATTATAATCGTTCAGCCCGTCTGTCGGTCACCCACTTTCATAGCCCAAACTACAAATGCTACGGACAAGTGTGATGCGTCAAAAAATTAGAATACATTGAAAATTTCAGAAAAGAATTCGAATTCGAAGTACTTAAATTATTTAAAAAACTGCAAAATTTAATGCTCATTTAAAAAGCATAGCCAGCCATTTTTATTAAAATTGAATCACCATTGCCATTCGCAACAATTGCTCGAGAAACTTTAATTCTTTTAGAAAATAAATTAAAATAAATTTATTTTTGCGACATCGATCCGTTTGAAATGACATCAAATATATTTCACTACTAAATTCTTTGTACGTTGATATGAAATGTTTTAATTCTATTTAAAAGTGCATAAAAGTGCAAAGTGTATAAATATTACATATTTATTCTTTGAAATATAAATTAATTTTTGCAAACTATAAGTAATAATTATTTAATTTTTGATATAAAATAAATGAAACTAGCCAAATTTAGCATGTAAATGTTTAATATAGAATATCAATGCTTTGTTTGTCGCACCTGTTAAACACAACTGCTGTGTGGAAGCGGGTTAAAAGTGACCGATTCTGTTACAAACCTACTTGTTTGAGGATTAAGAATGTGAATATATATTAAATATATCTACCTAAGGATCTTTTGGTTACATCACCTTCTAGCACAAATTGATTTTCTTGCTGTAAAAATAATTTTTTAAAAAAATTAATCTACTTTTTGATATTGTACTTATGGACCCTTTTTTTTTGTTATAATACAATTTTATAAGTTTTGTCATAAGAAACAATACAGACATTTCAATTCAAACTAGTATCCAAGTTGTGCATATAAGAGACTCAACTAAAATGTGCAAAAAATATAATAAGTTTTTTAAATTGTGATAGTTTAATTAAAAATTATGTTCAGTTTACTGCCAACAAAAGGTGATGATAAAATTTTTGCATACCCTCAATTAATTTAAACTGATAATAATGAACTGAAATCTGAGTTAACCAGATTTTAAGATTATGTGAAACAACTATATACCGTATATACTCGTGTATAACCCGACTCCGTGTATAAGTCGATCCCTCCATTTTTAAACCAAATATCCTTTCAAAATTGGTACCTGTATATTAGTCGAGGTAGGTATTAAGGTCAGGGCCTTCTGAAGAAAATAAGAAGAAACCGGTTAATGACGGGCCGTAATTTTTCTTATTTATTTTGCAAGCTAAATTTCAACTCCAAAGAAAATAAAACAGGTTTCGTCTCCGAGTGTCCTTGACATTGCTGACCATGAATGGAGGAGCTTAGTTGAAACTATGTTGCATGAGGCGTGAAGACCATGCTGCCAAGGTCATGGATCGCCGTTGTTTTCTTTACACCTTGAAAACTGGTTGACTGTACTGCCCTGTGCCAGTATATACGGTACACCAAATTTTAGTATTCCAATCAATTTGTAACAACAAAACTAGGGTTTAACTTGTTTTTTAAGTAAAACTAAGTTTTGCTTCAGAAATAACTCGCATATTTAGCAAAAGCCAAAAAATTAATTGAACAAATAATGGCATAACATAGTATTTTAATAACAATTTTAGTTTTTCCAAACATGCAAAACAGCCTACTATCCGGATTAATTTCTTTCAATTGTCTAGTATAAAATATAAGGGTAATGAAAAAATATAATGGGGTCGAAAATCCAAAAATAATTTTGTGCTTAATACACATTCTGTAGGGTGCTGATTCTGAAAAAGTGGTTTTTAAACATTGGTCCATCTGTCTAAAAACACTATAGCTAAAAAAAAACCCCTATAGACCTCTAACTTGGTAAACCCCCTAGTTTTAGTTTCACCCTGCCCCCTAGTTTTAAAATAATATTTGTCATAAACTATACAATACCGCTGTCTCAACGATGACTGCACTCGTTTGGTGATGATTCTTCGACACATCGACACCCAAATTTTCCGCAAAACTATGAAAAAGAACCACATCCATGGCGATAAACGTCAGGGTCCGATTTGTATGTCCCTTCAGTCCCGTGAAATTGCTCAACCAAGAACTGGCATCACTAGGGTCCGGAAAACTCGGAAAGTTAAGCTCGGAATAATTCAGGGCGTATCTCAGCCTGTGACACAACCTCTTCTCGTTGTTCTCAATCATGGTCAGGATTAAATCATCTTTAAAATGAGCAAGATCTTCTTTTGGAACCTTACGTTTCATCGATCTGGCGCTGTTTTCCGACGCCAACTCGCAATGGAAACTCAACTGCTTGTACTGGCCGAACTTAACCGGAAAAGAAACCTCAATGTCATTGCATCTCTTGAATTTCCCGAGCTGGTTTATGTCGAAACTTTCAACGACCAACTTTAATGTATTCTCGCATTCGTACAGCTTCATCTCTTCTAAGTTCTCGACTCGATGATGGAGGCAGGCTCGGCAGTTGCACGCCTGACCGATGCGCAAGTTTATGCTGGCCGGTTGGCAACAGGTCATTTCGCAGAGGTGGGGCCTCTGGCGGCAGACGTTGGGATCGCTTGATGAAGTGTTCCGGTGACACTTTTGGATTGTTTTTGAGAAGTCTTCTTGTAGAATATGGCGTTTGAGCACCATCCTGTGGATGATGGACTCGACAAAGTTGGACCGGTAGAAATTGTTGTAGTCCAGAGCCACTTCTTTTAGCTGGAAATTGGGAATAATAAGTATTCATTAAATTTATCTATTGACATCTTTGTTTAAAACAGGTTTTTAATAGTACAGTCGAACCTCGTTAACATGAACTCGTTTAACACAAAATTTCGCTTAAGATGAACTGAAAGCATTTCCCCGGCCTATAAAGCTTTGAGCTAATGTTTAAAAATCTCTTAACACAAAATCGCTTTAGGTGAAATCCTGCTTAAACCAAACAAATAATAGAGGATTTGACTTTTTAAATTGTTTTTTAACAATTTAATTTTTTTTAATAAAAATAAATTGTTTTCTACTTCTGAGAAAATCACAAGACCTCCCATGATTCGTTAGTTTTAATCCAATTGCTGTTCCTTAAAAATTTTCCTAATTTTTCTATACAGTGTGTTACATTGTAAAATTAGAATAATTTTTAGATGTTATTTTTTAAAACTATTCACTGGTTCAAAATAAATTTTTTTTTTTTAGATGGTTAACATGAAATGTTTCGGTGTTCCCTTCGAGTTCGCGTTAACGGGGTTCGACTGTATGACTTAAGGGTAGGGTTAGGTTGAATTAATCGTTATACTAGAGCTACACAAGAGCTATACACAATGGGCATCATAATTTAGAACCATATTTAAGTGACGAGCCAACATCTGAGTAGGCAACCTACGCAACTTTTAAGGGGGACATCAGGACTTTGTAGCATATTTAACGTGCACTCAATTTACGAGGGGTATTCTTATTTGTCAGACTGTTTTGGCTGCCCAGACTGTTTATAGGTCAGCAGTTATTTTGGCAATGCCTGAACCAGGGACCTTTCACAAGCAAGGCAAGCGCCTTACTTACTGGGCTCCCCAACCCCTACAGCTCCAACTAAAAGAGATACAAATTTGGTAGACGAGAACTTCCTATTAGCTGTAATAAAAAGGTTCACCATAGTAAAATACGCTGCTCACAACAATTAGGGGAACATATGGTTTAAACTCTTTCACCTCGAATGATTCCATTTGGTATCATCAGCTTCCGATTTTTTCTCTCACTAAGTTGAGCTCGCACTTATTTATCGTTAGATGGAAGTATCATGTCTTTTGGAGAATTAAAAAATGTTTGTTTTAATTAAATGAATATAAAAAACATTGTAAAATAAAATTCACTCCTAAAAAAATTTTATGAAATAAATTGACCCTGAATTCTTCACGCTTGCATTTTTAGATATTTAAAAATTAATCGTTAAATTAAGTTTGTTAAATTAAGTTTTGAAAAAATTATTGTTATACTTTATTTAAAAGTTATGATTCCAATATTTTCCCCCTTAAATTTCCTTCCCACCATTTCATTCTGGATGCATAATGAATCTATTTCACAAATTTTAGATTTTTACAATAAAAAATAAGAAGATGGAACTGAAAGGGTAAACAAAATTACACAAAGTGCTCCCCTAATTGTTTTGAGCAGTGTAGTTTTTAAATACCTTTACAAGCTAAACAGGCTATTTTACTTAGAAAAGTAGATTAATTACAAAGCCTCATTTAAAAAACAGTAAAATTTCAAATAACATAAATTAGAACAATACAACTTACTACGTTATAATATGGTGAATACTCTAATAAGACATTTCTTGGTGTAAATAGAATTAATGTGGGGTTGTTTTCAATGATATCAGACAACAAACTGCTCTTGGAGCCAGGTGGGGTAACCCATGAAGAAACCTGAAATAAAGATTGAGAAAAAGCATTAAAAATTACTCTAAAATTAACTAAATGTATTTTAATTTTTTAAATAGATATAATCTGCATTTTTTTACCATTCACTTAATGATTTGAAGAACCTTTAATACTAACACGATTTAAATTGCAATAATAGAATTAAAAAAAAACTGATTGTTTTTTTTTCCAAACTAAATGTATTTTAATTTTTTAAATAGATATAATTTGCATTTTTTTACCATTCACTTAATGATTTGAAGAACCTTTAATACTAACACGATTTAAATTGCCATAATAGAATTAAAAAAACTGAAATTGTTTTTTTTCCATTACTGTTTTTAAAAAAAAATGAATTTCCCTCGAGTAAACTTCACAAACAAGTAGTAAAAATAACTATGTACTTACATCGTAAATATTTTATATATAATTATTCTTTTCTTAAATTTTAAATTACATTTAATATCCTCTTCACACAACTTCAGTTAAACTTTTTCTTAATACTAACTTTTTAATTAGAAACTAGTAGTGTTAAAGCTTTCCAAAAATACTGATTCCAAAGCAGCTGATTTATCAATTTATTGTATTAAAAAAATTATTTAACAAGGGGGTCAAACAGATTTCGAAGATCTTGCAAAATAAAAAGTTTTTCAGCATTTAATTTATAGTATAATGTAAGGATTAAAACAAAATTTACAATGGACTATTAATTACAAATACTGCAGAGTTTTTTTTTTCATAGCACACAAAAAAGGTGTATTTTTACTGTTTGAAACCTCAGATTCCACTAAATCGATGCGACAATAAAATTTTTTAAAACTATTTTTTTCCAAATTGTTTGCAAAATATACTTGTAAATGTTACTGTTAAAACCCGAAATCAGCTAAAACTATAATTAACTAGTGAGAACTAGTTTTAACTTAGCCCGTTAGTTAAAACTAGTTTCCACTAGCTAAAACTAGACCTCCCTAGCTAATATTAGTTTTGACCAATTGCATTGGTTAAAACTAGTTGTAATTAGCAAAAAATAGAATTATCTGACATGTTTCAGATAAAAGTCGAAATAACTGCAAATGCTTGACTTTTAAATTATTGTGAACGTTAATTTCTTTAAAAAGAAGAGGCAATACGTGTGTGTAAACTTAAAAAGATTTGTTTGTTGTTGCGAAGCGTCGTTGTTGCACGAAATTTCAGATCTTCCACTTTGCTTCATTAATTAAACATGAATCCATTATTAAATGTTTGAAAATAGGAATTTTATAATCGTATTACGACAATGTAGTCCTTAAAAAAACCGCATAGTACCGTTCTTAAAGGAGTCTTCCACTAACCATAACGCCTTCATTGCATTTCAGCAATAATTCGAATAATTAAACTAAACCAAACCTATTATCCTAAATCGCGTTATTTTCAGTTAATTCTAGTTTTACCTACATAATAGGGTACTAAGTTTTTTTTTAATAGTTAAATCTAGTTTGAACCAATCTATTATGTTAAAACAAGTATTAGCTGGGGATGACTGATTTTAGCTAGTGGAAACTAGTTTTAACTAATGGTCTCAGTTAAAACTAGTTCCCACTAGTTTATTCTAGTTCTAGCTGATTTCGGGTTTTAATGGTAACATAAATACATAATAGTTTGAAAAGTATGTTAATCAAAAGTATATATGCGTGTAGTATTACTTTTTGTGAGTGAAGATAATATTAAGCAATATTACAAAGTTAAGTAATAACAAATGAAGAGTACAGGGGAAAAACCGCTTAATTTCGTGAAAACTTTCTCATCTTTTGGCGATGAAAGCGAGTCATCGCCTAAACTAGTGTGAGGAAACGGTTACTCATTTGTTTTTCTCTCGGACAACCCTGATTTACCCAGAGATCAGCTGGACACGATCACACGATTGTATCCGCAAAGAAGAACCAATAGGAAAACGTTCTGTCGCCAATGTCCGCCAAGCAGATACAATTAGGAACTACTCCTAAAAAATAAAGCGGTTCTTCCCCTGTACTCTTCAAATAAAGTGCACTAAAACTGTGAAAAGTAGGAGACAAATATTACATAATTTATTTTTGAAAACGCCCACTTCAAAAGCTCAGTATGATCACTAAGGTCGCCAGAATGTGTCTGCAAAGGAAATAAAAAAATTATTACAACTACTTAATTATACTTGTATCAAAATTAACTGCAATTTAAAAATTTATTAAAATTAAACTAACTTCTGTTGAGTTCCATAAAAATAGTTGTATAGTAGATTTAAGCTTGAATATTTCGGCATCTTGCTGATTTGTTACTACAGCGAAGCAAATTCTACGATGAGGATCTAAATGAAAAAGTGGCAGTACATTAATGATTTGAGATAACATTAAGCCTATTTCACACCTGCACAACTACTTGCAATTCCGTTGCAACTCGTAACTTGTGGTAACCTGGTTTTTCGGGTTTCCACGAAAAATTATTTATCCCACAATTTGGCACGTTTCATATTTTTGTAAACAAACTTTATTCAAACCATAGACTCGCTCTTATCTCATTGAAAACATTGCATGCTCTTGAGCGTGAAACTTCATTAATAAGATCAATTTCCATTTTTGCCGTCCATTTACTACCCGTTTTTAATTGCGCAGATTTTTTCCTTCTTTTGCAAGCAAGGAAAGTTGGCGTCTTAAAAAGCAAATAAACAACCAGTTGGCGAAGTCTAGTTCGCCACAATGTAGCCAAACAAATACTGAATTCTGATTGGCTAACGATACATGCAACTTGAGATTTTTTCGTGCTCGCATGAAAAATATCTCAGACTGAGTGCAACTTGTAAATGCAGGGTGTCCTATGGGAGTTGCAAGTAGTTGGACAAGGTGTGAAATGGGCTTTAAACACACGCATTAAAAAAAAAATACTGTAGAAGTAAAAAAGTTTCTTTAAAACTTAGAAGTACTTTAATTAAAACTTAAATAGATATGACTAAATATATCTATGCATGTTTTACAGAAAGGAAAAACATTAACAAACATTTTTTAATGAATATCTGTAAGGTGGTAAGTACTGCATTTTTAAAAAAGTTTTATTAAAAAATTGATAATCAATAACTTCTATAGTTAATACGAGAGGTTAATTAAATTCAATAAACATGTTGGACGTCAATAAACTTGTGGGACATCTTAATAAGGTTTACAAGAGAAACACACATGTACAAATAGTAGCTGCCATAGAACATTTTAAATTTTAAATATGAAGAGTAAAAAGGAAAAACCCTTTCATCGCACAGGAATCTGTCTACATTAGGTCTGCTTGGCGAAGATAGCGAGTCATCGTCTAAACTACATGCTTGGAACATTAAAGCAAACATTAAAGCAAAGAAGACAAAAAGTAATTGATAAAATTAAATCTTATGTTAAAATATTATAAACATTTTACCATTACTAAGAGCTTTTAATGCTGCATGATAGAACTGCCTATATCCATTTGGATATGAACTGTCTTTAAATTCGAAGTATCCGACTAAAACACCCTATAAAGAAGAAAAGATTTGATAAACATAAAGAAGAATAACGAATCCCTGTGAGAGCAAAATAATGTTAATAAAAAAACTGCGAAATAATGTTAATGAGTTCTACGTAATTTACAAAAATAGCAACTTTAAATGCTCAGAACAGAGTCCAGGAAATAGACGAGGTAGGAGGATATGATAACATAACAAAAAAGTGTGCCCAATCACCTTTCTGATTCACATCTGTGGTTTGCAAGTGGCACAAGTGGGCTCAAAACAGAGTCCATGAAGTAGATGAGGTAAGAGGGTATGATGGGACCGTCGTAACGAATGATGCCCATTTCGTGGATGTAGACCAGAACATTAAATTGGTTTAGTTGGTGGATGATTATTTTAGTTTCTATATTATTGGTGTGTTACTTCTGCACACACTAGTCATTGGATTTTTTTTTTATTTGTGGAGTTATGTTAGATTTTAACGTCGTAGATCTGTCACTACTCAACCCTCCCGCCCGGAAATATCTCACAGGATCAAATAGCGTGCAAATCCTCACCGGTTATTTTCAAGGAGTTAAATAGTAATTGGAGATTGTGGCTTTTCTGTGGTTTGTAATTTTTGTAAAAAACCATATCATACTGTTACTTCGTGTCTCGCTAAGAGGTCCAGAAGCTCTCCTTTCTTTCTTCTTTCGCTTGGCTGTCAGTGTGTATCTACAGCGCGTTATTTATTTAATTTGTTATTTATTTTAATTAATTTTACTTCACGATACTGGTGTAAAGGCACAAGTGGGCTCAAAACCGAGTCGAGGAAGTAGATGAGGTAGGAGGATATGTGATGGGGCCCAGTCATAGAAGTGTCTAATTTTGTATCCCTGGGGTTGGCGTTTTAATTGGTGGATGGTTTGGTTAGTTTTAATATTGGTGTGTTACTACTTCGCACACAGGGCTGGATTTACCAATAGGCCCACGCCTAGGGGCGCACCATGATGAGGGGCGCAAAATTATTCCGCATTTATTTTTTGTCAGAAAATTTCCATAAAATGTTTTAGACTACAATACATGTCTACATCTACATGCTCTCCACGAATAAAAATCCCATACGCTTTCCTCGTATAGGTGACGCTGGTTGGGATTCTTTTGCTTGGCTGTCAGTGTGTATCTACAGCGCGTTATTTATTTAATTTGTTATTTATTTTAATTAATTTTACTTCACGATAAATTAGAATAAAATACAAATTATCTTCACAAAGACATTTCTGAGGTCAAATTTCTCCTTCCTTTACGATGGTGTGAAGAGGGGGCGACAAAAAACCACGGGCCTAGGGGCACATAAAATTTAAATCCGGCTCTGTTCGCACACCAGCCATGGTCATTTTAATTGGTGGATTACAAGCTAGTTTTTAACGTTATTGATGCATTACTACTCAACCTTCTAGGGTTAGCTTAAATTATCCTCTCACTAGAGCTCCACGAGGGCAATTGGCGATGGGCGTTGTAATCTCAACCTTCCAGCCCGGAAATATCACAGAAGCAAATATAGGGCAAAACGCCACCCCATCATTTTCACAGGAGCGAGAAGAAAGGGTTTAAATAATAATTTGAGATTGACGATTTTATGGCTATTTTCTGTTTGTATTTTATTTAAAATATATCGTAAGTAATTTTTATTATATTGTACTGTACCTCGTGTCTCGCTAATAAATCCAAAAGCTCTCCTTTGTGGTGTAAAGGCACAAGTGGGCTCAAAACAGAGTCCAGGAAGTAGATGAGGTAAGAGGATATGATGGGACCGTCGTAGCGAATGATGCCCATTTCGTGGACGTAGGCTAGAACGATGGGATAGGACGGCACGCTGAATTTCTTACGGCATTCGCCCTCGGGCCACCAACAGTTTATGGCGGCAAAGAATACCTGCAATTGAAAACAGAATAACTCAGTTATAGCAGCATGTAAGGGATTGGTGTTTATGATGTTATAAACGAGTAATAACTGTAATACAAAATAATTAGTTTGGGTTTTTGGTTTGACTGAATGGGCATGTTTTTCCTAAGTGGCAACAGTTCCAGTGGTATTATTTTTGCTTTTGGTCCTTCTAATATATAAAAATGTTGGAATTGGTAAATAATTATATTTTTTATTGGTAAATAGTCTTATCTTATTGTTTATGGCTGCAAAGAATACTGCAATAGGAAAATACATTCGAACTGGTACCAATGACAACTGTTTATAACGCGTTAAATGTTTGGTCCCTTGAATTGACCATACCTTAACGTTATAATATCTTGCTTACAATGGCAATTTTAATTAACTCTTGATTATAACGCTCAAAATATCATTACATGATATCCAAAATGGCTCCTTAAAGAATTTTTTAAAAACTTCATTTTCACTAATTAAATTTTAATTTATATCCAAATAATAGGGTTAGGTTGAAATATCGTCACACTATAGAGCTAGACGAGGGCTATTGGTGGCAGGCATCGTAATTTGGAACCACATATGTGACGATTCGACACCCGAGTAGGCACCAAAGGCAACTTGTTAAGGCGACATCGTACATAGCTTTGGGACTTTGGAGCTAATTTAACTGGCACTCCCTCTACACGAGGTATTATTTGTCAGACTTTAGCAGTACAGGTAGTTTTATAGGTCTGCAGTTAATTCGGCAATGCCCAGGCACGGCAGAGGGTTAGGAGAGCTCAAATTAACAGAACTCTGAGAACTTCCGTATATACTCGTGTCGTATAACTCGACCCCGTGTATATGTCAAACCCCCATTTTTAGACCAAATATCCTTCCAAAATCGGTAAACCGTGTATTAGTCGAGGTAGGAAATAAGGCCAGAGCTTTGTGAAGAAAATTAGAAGAAACCAGTTCATGGCGGACTTAAATTTTTTTATTTTGCCAGCAAAATTGCGTCTTGACATGTCTTGACTGGACCTGAATGGAGAAGCTAAGTACAGTCCCTGGACAAATTATTAGACGCACTGTATTTTTTTTAGTAATGATGAAAAAGACATTAACCAAAGAATGCCATATAATTAAAAAAGAATGTCGTTATATGGTATTAAGTATAGCAGAAAGTATTTTCTATTCAATAGCTTAAGTTTAGGAACACAAATGTCCTTCTAAAGGTATTTTGTTCATCATTGATTGATACATGAAATCTTGCAGTACGTCTAATAATTTGTCCAAGGACTGTAGATGCTATGTTTAGGGAAGCATGAAGACTACGCCCCAGCATCATGCCAAGGTCACGGACGGACATTGTTTTCTTTACACAATTGATACGGTAAGTTTTCTCGGACACCAATAATTAAAAAAAAATTACCTCATTGTGGTAAAACTTGGCAACAGTTTCAAATTCCTCCCTGGAGTGCATGGACATTGCATCCCATGGAGCATAGTACATGACCAAAGACACGTCTTTTTCAGAAATGAGCGACATGAGTTGTCTGACGTTGCCATGGTAAAAGTCGGTGACCAGAGATGGCGGTTCGAAGAAGATGTCCGGTGGGTTTGTCTTTTTTGTCTTCAGGGGTCTGTAAATGGAAAATTGTAACTCATTAGGTTTTTTGGTACTTGTGTGGGGTTTGTCTTCAGGGGTCTGTAAAAGGGAAAAATGTAACTCATTAGTTTTTTAGTACATGTGAGGGTTCATCTCTTTTGTTTACAGGGGTCTGTAAATTTAAAATTGTAACTCGTTAGTTTTTTAGTAATTGTGTGGGTTTGTCTTTTTTTTGTCTTCAGGGGTTTGTAAATGGAAAATTGTAACTCATTAGTTTTTTTGGTCATCTTTTTTGCCCTCCAGTCTGTAAATGGAAATTGCAACTATTGTTTTTTAGTACTGTGGGGTTTGTCATCTTTTTTTTTGTCCAGTTGGTTAGAAACAAATTGTAATTTCCAGATATAAGAAGGTTTTTATTATTGGTATAGGTTTATTTTTTTATATGTCTACAGTTACTACAATTAATGATAAAACTAAACACTAGCAATAATTTGCGATAGAAAAAGGGCGATATATTACATTGGAACCTGTATACTTACTCCGGCTTGATGTTTTGGCAACCCTAAAACCAGAGGGGAGAAAGGTGAAGTCATTTGCTATAATTTGTTAGGATCTCATCGTGACGCAACGCTCATTCGTCTAGCGTTTTTTCAGATGATGCTACTGATGATATTGGTTGTGTTTTAGCGTAAATCTTCTGATTTTTAATTTTCTCATTATTGCTTTTAATGCAATGTTTAATAAATTATTTAACTGAAAACACGAAAAGGGGATGGATCTATCCATTTAATTTGAGCGCGAAGCCTTGTTGAACGGAAAGTTGCTGCGTAATTATAGGCTTTATTCATATATTTATAATTTTGCTTTCAATACTTATATTTGCTGCTACTGCTTTATCGAAATTTCATATTCGAATTTCATTAATAATTGAGCGGATATGTGAACGTTATAACGACGGAACTTATTTTAAAAAAAATACTTTTGCTGTATTTATGCATGTTTATCGCGGTTAATGTCGTGTGGCTGTTGTCAACGTCAGATTTGATAATGTGATAGTGCTACGGATTGAAAATGGCATTTTTTCAAACAACGCTCCAGAACACTCACGTGATCCACAGTGTTGACTCGGGTTTGAGTACATCGTCCATCACGGTCGCCATCGATGTTTTCGCAGTTTGCGAGAAATAAAAAGTCGCCGTATACGACAGGAATTAACGGAGTTTGTATAAATACAAAAAAAACCACCCTGATATTATTTAATACTTTGAGATATCCCATGTAGTTTTCTAGATTTGACATGTTATCTGCAGATCAAATCAGTTAAAGGATTTACATAATGCATTACACAATTAAATTAGTTATTTATTTTTGTACCAAACTGCTGTAACTAAATATTGTTGTACTAGGCTGCAACCTGTTTAGAAATACGGCTGTGTATCAACTTATTATTACTTTGTTGTTTTGAATTTTAACTAGTGTGCCCCTGTATCTTTTTATCCTGCTTAATCCTTAAATTTTAACTTAAATATATTCCAAATCCCATTACATGCATTAGATTCCATTCATAAGGCCGTTTAAGGTTGTCCGTATCTATCGTATTGAGGCCCAGTGGCTTAGTGGTAGTGCTTCGCATTGCAACGCCACAGGTCCGGCGATCGAATCCCGGATTGGGCGAGGTTCCTTTCATCCCTTGAATGGATAGATAAAATGGGGACCAAGCATGCTTGGGAACTAAACACAGGGGTTTCTGTGTGAGGCTGACCACCTTACCGGGACATATGCCTAGCACCCCAGAGCCCTAGGCCACGAAAGCTGAAATGGGCGCGGCAGGCCTTGGCCCACTAATGGGCTGTTGCACCAAGGAGTTTAGTTTAGTATCTATCGTATTAGCTGTACAAATTCTGTTGGTAGGTCAAAATTTCTTCTCAGCAGTATTATGGCACTTTCCCTCTAAGCATCGGACATTATCACTAGGGTGACCAGATGTACTGCACTTCGCAGTACAGGTTAATTTGTTATTCAACTATCTAGCTATGAAAACTGTGAAAATATTCTGTGACATTATTCTGTGTGGAATTTTTTGATAGTTTTTTCAAATAAAAACGGAAATAAAATTTAATTTATGAAAATTCAATCATGATTTAATAGTCAAAAAATTAATCACTCAAACAAATCTGGTCAGGCTAATTAGCTCAGCCATTTCTCTCTGATGTTCAGTGAGGTTAATTTCTAGTTTCGGTATACGGCGACTTTTTATTTCTTGCCAAACTTGTTGGCGAGAAAACATCGCGTAGCGACGCATGATTAGACGGTGCTACTCGGAAACCGCGAAGTCAAACAACTGTGTTGCCAGATTGGAATTATTTATCGCCTTTTTTTGTCGCCAATCTTCTGAAAAAGTCGCTGTATACCGAAACTAGGATTTAATTTTCAGTGATTTTCGTATGCTTTACATACGGACGACTTTAAACTTAACAAAAATAAACATAAATCAGAAAGAACATTTTTTTGCACATATTATTTTAGTTTACCGTCTATACCGAATGAAAAAAATTGGGAATTTTCTTTTGAGTATTACTTAGTGCAAAATTTAATTTTTAATAAAATTATTTTTTGTAAATACCCATATGAATTTCAAGAAAAAATATGTAGGATCAGATTTACTGTACGGTCCCCCTTGGCGCGATTTTTTCGGATTTGGCGAAAAATAATTTTTTCTGGCAACAGTCTGACTTCGACTGAACATTCGAATTCTATGACTTTGCACCGATGATGCTTTCCGGCAACCCTATCGGACCGTTGTTTGAGTTTTCATAAGAAATATTCCCATATGATCTTTCTTTGAATCGTGGTTTTTAAAAAAAAGTCGCCAAAATACGGACTTTTGGCGCGATTTTGGAAAGTTTGCCAAGGGGGGCCGTACAGTAAATCTCTACCCGGACGACTTAAAACTTAACAAAAATAAACATACATCAGAAAGCAATTTTTTTTGTTGCACATATTATTTTTAGGTTACCGTCTACACCGAATGAAAAAAATTGGGAATTTTCTTTCGAGTATTACTTAGTGTAAATTTAATTTTCATTAACCTTATTTTTGTTAAATACCCACATGAATTTCAAGTGAAAATATTTAATTTTTTACACCAGCCATTTGAATTAATTTATGTAAATTTCGTTATGCACTAATCAAATTAGTTTTACAGTATTGAGCATTTGATAAATAAAAAAAATCATGATCAGAATGCATAAACATCATTTAATAACAGATATTAAAATTAAGGATGTTCTAATAGTTCAAGCCCTATACAAGTGTACTGTTCCACTCCAAAAACAGTACTTTCAGAGTTTTGTCCTGTTTGACTTCTGCAATGTTTACAAACAGCCGGCAAAAAGGTTTCGGATTAGGCCTTGCGAAACAATAACACGATATTTCATACCCGCTTTGCAGTGCAGCGATGCCCGTGAATATGATCGTGATGATGAAAAAAATTTCACGTCCATGAGAATTCATAACTTGGAAATATTTTGCGAAATTCGGGGTGTCGCCACGTGTATCTTGTAAATAGAAATCTTCCTCATCTTTCAACGCATCGTTCGAATCCGCCATGATGACGTCATGTTTATGATAAAAAGAAAACAAAACAGAAACTTATAGAGACCGTTCTTTCTGGTGACTGATATTTCATTTATTTATTAATTTGATTAATTAAAACAATATTTTCCCATCTCAAAATCTAATGAATTTGTGGATATCATATAATTTTCGTATATTAATATTTAATACCATATAAGGAGTTCTTTTTTAATCATATCAAATTTTATCATTTAAAAGAATAACAAACCACGAAGTTGTCAGCTCTATACCAGAACGTAATACGTTTGTTTACTATGTTGCATCGACCAAATCTCCAGTCCAGTGCAAAGTTCCTTCTACAAATCTACACCAATTTAATAAATTCTTGAGCGGGCAAGGGTTCAAAAGTATACCAAACTGCACACTTTAAAAAAAATAGGTACTTTATTTTTTTTTAAAGAGATTCTTATTCTCAACGGTATTCATTTTTGATTTAGTATTGAGAAATGTATGACTAAAATCTCTGTGTAAATAAGTATTATTTTTCTTTGTAGGTAAAAAAAATGAATACCATGGTTGAAGCCCACTTCTTAGGGCTGAATTGCCAAAGTAACATTTATGGAATAGCCCCCTTACAATGTGGTCATGGGCTTCACAAAGTTTTGATCGCAACTTGCGAAAATAATGTCTACTGCATTGAGTATTCCAAAAATCAGCACGGAGGGGCTATATTTTCTAATCGTGAAGTTCAATTTACGTATATTCCAGGTAATTTTTTAACAGTGCAAATGATTAATTTCTAGAAGCATGTACAACTCCGCCTAGCAACTTTTGGAAGTCTGGCAACAATCAAAAATTACTTGTACCATTAAAAAAAATAATACGATATTTTTGAAGGTTAAAGTAAGCTTTAGGCCCCGGATTTGGCGACATCTCAAAATTTGTCGCCAAGTCAAAATGACAACAAACCTGACGTAAGCCAAGTCTGTTGCCACCTTGAAATGACAACAAATACTTGCTGAAATTACTAATGAGACCAAATATATCTGACCAAAACGATTAAAGGAACCGGAAAAATGCCATTAACTAAACAATAATCTGGCATAAACGACCGAAGCGATATTTTGAAAAAAATCGGAAAATAACCATTTGTTGCACGATCAAAACAAAGCTAAAAATAATAACAGGTTCTAAAGCAAATGTATGATTATTATAAATAATATTAATGCTATTTAAAAATTATTAATGAGGAAAACGCTCAAGATTAACTAATAAACTAGTAGGATAGAACCGTAACTTAATTGTCAATTCAATAGCAAACAAAATATTTATTTTAATAAAATAAACGTAGAACCATCTAAAAATTATTTTAAAAAATACATTTTTGAAAAATGAAACGTTTGATAAACATTACATACCAGGAAATTAACCAACGTATATCCTACGATCCTACCACGGTAAAAAAAAAACGTGGATCAAAATTCCGCAAATTCCGAACATAAATAATAAAAATAATGACTTGAAACGGTTAAATATAGCATTAAAAATAGATCGATAACAAAAAATCTTTACTTTTAATTAAAAACAATTAAGATTTAACTGGATTGATATTTTGATCCACATTCCACGGAAATAAGCATGGCTATTGCTTGACTGCTTCGTGAAAAAATAAAAATAATGGTTGCCGAACTTGGACCAGGTTTTTTAGCCAATACACAGTGGAAAGGTTGCCAAACTTGGCGAATTTTGCTTGAAGCACGATATTTGGCGATCTCGCCAATTTTTTGTCGCCAAGGGTTGCCGTAAAACAGAGTTTGCGGGGTTGCCAGATTGGCGACTTTACTGCCGGGGCTTATAACTTACTTTAGCCTTTTTGAAATCCTGAAGATTCATTGCCTTAGGCCAGGTTAAAATTTACCATTCCGAGAACCATATTTGTAGTATCGGTGAGAAATCAGTATTGGCATGTTTCAGATGACTTAATTATTTCCAGCTTTCATTCCTGTGCTTCATTCTCTCAGTGATCTGTTCCCACGTAACATTGAATCACCAGTCAAGGCTCGAGAAAGAATTTATTTTCATTCAGCATTTCTTTTGCCACTTGAAATATGCATGAAATCAGGGCCGGATTTCTAAATAGGCTGTAGCCTAGAGCGGCGAATTTTTGGGGACGGCAAATTTTATGACCAATTAAAGCGGCATTCGGCATAAATTTTTTTTTTAATGATACAAATATTTTTAAGATAGAAAACAAATAATTTACATTTATGGGTAAACCGTAAACGTATATATAGTACTAATATTTTGTAGCAAACATGCGAGGGCAATTGCACCCCCTCCTCTCGGATTTCGAAGTTGAAAGAAAAATAGTAGACAGTTAAAAAAATTCCCTATTTCGCTTTCGATTTAGTGTGTAAAGGTATAGATAATTCTAATATGTGTATCTATTTTAAACAGCATACCACCCTATTTGCAGCTAACCAGCTACCTTTCCCCGAAGGGGGAGAATATTGTGACTGGGGCGGCAAATCTATCATAGCCTACAAATGGCAAATCTTTAAATCCGTCCCTGTACGGAGACGTGTTTATCTTTGGAGGGCCAGCGTGGCTCGGTAGATTGAGAAGCCTTTGTATGTTCTGTTTTCGTCCAGTGGCTTTATAAATGGATCGCACAGTGCATAAAATATAACTTAAAGCAACTACTAAACTCAGTAACGTAGCATCCCATCGCGGACCAAGGCTTGCTGTGCCCATTTCAGATTTTACGGACCAAGGGCTCTGGGGTGTGTAGCATGTCCCCTCACGTGGTCAGTCATGTGAAACACCATGTGTTTAGTTCCCAACACGCTTAGTCTGCGCCCTGCATGGAATCTATTCCAAATTAACCCTTTTAGTTCACTCGGCTGAGTATACTTCATCATTCAGAGTAGAAGAAATAGATTAAGTTGAGTCCAAAGATTTTGCCTACAACCAAAAATAGTGGACAAGTCTATTTGAGTTTTTCATAGTTGATTCAATCAGGACCAGTGTTGTTGAATAGGGGATTTAAGAACAAAGCCACTCCTGCTACTAGAAACTTACCCAGTCTTTTTTAATATACTTATACCATGACTTTTAATGACTTTTAGAGTGTTTCCTCCATTGAGCTCGAAGAAACGTGGAGTGAGGGGTGTGATTCACTGAACAGGGCAGCAAACGAGCCGGTTCACTAACGAAATGCGAAGAAATGCACGGCAGTGCAACAGGAACGAACCAGGCAGAAAACCTAGAAACTTGTATATTTCGCTATTGGGTTCGTCTTCGCTGGTTCTTAGTTAGTGATCCACATGGTTATTTCTTATAAAAGTTGGCATTTAAAGTTATAGAAAGTTAATTTCTTTCGAACTTAAAATGTTAAAATACATTTAGGAGCTCAAGTCAATATGATAGAGGGGTCTCATACAAGCATTGCATACAAGTGTAGGAAAAATAGCCATTTTCTGTCCTGTTCGCTCAAAAGGGTGTGAGTGGGTTTTCGGCTTGCTGCCACCTCACTCCAGTTTCCCTTCTAGCTCAATGGTTTCCTCTTACCTATGTGTTTATAATTCCTGTGCTCAAAAGCAAATAATCCTTTTTTAGGTACCGCTGAAATTACATCATTGCATGCTTTTAATCAAGCGTGTCAAGTAAACAATTTTGCTGTAGGAGTAGCATTTACAAAAGTAACCATTTTTATTCGTTATATTTATAAAACTTGATGTTATAATGTGAAGAAGTTGAAATAGATATTGCTTCTAAATTATGCATACACGGTCAAAATATTACATTTGCTGAAATTGATTCTTTTTTTATTCACAGCTTCCAAAAAAATTTTGTTTTGTGTTCATGAAATAGAAAAAATGCAATTAAGAGTAAGAATAAAATTGGAAAAATGTATAAATCAGTTAAATTTTAGCCATAAACACTAATATAATTAAAATCTAAAATGTGATCTTGCATTCAAAATTTTATGTCATAAAATCATCCAAGAATACTTAATTCTCTTTTGAATAGCTCTAACTTTTACTTTGTTTTGCTGAAATGTAAGTAATTTAAAAAACTTTTGAAATAGAAAAAACTATTGTATTATTTTTTAAATAACTAAAATTAATTTTTTTGTTATATTGAAAAAATATTCATTAATATTTGTTAGTCATACTTTATTTTGCTAATTGGGCATAAAATATTGATATAAGTTATAGTATTAAAGTAAATATACTTTTGAAGTGAATTCGACCAAGATCCACATATGTGAAGAGCTGGGAAGCCCAGTCGGTTAGGCATTCGCCTAGCATACGAAAAGGGTTCCCAGGTTCGGGTCCGGGCATCGCCAAAATAACTGCCGACCTATAAACGTCCCGTGCAGCCAAAATGTCCGACGAATAATACCCCGTGTAGAGAGAGTGCTCGTTAAATATCCTTCAAAGTCCTAACGCTGCGTACGATGTCGCCCTTAACGGTTGCGTTGGGTGCCTACTCAGGTGTCGGCTCGTACTTGACTGTGCTTCTAAAATATGATGCCCGTCGCCAATAGCCCTCGTGTAGCTCTAGTGCGAGGATAATTCAAAACTAAACTAAACACATGTGAACCTCTGGAGTGAGAGGTTTAAGACTAATTTTTTTTTATTATAACCCTACAGATCACTTTATTTTTTTACAGAAAGAAAATGATGGAAGATATAGTCGATATTTCAATATTTATTCTGATTGGGAATTCGGAAGTGAATGTGACTTAGACAATATTGCTCGTAAGTAAAAACAAGTAGGTTTGTAACAGTATCTGTCACTTAACCCGCTTCCACACAACATTTGTGTTGAACAGGAAAAAAGTTACCAAACACAATATTCTATTATAAACATTTACACTCTAAATTTGGCTAGTTTCATTTGTTTTATCTCGAAAATTCAATAATTATTTCTTCAATAATTCTAAGCGTTTGCAAAAATTAATTTATATTTCAAAGAATAAATATGTAATACTCCTCCATTTTGAATAGAACCGAAACATTTAACATCAACATACAAACAAAGAATCTCTTAGTGAAATATATTTGACGTCATTTCAAACTGATTGATGTCGCAAAAATAAATTTCTTTTAATTTATTGTTTGAAAGAATTAAAGTTTCTCGAGTGATTGTTGCGAATGGCAATGGGTATTTAATTCTAATAAAAATGGCTTCTTAAGCTTTTTAAATGAGCATTAAATTTTGCAGTTTTTTAAATAATTAAAGTACGTTGAATTCGAATTTTTTCTGAGATTTTCAATGGCTTCTAATTTCGATATGCTGAATTTTTTGACGTATCACACTTGCCTGTAGCATTTGTAGTTTTGGCTATGAAAGTGGGTGACAGACGGAAAGAACGATTATAATACCTTCCACTTTTTACGTTATAAATGTAGTGTGGAAGCTAAAAATCTATTCAATAAAAAATAATCTATGTAGGGTAAGTTACAAGTTAAATAATAGCTTGTTAAGTTTTAATTAAATTAAACAAAACTGGTCACATGATTTAGTTTCAGGAAATGTTGATCAAGTATTCCGCCACAATTTTTTCATTTAAAATTAATAGTTGTAGCGATAATCACTTTTTAACACGTGACTTACACTATAGAAAGGGTAACTTTGTATGGAACTAGCCTAAACCCTTATTAACAACTAATTATTAAGTAATCATTCTAAGTTGTTAGGTTTATAAAATTTATGATGCTTAACATGTGACACCCCTTGGGGAATGACCCACGTAAATGAGGAAAATACACAAAGTCGGGTGTCGATTGTAGTTTATTGAATATTAATATATCACATCTTGTTACAGAGTATATGGCATGTTCACACTGTTCAGAAATAAATAATTAACATTTAACAATTAAAGACCAAACTAAGTAAACAATTTAAGTCCAAAAAAGCCTTAATCATACAAAATATTTAGAGCCAATGACTTGGGACAATTAGCTATTGAATGGGCGGAGGCGGATGTGTGTGGCGGCCGGACACCGGAACCATTGACGCCTACCCCGGGACGGTCACAGGAGGCTCCTGGTATGGTTGTCGCTTGGATTGTACTGGATGTCTTTAAACTTCAATTAGGCATTTAAAAAAAAATTTGCGTAGCCTGCCTGCAGGACTAGGGAAAAACACAGAAACTAACGCAGAAAACGGTAAGACAGGAAACGATAAGGGCCAGGTCCTCTCGAACCGAGAGCCTTTTATCTGAATCTGAGAGCTCAATTAATTTGCATAACTTGGCAGTTTCTTTACGGCGTTTCTTAGTAATTTTTGGCTGTGTGGATGTCGGACCGCCACAAACATTACAATTTTATTATGTTTATGTTATTTGATGATTAACATTAACTCATCCTAATTTTCACTGTTCAATTATTATAACTGAAAACTAATTTAAATTGTTATGTTAATGTATTAAATTATTAATTACACATCTACAATGTTATTATTTTTGTTTAGAGGGATGCCTGAGTATTCCACTTAATTTCATACCATTCCATCTGACACATTCAAAGTAAGCTTAAATTTATCATAATTTAAAATAAGTGATTTTACCAAATGCTTATTTATGGTTATTTTTTTATATTAATGTAGTTTATATAAAAAAATTTCATTAATTACTGTTCGTAAATTTGTTCCATCTTTTACTAAAAAAGTATTTTCATTGTTTACCTTTATATTATTACTTTTGAATACTAGGTCAATTCAACATTAACATTTGTCAATTTATTGCAAATTCGCTCCTGTTTTTAATTAAAATAAAAAAACTTTTGAAGGGTTTTACTTGAAATTAGTTTAAAATCTTTGTTAATTATTCCTTGATTTAATTCAAATAAAAATATATCCTTCAAAGCATGCTTCTTTATAATTGCTTTTAAAACCAATACAATTGAACAACGGAATTTTTTAATTTCTTGAAAATTTTGTTATTTTCGGTAATTGTATATGGCTAATGTAAAAAATAAAAATGTAGTCTAAAATATTAAATAGTATTTTGTAATACGCACCTAGTACACTAACTTCTTTTAATGAATGTATTAAATTAATAAAATTAAGTAAATAAATAGTAGTTATAGTAAAAATTGATTAATTATTAGTAATAATAATTAGTAAAATAAATTAGAGTAATTTTGTTGATGTATATTAAAAAATTAAGTAATAATAATATTTAATAGTAGAAAATTATAATAATAGGAATTAAGTAATAATAATGTAATAGTAAAATTTAGATTAATAAGGATGTATATTAAAAAATTAAGTAAAATTAAGTGTAATAAGCACCTAGTACACTAATTTCATTTAATGGATTTATATTAAAAAATTAAAAATCTAAATAAGACAAGTGACATACACATTTTAAACTTAATATTACTTGACGAGTCTGATTAAATACTATTGTTTCTGAAACTATCTTATCTTATTTTGTTTAGGTTATCTATCAATGGAAAAGAAGAAATAGTATGGCTGTTAAGTGGGAATGATGTTGTAGTTCATCTTTACAGAGAAGTAAGTTGTAGTTGCGTTAATGGGCACTCAAAATTTTAATTTTTTTAAAAAAAAAGTAAAAAACAAGGTTTTGTTTTTTTATTTCCATAATGGCAGATTCAATTAAAATAAAAATATAAAAATGTCACAAAAAAACACAGAAACTTAGGAAAAAATAAAAGCAATTTATTAAGCTTAGAACATCCAAGGAGTCAGAAGGACATATTGGCGACGTACAAAAGGGGACATAGTGTACAAAAAACAAAAAATCGGCTATTTTACACGACTAATATCATCCATGGGGGTAGTTGAAAGATCAATAAAAATAATTGCTGACTACAGTTTTTTCTGTTGAAGAATTGATCTAATGCAAATGTTTTGTCGCCGAAGTTTGTCATTGGGTATGTTGAGGAATGTAAGATAACTAAGATGATTAAGGAAGTATGAAAAAAATTTTCAAGTATTAAGTAATTTGTTACAAAATATAATTTAATTATTAGATATTAGCCAATTATACATACAATTTTAAAAATTTCAAAAAAATTTCAATGTATTTTTATCATTAACATAGTGGCAATTATTTTTAAATGCATACATAATTATCTATTGTAATTTTATGTTTTGACTGACAGTTTTAGGATGAAGCTGGCGAAAAAATAAAAACTAATAAAATGTTTTGGTATTTTTATTTCTAACTCAGCAGATTTAATTTAGATATTAGCCCAAATATATACAGATAATTTTAAAAAAATAGCAAAAATGTTTATTATGCAATTTTATAATTGACATAGTGACAATTATTTTTAAAATACATGCATAATTGAAGAGCTTAGTGGAAGAACGTGCTAAGTGGCAAAAAGTTGAAAACGAGAATATGAGCTTAAGGTTTTTCGTTTGCACTTAGATACGTTAAAAACGGCATTTACAAAATGTAAAAAACGTACTTAACTTAAAATTGATGAAAAATGGGAATTTTGTTATCTTTAAACTAGAGGATAACATGTTCATTGACACAAAAGTCTCAATTTTTTAATAAATAATTTAGCATCAATTTAAATGTTTAATAAATAATTTAATAAATAATAATTAATAATTTAATAAATAATAATTAATAATTTAATAAATAATAATTAATAATTTAATAAATAATAATTAATAATTTAATAAATAATAATTAATAATTTAATAATAATAATTTAATAATTAATAAATAATAATTAATAATTTAATAAATAATTAATAATTTAATAAATAATATTAATAATTTAATAAATAATAATTAATAATTTAATAAATAAAATAATAAATTAATAATAAAATTAATAAATAATTAATAATTTAATAAATAATTAATAAATATTAATAAATAATTATAAATAATTAATAAATAATTTAATAATAATTTAAAATTAATAATATTTATAATAATTTTAATAATTTAATAAAAAAAATAACAAATTAAATTAATATTTTTTAATATATACTAATTCACATATTGAATGCAATTTTTAATTCAAATATTTGTTAATATTTTTAAAAAAAATTTAGCACTCTTCAATTATTTATTATAATTTTACATTTTTTGCGACAATTTCAGGATAAGGCTAGACAAACATACAACGAAGAGCTATGCGACAATTATTTCCCCGAGTTTGAAGCACTTAGTAGTCCGTAAGTTTCCCTATTGCAATGCAGTTTTTGTTCATATTATTATTCTGTTTAATATTTTTAAATAAGAAATAAAACTATAATTCCTCTTTGTAGAGTGTGGTGGATGGATATAAAAAATATAACTGACTCAAGAATCACTGCCATAGGCTGTAAAAATGGCACTGTAAAAGTCAGCCTAGTTAAATTTAATCCAGGTAGGTATGTCATAAAATTGTCTGTTAAGCTATTTAGTGTCACATAATGGACAAGTTGCATGAAACGCGAAATTCATAATATATGTGTTTTTCTGGTACATTAGAAGCTGCAGATTCCGAATGTAAGGTTAAATATTCACAAATATGTTTAATTTCAACAAAAAATGCATTTGAAATTTGCCGAAAATGTACGTCACTGAAAACAGCTCTGACGTCAACTGTTATGTTTTTGGCGATGTTTCGATCTATGCTGTAATACACTTTATAAAATAGTAAACCTTACAATTTCTGCGAAACCTCATTAAAAGAAGAAGACAATATTATTTGTAACCAGTTCATATCAAGGAAGTTAAACAGCTTGTTCCAAGTTTGGTTGTTAGTTAAAATACACACACTAGAGCGCGTATGATCTATTGCAGAACTATTGACTGTTGGATCTGATCGGAATAGTCGAGTGAAATCGTTCAACGTTTGAAGAAATTAACTGGAATGAACATGACATGTTTCTGTAAAATAGCATAACTTTTTTAAGAGTTTGATAAGGATGAAAGCACGTTTCGCAGTTTCAAAAGCGATACAGTAAAACGTGATACGAAATAACACGCCAAGAACAAAAAGAAGCCAACCATGACGTCATCTGTTACGCTAAGAGAGGTTTAACAGGAGTGACGTATCATTAACTTTAAAAATGAATTTAAAAATAAATACATCTTTAAAACCAGAAATACTTGAGTTTTAGAGGTTTTTTAATATGCTTAATCGAATAAATATGTTTGTGGAAAACGCTGTAATTGTCCATTGATAATAGTTATTTATGCAACTAGTGTGAAAAGTAAGGCTGCTTTAAACGAGTTGAATAAATTATTTCGCAAGCGAGGTACAAGCAAGGGAAATAAATCACGAGTTTAAAAATGTTATTTTCAACGTGTTGTCACACACTATTTTTTATAATATTGGCTAAACTGATTTATAATTTAATAATTTTATGGCTAAACTGTGCTGCAAGTTTTCGATTTTCTACTCTTCAATAATAAAAAAATTGGATTTTTTAATGGTATGTAACTTTTAAAGTTTGAATAAAATAAACCAAAATGATGCATTACTGTAAATGTTTATTTATTTTTAAGATAAATATCATCCACATATAAACATGCCATCAAATGTAAACCTTAATTTCACTTCTCGGGTCCAATCGCATTTTTGCCTAACCCACTTTCCCTTGGTCCTATTTCATCGTGTTAAGATGGTCTACTGTATGTATAATTTAAAACTGGTTTCGTGTATAAAATGCTTTACAAAAATTGTACTGATTTCAAATTGTTCTATCTTTTACCCCTTGAGTGCAGCTTCGCCTGACAAACTTTCGAAATTTTTAAAGCTTGGCTACTGTACAGATCATTAAAAAAATTCCTGTGATATCAATATATTAAGTGATACCACCTTGCATTTATGACTCTCAAAAAATGAAAGTTATTATAATCTCTTTTAATCCCTTTATCCCTTTTGTCCCTATTAATCCCTTTTGTCTCTACTATTATTATTTAATAACCAAACACCGCTTGGTACTTAAAAAAGTTTATGTTAAAATACTGTTCAGAATTTTAGTTTAATAATAGCTACAGCTAGGTTGTTTTTCCATTGAGTTATATGAAATATAAAGTGGAATGTTCACTCTATTTTGGTATTTTCATTTCTTGGCAATGTAACGCAAATTTCCAAATATCGAGACCAGCCATTATATCAAAGCTTTTCCTAATAATATTGTTCCTTTGCCGTAGATATTCACATTGAATCATCTTGGACTATTCAACATGATGGACCCATAACTTCAGTAAAACTGTTTGAAGACACCGGATTAGAGGGTTTACATAATTGCCCAATAAAAAGTAAGTACTCTTTATAATGATCTTGTTAAAAACATTGAGCTTGAAGAAACGTGGAGTGAGGTGTGTGATTCACTGAACAGGGCAGCAAACGAGCCGGTTCAATAACGAAACGCGGAGGAATACACGGCACTGCAGCAGAAACGAACCGGGCAGAAAACCTAGAAACTTGTATATTTCGCTATTGGGTTCGTCTTCGCTGGTTCTTAGTTAGTGATCCACATGGTTATTTCTTATAAAAGTTGGCATTTAAAGTTAATTTCTTTCGAACTTAAAATGTTACAATACATTTAGGAGCCCAAGTCAATATGATAGAGGGGTCACAAGCATTGCAAACAAGTGTAGGGAAAATAGTCCTTTTCTGCCCTGTTTGCACAAAAGGGTGTGAGTGGGTTTTCGGCTCGCTGACACCTCACTACAGTTTCCCTTCTAGCTCAATGGTTAAAAATGACAGCTCTATGGGAATATTTCTTATGATGTCACACTCTCCATACTGTGATTTCATTGGTTGTTTTGTTTCCTTTGACAAAGTGTTGAAACAAGCCCATTGTTATCTGTAAAAGTGTGGTCATGTGTATCATTTATAAAACTAAATGTTAAAGTATATAACCATCTTGTCACTTGACTGTGGTCCTTAATTACAACTTTTATAATTTTGTTAAAAAATAATTTTTCAACCTTAATAAATCCTACTTGTATATTAAAAATGATTTAGCTAAATAAAAGGCACTTTTTTTACAGATGAAACTGACAGAAGAAAAATCCATTTACTTGTTACAAATTCCATAGAAGTATCAGTAGTTTACAGGTAATTAAAAGAAATATTATTTTGTTGTATACACATTCAGAAAAATGAAGGGAAATTAGTTAACTAGTTCAATGCCTTCTAGAGCAGAGAAAGCCCAGGACTGTATTTCAAAATATGCTAAGTATGCTGCAAGCTAAAATTGCAAATTTTCAAAAAGATGTCTGTTTGGAAAGTAATTAAAAATTAAAATAATGTACTTTTCAGACGTTAATGATATTAATATATAATTTAAGAATGCACATTACTTAAAAGTATGTTTTAGAATGACTATTATACTATTATTTAGAATGACTTTTATAGACTCCCTAGTTCTGTTTTTGCTACTTGGATTATAGTTTACACCCCAAATCCAGTCAGTCAAATTTTAAATATATTTTATTAATTTAACAAAAAAATTATTTAGGATAATCTGAAATATTTGTAAAATTCTTTTGAAAAAGTCAGTTTTATCTTCCAATTATAACTGCAACCCTTTAATATGTAAATTAAACATTTTTGTATTCACTCCATAGATATCATAGTTAAAGTATTGGATTGGCAGATCACGTGACCTCCAATGCTAACGACGGGACGCGCATGGAGGCCAAAATAAGAGGGCAAAATGGCCAGTTTTGCGGCCACTTTAAGAAAAAAATACTACGAAAAATACCATTTAATTCTAAAATTTCAACAACAAAAAAAAGGTAGGAAAGGATTTCAAGTCACTAAAAAGATTCCAAAATGCAGCTAGTATTTTTACGATATTTTTTTGTAATTTTAGAATTAAATGGTATTTTTTTGTTGTATTTTTCTCCTTAAAGTGGCAGCAACACTGGCCATTTTGCCCTCCAAGCGCGTCCCGTCGTTAGCATTGGAGGTCCCGTGATCTGCCAATCTAATACTTTAACTATGATATCTATGATTCACTCTGAATTTATTTCTGTTATTATTTATTACAAACGTCCTTCTTGTAGGGATGTTTTGAAGAATGGTTTGGATTTGAAGCATCAAAAATGCTTGCCACGAAGCAACAAATATGATGTTGTCAGTTGCGGCTTGGTTGCTGACATTGATATGGACGGCTACAATGAAATACTTATTGGAACTTTTGGGCAGGTACAGTCAAAGACAATGGAATAGCTTAGTGGAAGAACCTGCTAAGTGACATTTTTGAAAAAAAATTGAGATTTTGACAACGTGGAAACGCTTTCTTGCACTTTTATGGTATTTTTTTGTATTTTTGAATGAAATGGTATTTTTTGAAGTACTTTTCTCTTAAAGTGGTGGTACACTACACTGGCTTGTTTGCCTTAAATTCTTTCCATGCGCGTCCCGTCGTTAGCATTAGAGGTCACGTGATCTGCCAATCATAATACTTTAACTATATATATATGAAGAAACTTTTAGTAATTTTTAAAGTCAATATGCTTAGGGAGAATTTTGTAATCCAATTTTGTATTTAGAACACGGTCAAATGAGAGTCTGCACCTGAGTTGCACACAACGAATCCATGACAGTTACGTGCGTAGATTTTACGGACTACGACGGATAACATGCCAAAGATCTGTCATGAATTTTAGCATATCAGTGAAATGTATTGTAGCTTCTCACGATGCTTTTGAAAGAAGAAGAGACAGGGTGGTAAACAAGAACTGGAATCAGGAATTCTCAAGGGATTTTTAATTCTGGAAAATCAGGGAATTTTTCAAATTCGCTAAATATCAGGGAATTTTTCATTTCGGATTACTTAAATAGTAGGTTTAGGTTGTTCTTGCGATCACTATACTAGCGGACACTTCTTGATCAAAAGAAAATATTCTGGTTGGTCCGATTGGCCTGTACCAGAGCTACAAAAGTAAACTCAACTCTCTTCCTATCATGCAGAGGCAAAAAAAACTGTCAATTATTATCAAACGCCAAATATGCTCCAAAGTCCCAACCCTGTGCACGATGTCGCCCTTAACGGTTGCGTTGGGTGCTACTCAGGTGTCGGCTCGTCACTTGACTGTGCTTCTAAAATATGACGCCCGTCGCCAATAGCCCTCGTGTAGCTCTAGTATGGTGATGATTCAAACTAAACTAAACTAAAAAGTATTGGTAGAATCAGGGAATTTTTTATGAAAGTATCAGGGAATGGAAATCATGGAAATATCAGGGAACTTTTTATTAAGGATTTTATTTCCACCCTGTTCTAGTGCCAATGTACCCTCTCTTAAAGATAAAAAGATTCCACCTTTTCTTAAACTTTAAGTTCAGTATATTTTTTCCCTTTGTAAGTGCCGCTTTTAATGTATCTAAATGCAAACGAAAAACTTTAAAGCTCATTCTCTCGTTTTCACCTTTTTGCCACTTAGCACGTTCCTCCACTAAGCTGAAATGAGCCAATATGACAACCCCAAACGCGACTGAGTAAAACAGCCACATTCCTTGAGCACCCAACCCTAAAAAAACAGAAAAAAGTAGTTGTTTACGTTATCATATTCTCACTCTTAACTACGTTCCCTATTTCAGTTCAGTGGTTCAACGTTTCACCCGATATTTTTCTGTATTTTTCTAGATCACATTCTGACGACATTTGAACTGAAAAAAAAGATAAAAAGTTTTGGGATATGATGCGATTTAACAAAACAACTACATAAGGCTATGTTGCACAATAAAAAGATTAAAAAAAAATAATAAGCTTGCATATGCACTAGAAAGAAAAAAACGCAAATTCAAAAAAATCAAACTCGAATTTAGAATATGTCGAAATAAATCAGTTAATTCTCTCCTCCGAAATCAACAGCCAATTACGGAGCCAAGTAATTCGGCAAAAGTTTATTTGGGCATATTTTCGAAAACGATAAACGGCTTCACTTGGAAATCGTTTTCTGCACTGGTTTATCACAACAAAGGATTGCTATTGTATTCCTACCTCATTTGAGTCCATAACGTTGCATTTGCTAACCGTTTGTTGTTGAGGAGGGGGGGGGGGGAAGTAACTTAATATGAAAAGTGACTAGTTACAGTTTTTCATTCAAAAAGTAAACTAATTACAGTTGAACTAAAAAGCTTAAAGAAATATTGACAATTGAAAAAAGTTAAGAAAGTAAATTCAACATTGTTAAAAGTTGAATTTTAAATAATTAAATTAGAGCCAAACCCCGAAAACATCTGTGAAGAGTTCCATGAGGAAGTAATGGAAAAGTAACAAAATTTTTCGTTACTTATTTGTTTCCACTAAAAGTAACTAAGTTCTAGTTGCTTTCTAGAAAAATCTAACGCTGTTACCTGTAAAAAGTAACTTCTAAAAGTGACACATTGCTAATTCTGTGCTAATATTGGTCTTCATTCATTTTTAACTCTCACCTGGAAATTAAAGAAATTTGAGTTTTACTTCAAAGGTCAGGAAAAATCAAAACACAAAATACATTGATATTTTTAAAACGTAGACCTTGCAGGTAACAAAATGGCTGATGCCCTGGCAAAAAGGGGTACTAACGAGCCTCTGCTTACTCCGGCATCTCTTACCTATTCTGAACTATACTCTAGACATAAAGGCCTTGTGTTCGGTCTGCATTTGCCATTCCCCCTGTGCACCATGGGTACAAGGGTAATCGTCCCGGCGGATCTCTATCCCTTCGGTGCAGCAGACAGGAGCAAACTACGATAACACGATTTCGTAGTGGCCACCTAAGAACATTGACATATGAAGAGTACAGGGGAAAAACCGCTTAATTTCGTCGAAAACTTTCCTCATCAGGCCTCTTTGGCGATGAAAGCGAGTCATCGCCTAAACTGGTGTGAAGAAATCGGTTACTCACTTTGTTTTTCTCTCGCAAAAACCCTGATTTACGCCAGAGATCAGCGGACACGAGTCAGACGTTTGTACCGCGAAAGAAGAACCGAAAGGAAAACCGGTTTTCTGTCGCCAATGTCCGCCAAGCAGATACAATTACGGAACTACTCCTAATAAATAAAGCGGTTCTTCCCCTGTACTCTTCATATAACAACAAAGAAAAGGAATTCCCAAGTTGTACCAAGTGTTCCAAAGGCCAAGCCACTCCGGAGCACATCCTTGAGTGCTTGGGACTCGATAAAGAAGATCTTCTTGAGCGACCATTGTTGGTTATTGATTTCTTGAGAGTGTGCAATATCATAGACCTGGTCTAGCTCTGCTGGGCAACAGGGATCAGCAACAACAACAACAGATTTTTAAAACATCTATTTTTTTTTGTAACATATGCGACGACTACAAAATTAAAAAATTTTTAAATTTGTTATTTTAATTTTACTTTCAATTACCTAATTAATAAGAAATATAAGGCAATGAAAGCAATGCGATGCGGTCGAAAATCTGAAATGAAAAATTTCCAATAAAATCCCCCTCGTTTTTAGAACGAATTCATAGAATTAGCATGGCCTTCTGCGTAAGGGTATTTTCCCTTACATAAAAACCATTACATACCATTATAACTCATTAAAGCTAACTCTTTGTGAAATATCTTTATAGGAGCTGCTAGCCTATAAATGGAAAGCAGAATCAGAGGATATTGATAAAGGGTCATATGTTCTCTTCCACCAACAAACGTTTGCCAGTCAGCTTTTGCAAATGATTTATGTCGATATCATGGGAGACGGAATAAAAGAGATTCTTATTCTCACCAATGGAGGCCTGCATGTTATGCAAGTAAGTGATTTTTAAAATAGTTACCCTAAAATATTAAGAAAAGTTTAAGGGGACAGGGAACACAATGGCGCTTCAAAATATCAAATTTTCATTTTAACTTTCAATCACTAAAATGAATATTTATGAAATTTTTTATATAATACGCATCTGAATATGGGGTTGGAGTTTGCAAATTTGGTGGTTAATTTCAATATAACTTTGTTTCCAGCTTCATATGACAGTATTTTAAAACACCGATTTTTAGCTTTTAGGTACTTATTTAGCACAACTATTGTGTGTATCTAAAAATAATGTTTTAATAGAAATAAAAAAGACCATTCAACGTAATGAACCTCAAATTTGACGTTAAAACATTCATAATTTTAAGTTATTAACCTAAATAGAATTTTTTGCGCATTTCTTAAATTGGAAAAATCTTCTTAATTTTACTCGCTTAATATTGTTTTGGAATATTTTTGTTTCACTGTGTTAAATAGACATGTATACGACATCACACAAAATTTCAACCCTTCTAGTAAAATAGAAAAAGGGAAAAGTGTACCTTAAGGCTGAAAATTGGTGTTTTGGAAAAATAACATTTAAAGCTGGCAACAAAGTTATATTGAAATTAACTACCAAATTTGCAAACTCCAGTCCCATATTCAAATGTGCATTATATAAGTTTTTTCGTAAAGGCACGATTCGGTAACTAAAGTTTAAATGAAAATTCGATATTTTGAGTGGTCGTTTTGTTCCCTGTTACCTTAATAATTGCTTTTTGGAAATTGAGGGGTTTCCCATTATTTTACTTGGTACCTGACAAATGTTGTCAATGTGCATGTTTCATGTCATGAGTGGCAATAGTTCTAGAGGTATTGTTTTCATTCTTGGTCCTTCTGGGATTGCATTGATTTTGTTGATAACTTGATCTAACGATTTCAATTTAATCTTAAAAAAATATTGGAATTGTTAAATAATTTTGGACAGTGTATGTTTTCATAGTGATTTTTAAAATTTATTTCCTCTTATTTGTTGTCTTGTTTGTTTCAACGTCTTTGTACTGTAATTGTTAATTTTACATTGAGTAATTTATTGTACTGTAGCTTGTAGAATTTTTGTCTAACTACCAAAAAAATATTAAATATCCTAATCACTAAATATAAAATATTCTAAGAGTACTAAACATGCATGGATAGAGAGTGAAACCGAAAAAACCAATGAAATCACGGAACATCAAGAATGAAAGCGGAAACTTATATCACCCGAAACAACCCAATTAATGTCCTAGAGTAATTTTTCACATTCATATAAGGGGCATATAAAACTATTTTTAATATAACCAATTTAATATAACACAAATATAGGGATTAATAATCATGAATAATGCACTAGTACATTAGCTATACGTTGTTTTCCACCTATTGGGTATTGTAATTTGCCTAATATCAAAAGCATTATACTAGTTTTATTTTATTTTTTAAAGTATCAAGTTTTATTTTATTCTGTTTATTATTTAAGAAGGCATTAAAAAATTGTTATATTTCTGATTGAGCCAGGTTAAGTTGGGTATTAAAAAGTAATCTAATATACATTATAGTTTTATTTGTAAAAAAAATCTTATCAGTTACTAATACGTATAGTTGATTGTAAAGTTTTCATACTAATTGAAACTAAACTCCTTGGTGCAACAGCCCGTTAGAGGGCCAAGGCCTGCCGTGCCCATTCCAGCTTACGTGACCAACGGCTCTGGGGTGCTAGGCATATGTCTCGGTAAGGTGGTCAGCCTCACGCGGGACCCCCAGTGTTTAGTTCCCAAGCAAGCTTGGTTCTCATTTTATCGACCCACTTAAGAGATGAAAGGCTGAGTCAACCTCGCCCAGTCCAGGACTCGATCCCCGGACCTGTGGTGTGGCAATGCGAAGCACTACCACTAGGCCGCTGGGCCTCTTTCATACTAATTACTTATATAATATTTAATCCTTATTTTTTTACTCTTGTATATTATATTACTCGCATTAAATTAAACATGCGTGACTCTTAATTCTTATGTATTGAGTTTAAAGTAATTAAAAATTATAAACTCAAAGCATAAGAATCAAGAATTGTGTTAAAAGTTTTTATAATTCAATAAAATTTCGAACTTATTTCAGCATGATCTTAAAAAAGCCGCTGATGTGATCACCCAAAGAATGAAATGGCTTTTACAAAATGTGCCAATGAAGGAACTTGAAAAATATTTAAAAAATACCACAGATGCCTAAATTATTGTGTGTACCAGTACTTACATATTACTATGAAAAAACACGAACGTGATACTGTTTTAAAAGATGTTAAAAGCATCTATCTATTTCAGGTCTTAAAAACAGTTTGCTTATTTAGTGCAAAAAATCGTCGATAAGTCTTCAAATAATACCGGACTGTGTATTGGCAAATATTTAAACAGATAAAACCAGTTAAAAATCGAATTACTTAAAAGAATGCCTTTAAAACCTTTTTAAAGAATACAATGAATGCATTGTGGAAATATCCAAATTTTTTTTTTAAATTTTTTATATTTTTCCATATACTCAAACAGAAGGGATGTAGCCAACGGAAGCCAATTTAACAATATTTATCGCCAAATTGGATTTTTTTTGTCTCTTTGCCAACTAGCCTTTTTACTGTTACAATGGTAGTCTATTATACTTGTGTTGGCATAAATCAAGAATGATCAAGATCTAAGTAGAGATAAGATTTAAATGGTAAGATGCTTTTACATCTTTTGGAAATGTCCTTTACATTCATGGCATTGTTTTATACATATCAATATGAATGCTGTACATTGTATCTCGTATTAAATAATTATTTTTGAATTTTAAGGAAAAATAAATGTTATATATTTTCGGTCAAATGACGAAACCACGAATGTGCAAACTGCAGGGATTGGCGGTTTTTGAAAACTGTGGAACTTTTGAAAACAATATCCTGTTTTCCATCTTAGTGTTTTTGCACGTTCGTGGTTTTGTCATTTGACCAATGATTTATAATCATAGATTTTTAACTAATTATTTTGCTATATGTTTGAATTAAAAAAAATTAGATATGATCGAACATTTTTAAATAAAATTTAAACTTGTTAATTCACATAGCATCTAACTTCATTATGAAAACTAACCAGGATAATTTACGATAACAATCAGGGAAATTTTAACTTTTCTCTAGGGATAAGTAGTTTTAATAAATGTAGCACTGAACATTTATTAGGAAAAATCTTTAAAGTACTCTACCAGCTTATTTTTGAGAATCTTAACAAACAAAATCTATTTTACTGATAAAACATTACATTGAAAAAGAGTACTCGTGTTATGGCCCACGAATCCTGGTGTTCTGTAATTAACCCTTATTCTCATAAGTAGCATATATGCTACTGGGGTTTTCCCTACTTTTGTTTGTAAGTGACGTCAGCGAGTATGTTGCATTGTTATTTGTTAGAAGAACAGTATAGAAGCTCGTCAGAGTGAAAAAATGTACAACGTTAAGATTATTTGTTTAGAGGAAGGTAACTTGTTGGGTGTTGTGTTTGTGCATATGTCTCGTCGTCGTACAAGGAAGTTCATTGAATTATTTTCATATTAATTTTTTTTTACTTTGAAAATATTTTCACATTCTTATGTCTGTAGTTTAAAAATTGCCTTAAGTTGTTGGATACCACTGATTTTGGAAAAAATACAAGCTAAACTGAAGTTGCCATATATGCTACCTTTTATAAAACTAATTAATACTGCATAATTTTTTTAGAAAGGTTATGACACTAAATGATCTTTTTTTACTGAAAAAACTGAAAAAATTGAAATTAGAAAATTAAAAAAATCGATGATCATGAGAATAAGGGTTAAGGCATTTTGAAAAATTATATTGCTAGAATTGACAAAACTACAAAATTTAATGTTTGAGTTATTTACAGCATAATTAGTCATTCAAAGATTTCTTTATCTTTCAAATTTTAGTCTTAAAGGGATTAACATGGTTTGATTTTACATATTTTACAACGGGTTGTTTTAGGCAAAAAAAACACAAAATAAATTCAATAAAATAATTTATTTATTTTACAATAGAAATAGTTACATCCTTCATTTTACAAGAGTACTCCAAAATTTGCATTTTAGGCTTGATGGAACTAAGTCCTTAGGCAAGTCAACTTTCTCGGGTTTATCAGATAATAAAGACTTCTTGTGTCCTAATTGACCATAGCCATTCCAGCCCCATGTCCACAATTGATTATTTTCTGAAAAACAAGTTAAAATTAAATAGGTCTCTGGATTAATGAGATACGATATGATTTACTAACTTTTATTTATTTACACAACACACAACAGATTGAAAATCCAATTACAGGTGTTGGAAGAAAATCAACTAACAAAGTAAAAGCACAGAACATTTGGTTTTAAAACATTTAAAAGACATGTTAAAAACATCTAAATCCTCGCAAATACTGTTAAAAATTCTGTAAAACTTATAAAGGTAAAAGTTATTGGTGTAATTATATTTCAAAAAAACATTTCTAAAAAAGTGATGTCTTCTGAAAATCCGACTAGGTACACATATTTGTATAGTGCTCAGTATTTCATTGCAGTCAATCAAATTATTAAAGAAAAACAAATCACAAGATAATTCTCTTCTAGATTTTAAAAGTGGAATACAAAAAATATTGCTCAGATGAGTTGAGGATACATATTGAGCACTAACCTTATAGCTTTTTTAATATAAATAGTGTGTAAATTTGGATTGAACCTGTTCACTAACATTGCTTCTATTGTCATAGTAGGGAGTAGGGATCCCAAATGATACTGCGATATTCGAGATTAGAGCGTAAAAGGCTGAAATATAAAGATTTTAAAGCAAATTTATTAGTAAAATTTACTGTTTTATGTTTAAACTTAAATCATATATCAGATTTAAGTTAAATATCCTAACCTAATACATTATTTCAGATTACATAGATGAAAGCATACATAAAAACTATTAATATATATTTATAAATAATAATATAAATAAAGCTGTAGGCTTAAACTACATATCATTTAGCAGTCAATTTTTTGTATCCCATTCCAATTTAACTTATCTTCTATTTTAAAAACTTAATATTTTTGAAGCAATTTTCCTGTACAATGATGTGCTTTGTAAAATATTTCTTTTCAAACAGGGCTGCTTTATTGGCGGCTAAGCCTTTGCAGACTCGGCATATTCCCCAGAACTGAGCATTTTTTGTGGCGCCATCTAGGCGACTCTCTCTCGATTACAATGAATCGGAGCTCTCTGTAGATGTTTTGTAAAATATAGCGTCAGCAGTGTAGGGAAGAAAAAGACTAGATGACAATAATGGAAAAGGAGACCGACAGTCCGCTTCTTTAATTGAAGTCTTTTCTCAATGGAGAAAAATAATTTCCAGAGCTTAATTACTCGTGCTGTATTGCATATATTTATGAATGAGTTTTTTTACATGATAAATGCAGCATTTAGTTTTTTATGTGCAAAATTATGCAATACAGCTGCAGTAATTAAACTCCAAAAATTGCAATACCTCATTAGATTAAGGGTCTTGTATGGTAACAGATCTCTATACAATTCTAATGGGAAAACTTTTGACTGTTTTTAAATAAAGTATACGACATGTACTCACCAAAAAATACAGAAGGAAGTTATTTTGTGATTAAAATAATCAATAAGTATAATTTTAAAGATTAATTAGTTATAATTAAAACAAAATTTCAGTAATTATTTACAAACTACAGATGGCAGCACTAACGACATGTAAATAACTAAACAAAAAAGTTGTAATTATAACTAATTAATATCTTTAAAATTATACTTATTGATTATTTTAATGGCAAAATAACTTTCTTCTGTATTTTTTTGGTAAGTGTTCGTGAGTACATGACATGTCATATACTTTATTTTAAACACAGGGTCAAAAGTTTCCCCCATTCGAATTGTATCGAGATCTGTTACCATACAAGACCTTTAACACAAAGAAGGCTTTTGTTAGGAGCCAACAGCCTTCTTATAGCTTGAGTGCTACAATTCTTCAACTTTCAGTTAGGGAAACCGACTGTTAAGCTAAGTGTTCACGTGCAAGAAAAATTGGACAAGTTTTATGCAAGAAACTTGCTTGAGTGCTTACATGGAGCTTGCAATTTTTCTTGCGGCAAGGCTCTGCAAGATATTTTATAGCTTTGTTGCACGTTTAACTTGCAGAGTAGTGTCCACGACAGTACCGCAACGTGGTTGCAGTTAAAACATAACATGATCGAATCGCCCATCCATCGCATAAAAGGAAAGCTGCGCTTTATATATGTCATACAATTAAAAATCAAAGCGTGAAATACACAAGTGTTGGAAAGAAAGGTTCGAGAGGAATGAACTAGTCCATTCCATCGCCATTAATAAAAGGAAAGCTGCCACTTTAATATTAATTGCTCATACAATTAAAAATCAAAATGCCCGTGAAATACACAAGTGTTGGAGAAGAATAGGGTTCTGAAAGGAAATGAACTAGGATTTTTTAGAAATTTATTTCAGGAATTATCTATAGAGGATCCTGAGCAATTAAAAAAATATATATGTATGTTGACATACGATTTTGAAACTTTTTACTGGAGATGAAGACCAAACTTGCGGCAGTAGGAGAATCCGTAGACCCCCCCCCCCCTTAAAAAACAAAAGTAGAAGCTATTATCACACGTGTATTCCAGAGATCAAGAGCAAGCAAAACAAAAACAACCATGCACCTAGCTACACAGTTTGCAATAATGCAAGAATTTCCAATCTGTTGGAACTGAGCAAGTTGAGTTGCACAAACCGGTTAGACTTCTTCAATTTCTTCTCGCTGCAATATTGCTGAGAGTTCCTGCTAAGTAACTTGCTGGGATGTATACACGTGCAAGACGGGTTGAAAACTTTAACTTGCAAACAACTTGCACAAGTTTTCTTTTGCTCGTGGACAACTTAACCTTTAGTCTCATTCCCCCTTTACTTGGTTTAACAGCAGTAATTACCAGTTATAACAGCTGTGTGTCTCGAACCACATCTGACAATTCTTGGGATTTCGCCTTCGAGATCGATCACTCTTGGGAGACAGCAGACAGTCTCGAATTCTTTTTCAATTGGTGAATTGTCGGCACGGAGCTGGTTGCATGGTAGCCCTAGTTGGCCGCTTTCATTCCAGCCCCACATGTAAAGATCTCCTTCCGCTGAGGGAATTAGAAAAGGATATGAAAATCACCTTTCAGCTTTTGATTGCAGGTATCAGTAATTAATTTGTATGAAAAATTGATATAAAGAATAAGTGTCAAGCATTGCAGAGGTTTTTCACAACCACCAAATTTTTTTCAGCAGCAAATTTTAAGGGCATTTGAAATTCAAAAATATGTTAGAATGGTTTGACAATTAGAAAAAAATAAGGCTTATTTTTTAAAAATTCCTTCCAAACAAAGTTTAAGTATATATTTTATTTAAAATATGTTTACGAGTAGTATTTTGCTGGGGTCTTAGGATTACAATAGGCGGGCAATGGGATTGTTGCAGTTATTTTTTAAATAATAAACATGAGTACAACATTCACCTTGACAAGATCCTTACAACATGTATAAACTTAAGGATATTGTAAAATTTAATGAAACACACAAGGGTAAAGTAAACAAGATAATAAACAAGCACAAAATCATTAAAACGTACAAGTGAAACTAATAAACAAAGACGAATCAGGTTAAAAATATGCAAGTTAAGATACTTTAAATTAAAGACAGATACATTTTAAAGAATCAAACTTATGACGGGAAGGGACTACGGGTTTAAGAGGTATAGTCAGTCCCATAGATGTATAAAGCATTATTTTTAAAATGTTTCTAATTTCTGTCAAAGTATTTTTTTCTAATTTAAGCACGTTTTCACCAGGTGCAAAAATCAATTTAACAGTAAAATAAAATAAGTTTTAAAGAAATTTCATTTGGTTATATCTAGCAATTTATTCGAGTTTCAAAATGCCCAAAATAGTCTACAGGTGGCAGTCTTATTTTTACATAATAATTAAACATTTGGGTGATATTTCAAATTTATTTAATTTTGTTGTTATTGATATTCTCATACCTGGTGGAAAAGGCATTTTAGCAAACTAATACTTTCACAGGAGTTAGGATTTTAAAATTAATGCATTAAGTCTATGGGACCGACGATGCCTCTTAAAAGTAGAATAGAATTTTTTTCCAATAATCTATCTCAAAAGCAAATAATTAACAAAACTAATAAAAATTCAAAATAAATACTATTATAAATTAAAATGAATACTATTATAAATTAAAATGAATACTTTTATAAATTAAAATGAATACTATTATAAATTAAAATGAATACTATTATAAATTAAAATGAATACTATTATAAATTAAAATGAATACTATTATAAATTAAAATGAATACTATTATAAATTAAAATGAATACTATTATAAATTAAAATGAATACTATTATAAATTAAAATGAATACTATTATAAATTAAAATGAATACTATTATAAATTAAAATGAATACTATTATACATTAAAAAAATAAATAAATACTGTTCTAAATTAATAATATAAATACTAAAATTAATACAATTATAATTACTAAAATTAATACTACTATAAATTAATATAAATAATTCCTGTAAACATAGTCTGACTGTATTTAAAAAAAACCCAAAAACTTACTGCTGATAGCTGCAGAATGCCACCCACCACAGCTGATACTTTTTATTTCTATTCCCTCTAAAGCTTCAATGACTGCAGGTTCCTTCACATTTTCTATCATTCCGTGGCCCAGTTGACCCTTGCTGTGAAAAATTACACCTATGTGGATTAGTTTTTGAATGGTAAGATAAGAAAATTTGTTTAAATTTCTTAAAAAGGTAATTACGGAGTTATTAAGGACTAAATTTGTAAAAAAAAAAACTATATCTGGTTTAATAATGCACTAGTAAAAGATATTGTATGGATATTACGTTTATGAGGTGTTATTGCAAATTAACATTGTCTAACAAGATCCAATAGTCTGTTATTTCCATAGATATCATAGTTAAAGTATTAGATTGGCAGATCACATGACTGCCAATGCTAACGACGGGACGCGCATGGAGGACCAGAATAAGAGGGCAATGGGGCCAGTGTTGCCACCAGTTTTAGGAGAAAAACACTACGAAAAAATACCATTTAATTCTAAAATTACAAAACAGTACCATAAAAATTTTAGCTGCATTTTAGAATCGTTTTAGTGACTTTAAAAAAAAAACGTGAAACGCTTTGCTAGTATTTTTATGGTATGTTTTTGTAATTTTAGAATTAAATGGTATTTTTTCAAAGTGTTTTTCTCCTAAAGCTGGTGGCAACACTGGCCCCATTGCCCTCTTATTCTGGTCTCCACGCACGTCCCGTCGTTAGCATTGTCGGTCACGTGATCTGCCAATCTAATACTTTAACTAGAATATCTATGGTTATTTCACAGAAATTCTTATAGTAAGGACAGGATAGTAGGACAAAAGATATAATCTAACGGTTAGAATGGCCGTTGAAAGGAAGGAAAAACGGAAAGCAAAAATGTCCACCATGCCAATAACCTACTTCCCATTTTTGTTTTTAAAATTTGAATTAAAAAAAAAAGAAATCACACTCAGCACAGTTAATTTAGTACTAACTACAATAGCACTATAGTACTAACTAACTTATATTGTTCAATGCAAATTTTCTCACATTTCATTTTATTGAATTAGAAGCACAAAACTATGTCCTTCGTTCTGGAACTCTGACAAATATTTAGTTAGATCCGTCACTAAGAACCAAACTAGCAACAGAAATATTATATAACTGCCAATGATACCTCCCGAATCCATAACTGTACACTTTTCCACAATTGGTTAAGAATAGAACATGTTCTTTTCCGCTAGACACTTCTTTAACTGGCAACGGCATTGGCAAGAGATGAAATGATAACTTTTCTTCATTGTGTAGAGCAAGGACCTTACCACCTGCAAAAAAAATAATGAATAAATACGAATAATCGAATACTATTCATAATTAATATTCTTGTATGGTTTGAAAACTGGTAAAGTATTAGATTTATTTTGGAACAACCTTGCTGGGCCTCTGGTCTGTTGTTGGTCGACAATTTTTGTATTTGTTTAGCTCCAATAGATTGAAATAAAAAGTAGAAGAATTTTCAAAAAGAATAAAAATGGCATAAAATAATTTTTCATGATTTAGTGTAATTTTACCAACAACAGAATTTTACCCCGAACCAATTGATTTTTAAATAAAACAAATTCATAAAAATAGTGATTCTCCGAAAATAAATGTAGTATGATTGTTTTATAAGCAATAATTTGAAACCAAAAAATTAAGGTTGATATATTTTTTAACTAAAACAGTTAACAAATTAAGTTTAAACTGTATTCAGACAACAAAATTTCAAAATTAGAAATGAAAAGGTTTATTTCTGAGAACAAATCAAGTTACAAACCAAAATAATGAGACAGACGGATGTGAAAATTAAATTAACCCTTTCAGTCCCAGTGATGCCATTTGGCATCATCATTTTTCTGATCATAATTTAAAAAAAATAATAGGGCTGACATCTTTTGGGATTAATAAAAAATATTTTCTAATAGAAAAAAGTTTGAAGAATCGAATGATGTGCTTTTTAATATCATAAATGGCTATAGACGATCAGAAAAAAATTTCTAAAATAATGATGCCAAATTGTCATTGGGACTGAAAGGGTTAAATGCAAGAAAAATAAATAAGTAATAATTTGTGAGGTTAACTTAGAAGAACACAACACTTGCAAACAATGTATACTTCATGCAAATTATGATTAAATGAATTGAAGCAATTTTTCCTTTTTTTCAACTATTTATCATATACAGTAAAAGCCCGTTTATCCGGCTCTCGATTAACCGGAAAGCTCAAATATCCGGAAAATTTCAAATTCCGATTTGGCGACGGAATTTAGCGATAAAATTGAATATTTTTCGCCAAAATTGTGATTTCTCGCCAAAAACTTTTCAGATTTTTTTTTCCAAGAAAACATTTCCGTTTGGTGACAACATTTGGCGCAAAAAGTGTTTTTGGTTTACATTTTAAAATATCCTACTGGTTTTAGACCATGGGTTGGACGATTTATGTATTTAGATTTTTAGCATTTGAAAGTAACGATTGATGTTTTTCTTAATAAATATATTAATATTTTTTAATCAAAATATTGTAGTTTATTATATATTAATATAAATGCAACATCGCCTATTTGCATATAAGATGCAGCCATTATCTCGTATTTTTCCGAAAAAAATCGGCATTTTTGGTAACCCTATTTGGCGACTTCGATTAACCGGAAATTCGATTATCCGGAAGAGTCGATTTCCCTAGCATTCCGGATAAACGGGAGTTTACTGTATTTAATTAAAAAGAAAACATGTTTTATTTAATTTTCATTCATTTATTTAATTTAAAAAACATGCTAAAAGCGTGATTTCATATAGAGTGACATAAATTAATATTTAATAATAGTCCAAAGCTTAACGGACTGACAAAATGCTTTGCTTTAATCTTATGGGAAGGGGTCTCTGAACACAAGTGATTCTGTGTTAATCGGGCAAAAAATAATTTTCTAAACCACATCACTCCGGCTGTATTGAATATTTTTACGAATGGTTATTTATATGATAAATAAAGCTGACTTACAGGGCTCTATATAATCCGACTTTTTGAATTGGGTTCGAATATTTTGTCGTAAAATTATTTTTTGAAATTTTTAAAAAAAAAATATTCAAACCCAGTTTAAAAAGTGGGATTATAGAGCCCTGTAAGCCAGCTACATTTATCATTTAAAAAAAAAAAAACGCTTGCAAAAAGATTCAATGGGCTTGTTTCATGAGGGATCTGGCAACAACTCTGCAGTCTTGTATTCATTTTTCTCGACTTTTGCCTTGGTATTCCAAATTGAGTTTTCTAAGAATATTTTAGTTGTTATTTTTTTAAAATTCCAACTTTCTTCCAATGCAAGTTTTCTTTGATAAATGATTAAAACAACCAACAGCACAGCAAGAAGTTGTAATTTTAAAAAATACCAACTAAAATAACTTAATTCTTAGAAAACTCAATTTCGAATATCAACAAAAGTAATTAAAGAAAAATGAAAACAAGACCGCAGAGCTATTGCCAGATCCCACGTGCAACAAGCCCATACAGCTGGAAATGTGGCTTAGAACAATATATTTTTCTCCATTGGATTAACACACATACTTTGGTTTGGAAACCTGCGATTATTCCCCCTTACATAAAATTTCCTGTTAAGATAGTTCGAATGAATAAGGTTTATCTGTAGTGCATAATTTACCTGTCGTTAAAGCTACGGTAATTGAATCCTCTGTATCAATGCTCTTGATGTTACCAGTGTATTCTCCTAATTCAATACTTGTTAGACGAAACTCTTTAGTCGAAAAACTGTAGCAATTTCCCTTTTTTGTTAGTAAAAATGACCGCTTTAATCCACAGGTCAGAGTATTGATGTCTATATCATCGAAATCTGATATGTGCTTTAGGCCAGGTTCTTTATTGGATTCTGAAAATCCAGTGTGATAAATTTTGTCCCCTGAAAAATTACATTTTTATTTTAAAAACAAGTGGGTTTTGTGAATCTGATTTATTTATCCAAATATTTTTTTGTGTGGAAATTTCTAAGTAATTATTAGAAGAAGAAATAGAGAAATGTATTTTTTTATAAAAAAATGCACATTCTATTCTAGGTACCTAATAGGAAATGTATCGCATAGTGACATTCAAAAGCAATTGTATTAAAATAAACCTTAAAATAATAAGAAAAAGCATGTAATAAAAGCATGTTCAATGGCTATGTCCTGACTACGCCACAAAGGCAACAAAACTTGGCGACTTGGCAGAGTCAGCCCCCATGCTATTCCATCGCTTGGCACCCTTGGCGGTTGCCAAATTTTGTTGCATTTGTGGTGTTTGAGGTCGTAGTGAGGACATAGCCAATGAGCAATGAAATCATTACTAATTTTTCCTCATAATTATTTAAGCTTTTCATAAAAAATAAATTTTAATAGAGAGAGCAAGAATAAAAAGATCTTCGAATGATTCAAAAATTTGGCAGAATCTCGAACTTTAAAAATGCTTAAAATTGGAATGACCCTTACAATGTGTGCTTAACTACAATTTGACATACATATAATGTCATTTGTAATCCGGTTGTGAAAGTGACGAATAATTAGTTGTTTCTTTACAATAGATAAGTATCAACAAATAAAGGGTTGCAGTGTATTAAATTTTAATAACACTACAATATTACCGGCTTTAAATAGTAAATATGACCAGCCAATAAACACATCATCTATAGTCGGATGATATGAAGCTATTAATTTCGAAAAACATTTAATTTCTGGAAATAAACTAATGGTATTTTCCACTTTGACATCGTTCAACTGATTGAAAGTATTACTTCCAAAGTAAATGAACATCGCCTCGAAAATTTCAATTATTAATTTTATTCAACGATAGATTCGAAGTTATAATAAAGGATTTTTCATTATTTTTGTTTGTTTGATTGGTAAGAGTGCAAATTGCATTTCTAATCTTGAAAATGCGCACAAATTTAAAGCTAACTTTTATTTTTTCTTATGTTATTTTTGTTTTCGTTTTGGTGAGCGTAAATACAGTTATAAACCAGAAGACTTTAGATTTGAGCAGAAATGGAGCAATATAAACGAATAATTTATTTTTAATTCAAAAATACTAGTTTTTTTAACCGTTAAATAAATCTAAAAAATTTATAATTAAAAGAAAAAGTTCGATTCAAATGTTTATGTAGTTTTGTCATTTTGTTTATATGCGTAGTCCTTATTTGTGTAAATGAAACTGAAGTGAATAAATATTGCGAACAAGTTTGTTTACTGTTTATAATTTTCAATTTGCTTTGGTACGTTTATTACATAAAATGAAATTATAATTTACATTAATTGTCTACATTTTAAGTGAATTCAAAAACTAATTGAGCATGGAAACTTTACTGGAACAACAAAGACGTTACCATGAAGAGAGAGAACGTTTGGCCGACACCATGACGAAAGAAATGCTGTACAAAAAAAGTTCGGTAAGTTCTTTCGAAATTAGGGTCGCCGTTATTTTTGTACCAATAAATTGCACTTGTTTCTTTATAAAACATTTATAATTTAAATATTATAAATAATATTGTGAGAATATACAGCCTTATTTTTTGCTGATTGATTTTTTGATTAGAATCGATGCTTTTCGACAGTCAAATGCCGGTTATAAATATTTTACTAATTAATTTTGGTTAATTCCTAGTAGACGGTGCGGTTTTGCTTGACGACGTTTCGTTGATGTTTTTTTAAATAATTGTAATAAATACTTTTTTTTTTAGAAAATCATGTACTCGCATTTTGGTTAACCTAATGAAGAATGTCCGGCGTTTTTTTTATGTTAACCCCGCCAAATTGGTACTATGGCAACCTTTTGGTGACGAATAGGCTACCTATTCAGGTGTCGGCTCGTCACTTGACTGTGGTTCTAAAATACAACGCCCGTCCTCAATAGCCCTCGTGTAGCTCTAGTGCGATGATAATTCAAACTAAACTAAACTTTGGTGACGAATATAGGGCGAAATCGACAAATATCGTATTTTAAGGGAAATGAGTTAATTTTTAGGTACAGCTATGACATAATGGCCGGTCTCGATTTGTCGAGTTTGAACACTTAATTTAGGGTGTTGGCTGAAGTATACATCTACGCCCTGTAATTTTGTCGGCAATCTGACAACCCCGCCAAATTGTTTTATGGCAACCCTTGGCGACAAAAATTTGACAAAATCGCCAAACTGCGAAAATTGCCAATTTTAGCAACTTTTCCAATTGTTTTTCGCCAAAAAACAACATTACATGTGCGACAACCTTAAATGTTCTATTTTTTTCCTTGACTCCGACTCGCGACAGTGAAACGGTGCTCACATGAATCTAAATCTTTAGTTTTTAATCTATTTAAATCTTTTGGCAGCTACTCACCACCAACCAAACCTTGACTTTGATTGAGAACTCTTTCGTTTTAGACTTAGGATTGAGAATCTCACAGTTATGTCGTTGTTAAAATGTAAATCTTTGTAGTTTTAAAAATCCTGTTTGCGTTTAATACTGGACTTTTGTAATAACTTAAATGATTGCAACTCAAAAGCTATACACTTAAACATTCGATGGTTGTTTGCTACCACCAAAGTGGTGACCCGGACGTGATACATCAAACCCCAGGGTTAGTTTAAACAATCAGGAAAGAAGCCGTAGCCGTTCTCGGCAACGCTTTAAAGAGCACTTGAACAACTTGTGCTTCTACCACACAAATTTGGAGATAAAGCTAGAAAATGTGAAGCCCCATGTCTATTTTTCCAAAAGGGAAACCCACTGGGCGCTCACGATTAGGCCAGATTTGTGATCGCCAATTAAGTCGTGTTCTTTTGGCCGACCCTTCATCTAACTTAACTTTTTTAATTGATATGGCGCGGATATATCCGTTATACCATACGAACCTACCATACATGTGACAGTGGACGAGGGTTTAGTCTTATAAGCCACTAACGGAACAAATATTTCTACCTACGGGGTTCAGTGGCTTACACTTCGTCCAAATCTTCGAAGATCTTTTACTTGGTCGTTCATTGTTGCCAAGGTTAGTCAACCAATCATTGGCATCGATTATTTAAAGCACTTCAACCTATTGGTAGACACAAAAAACAATAGTGTTATTTATTGATGCTGAAACCCAGTTAGCCTTCCAGGGCAAGACGGCCCTGTCATACCCAAAGCATAGTTTTGTTGGCGTCCTTTTCGGTCCCTCAAAATACGACAAAATCCTTGCAGCGTTCCCTGAGCTCACTAACCCTTCGCTCATCCCAAACGAGCTACTGAATACCAAAGTGCTCCACTACATTGAGACTAAGGGCCCTCCAGTTTTTCCAGTCTCTCACCTGAGCTTTTTAAAGTTTCTCGTCAAGAGTTTGAATTCCTTAGGGCCCAAGGCATCATACGCCCTTCTAAAAGTGCTTGGGCAAGCGCCCTGCACATGGTGAAGAAGCCAAATGGCGGATGGCGCCCTTGTGGTGACTACCGCCGTTTAAACGCAATAACTATTCCGGACCGTTATCCCCTCCCCCATATCCACGACTGCACCCAAATTTTCCACAGGAAAACGGTGTTTTCAACTTTAGACTTAGCCCGCGCATATCACCAAATCTCGGTTAATCCTGAGGACATTGAAAGACGGACATAATAACTCCGTTCGGATTGTTCGAGTTTGTTTTCACTCCTTTTGGACTTCGTAACGCCGGGCAAACATGCCAGCTCTATATGCATCAAGTGTTATGCGGCCTGGATTTTTGCGTCCCATATCTGGATGATATTCGCATTGCTTCGTCCAACGAAAGCAAGCATGAGGATCATCTTAAGCAAGTCTTAGACAACATAGTTTAAAGCTGAACCCAGCTTAATGCAATTTAGGAAACCCCTCAGTTGCTTTTCTGGGTTTGCCTTATAACATCCACTGGTGTTAAACCCCTTCCTGAAAAGACCGAAGCAATAATAAACTTTTCAAAACCCGAGACAATTTCTGATCTAAGACGGTTTTTGGCAATGGTAAACTTTTACCGTTGTTTTATACCCAATGCTGCCAAAACCCAGGCCCCTTTGCACGAGCTACTGAAAAACTCTAAAAATAACGACAATAGACCGGTTCCTAGGGACGAAACATTGACACGGTCCTTTGAAACGTGTAAAAGTGATCTGGCAAATTCAGCCTCACTGGCATATCACGGTCCCCACCAGCAGCTCCTTTTAATGACTGACGCTTCAAATACTGCTATGGGCGCTGTTTTAAATGTGTTGGATAAAGAGACCGTACAGCCTCTTGCATTCTTTCCTCGCAAGCTCAGTCCTTCAGAACAAAACTACAACACTTATGACAGAGCTATCTATTTGGCGGTTAACCATTTTTGGCGGGAATTTGCCATCTATACCGAACATAAACCGATTACGTTCGCATTCACAAAAAGCTGAGATATTCCGTTTCACCTCGCCGATTGCGTCAACTGGACTTTATATCCCAATTCTCAACGGACATTCGCCACATTACTGGATGTGAAAATATCGTCGCAGATACCCTATCTCGAGCGACTGCTGTCCAGAAACAGGATATCGACTTTTTCTACTATGGCTGAAGAGCAAAATGCTGACCTAGAGTTAGCCGAATTGCTCGCAAATCCCGATTCATCATTGAAACTTGGAAACAAGGGAAGTAAATAACCAATATCAGGACAACTCATGTTTTGTTTTTAAAATCGTGTCAATGTTGTCTTAAATATATGTATTGAATTTTTAAAAGTGATGCATCAAAAAAACATTAAAACAGACTACAATGTATTACAAAAAAAAAAAACATTTATTATGAGAATGTTATAAAAATATAACATGATAAAATATTTCATCTTTACAACTCAATCAACAATTTATAAACAGCACTTTGCCGTTATTTGCATATGTCTCAGTAACTTGTTATTTTTTTCTAGATATATCACATCACTCAAATATTACCCATACATATGATTATTTTATTTCGCAAGACAATATCAACTACCGAATGTATAAATACTATCAGAGTGAAACTCAAATATAAATAAACTCGTGTAATGTAAATGTTACAGAAAAATAATAACGAAAGTTGGTCATTTAACGATGTTTTGGTCACGATAATGACAAAACTAAATTCATTTAATTTTCCAAAGACTTTATAATTATATGTTTAATTATTAGCTTGTAATTACCCAGGAGAAGACTTTTTACCATAGAATTACTTGTGGAAACAGATACAAAACCAATGCTGCTTATGTAACCTTCCATACCGTTGTAGTTCTGATTCGCAAAGCTCAGTTATCACATGAGCAGCTGAACTGGGATTTATATCCAATTCTCGTGAACTTCAACTGAAAATGTTCGTAAACTCTTTTTACTATAGGGAATTTAATCGACGGTCGAAGGATCATTGTGCCCAGTCTTCGCCATGATTATGAGAGTAAGGAATCAGATAAAATAGAACTACATTATCCCAACAAACAAGCACATGTTAAGCCACTGAGATTTCTCGTCCTTGAATGATGACTCACTTCCTTGATAAATTGCCACAAAGGAATTCGCCTGCTTTTGGCATGAAGCCAAAATAAATAGGCAACTCTTATAAAAAATGGTTGTGACTTCATCTCGTGGCTAAGGCCAATTTGGCGGATTCAGTCCGTGTTGGCTAAGTGAGATATTGTGGAGGAAGCGTGGATCAAATTGAGGGCAGCTCGCGTGGTTTTTTATCCACTTGCTCGTAATAACTGAACATGATTCGGTTTTTGAAATTCTTTTTCTTGAGGGCATTTCGGAGGGCGGGATGAAAGGTCTTTTTCCAGTCTTCTCCATATACTTGAGAGTGGAATCTAGTAAATAGTCTTAGCATCATCACCCCAAATTCCCATAGGTCCACGGCCTTGCCGTCTGGGATTTTGGCCTCGGGTCCTTTGGATATTGATGCCTCCGGTGGCCTGTAAACGTGTGGCGGGGCAAAGCTGGAATTTTTCAGGCCCTTGCTTTGAGCCATGAAGCCAAAATCACACAGCATGGCCCCATGCTTCCCTATAAGGATGTTGTCTAACTTCACATCCAGGTGGCACAGGCCCAATGTATGCAGGTATTCCAGTCCACGTAGGGCATCCAATAGATATTGCTTTACTTGTGTGAACGGGACTTTGATGTCAATGAGGCTAGTTTCTTGTTTTGGACTCACAAATATGTTATGTTTGCCATATTGGTGCTGTTCGATGAGTCCGAGAATGTTTGGGTGATCCAAATTTGGCCAAATGTCTTGTTCTGCGTTCGTGACTTGGCTTGAACGGACAACGACTTTTGCAGCCACTTCGTCTTCGGTTATTTTATGCCGAAGGAAGTAGACTTGGCCGAATCCGCCCATCCCTAATTGGCCTTTGTAACAATAATTGACCTTTAGAGGTGTGAGTGCTTTGGGCCAGGTTTTTTCCTTTGTTTCAGGGTGTGGTGGTCTTGCAGGAGAGGTGGATGGGCATTTTTCTTTTACCTTTTCCGGGCTCCTTGGAGATTTTGCTGGAAGGCAGCACCCTTGTATTTCTGGATCTCCGTGGTTATCAGCGAGGGTTTCAACTGTTGGAAGGGTATTGAGTTCAGCCGACATCTTTTTCATTCCTCGTGGTGGCTTTGCCGGAGGGAATTTTTTAAGCAGCCCTTGTATTTCTGCTCCTCGGCAATCATTAGCAGAGGTTTCAACTGTTTGAAGGGTGTTGAGTTCGGCTGAAATCTTTTTCAATCCTCTTGGAGGCTTCGCAGGAGGGAATTTTTTAAGTGACCCTCGTATTTCTGCGCCTCGGTGATTATCAGCGACAGTTTCAACTGTCAGAGTATTCAGTTCATCTGAAATCTTTTTTAATCCTCTGGGTGGCTTCGCTGGAGGGAATTTTTTAAGCGACCCTTCCATTTCTTTGCCGTTATCATGATTGATGAGAGATTTGACTTTTTCAATATAATTTGGCTCGCTTTGAATAGTAGATTCCACCTCAAGTTGAACTCCCGTGATCAAATCATCCATAATCCCAATTATTTCTGGATCCATGTCTTGATCCTCCACTAATACGTGCATGGTTCCGTTTTGGTGGTTGTCAACTGGATGAGATGAATTTGGTTCATTTTGAATTCCAAGTTCAACTTGTTCTATTAAGAACTCCAGAGTTTCGACAATTTCAGGTGCAATTTTGGCGTCTTGATGTTGAATGCCCCCTTCGGCACCTGAATTGGATTTAGTTGAGTTGCTGTTGATATCTCCTGATGCATTTTGCTCAAAGATATGACAGGATACTGTAAGATGAGGGACTTGAGCAGCATTATCAGTGTTTGTTATGAGGAATTCCAGGATTTCTTTAACTTCCTCATTTATTTTCAGGGTTGAATGAGGATTTTGGTGATCTTTTAAAACACTTGAGTCCCCTTTAAATTGATTTGAAATATTTTCCTCAATAGAGGGCGTATCCTAAAAGATAAATAGGTCTTTTAAGAATGTGAAAGAAATTTAATTCCGAATGAAAAATTGATATTAAAGTTTAACGAAATGGATAAGAGAAATTTTTGAGAACATCAATGATAATCGTAATTGTATTCCTTAAAAATATTTTTTAAACTTTTATTTATTAAACTATCTTTAATAAATAAAATTTAAAGCCATGCATTTCTTTTAAAAACTTGATAGTTTGTTGTTTACATTTGATCTTCAAATGTATTTACCAAATTGTAGAATTTTTTTTATCTAATGTGCTATCATTTAAAAAAATATCTGCTAATTATAACTTTTAAATTAAGTATTTGAATATGTCAAACAACTTTAGTCATTAGTGCTCTATGGTTACACATAAATTATTTAACTCTTATATATTAATTTCACTTTTATTAACTTCTAGTTTTTTTTTAGTAAATGTTATATGCATTTCAATTCATTGTATTTGTTCACCTTTTTAGGTGAAGTAAAAGTAAGTTCCTATGTATGTTTAAAATGAAAGTTAAATTTGCCATATCTTACCTTTGAATTTTCATATATGGTCTTTTTGTTTCCATGACGAAAGAATCTCCTGTAACAGAAGAAAATTGGCATTATAATTTGATAGTTATTCATGTTTTTCTTATTTAACTCAAAGTTGAACATTTTAAAATTTAGAGCTTAAGTAAATATGTAGGAAATAATTTTTGTTTTCTAAAAAATTAAATCTTAAAAGGGGAGAATAAAAAAAATTATAGAGAATAATGGAACAGATTCAGTTCCGGCGGGTATTGTTTTCTTGTTGGTCTTGCTGGAATTACATTTGTTTTCAGTTAATAAATAGTCGTTAATATTATATAATAATTAAGTTGAGGATAATTTCATTTAAATGTTTCATGCATGTGCATACATTTTCACATTCCTTGTGAAAAATACAAGCAGACAAAATTTTACAATAATATATCTCCAATTTTCATCATAAACGAATTCTACCAACTAACTGTATGAAATGTAGCAGAATGAATGAAAGTAATAACTACTTTGATTAAAGATTTAATAGATTTTTGAACATGATATACTACTTGCTAATAAAATTTTTAATATTGTTTTTAAGTTTAATAAATAGCAGGAATGAAAACAAGTTGTACGTAGGGAACTCTAAAATAGAACACAGCAAATTAAAAGACCCCACATCAGGAGTGAAACCGAAACGACCAATGGAATCGCTTAAATATAAGAATGAAAACAGGAAAGAGTTACGTCATCTTAAATAAGCCAATAGAAAAAATGACTTAGAATGCAATTTGAATTACTCCACTCTAGAGTTGGTAACTTTAATTTTAAATTTGTTGTTGTGTCACATATTTGCAATAAAAAATAGTTCATATTATATCACGATATGGGCTTTGGATCTTCAGTTATCTGCTCGTTATATGACCTAGGTCCAAAATGGAATAATGAACTAGTTGATCAAAAGAGTGCAAAGATCCTTGGATTGCTATGTGATATTTGCAATGAAAAATAGCTCATTTTATATCACGATATGGGCTTTGGATCTTCAGTTATCTGCTCGTTATATGACCTAGGTCCAAAATGGAATAATGAACTAGTTGATCAAAAGAGTGCAAAGATCCTTGGATTGCTATGTGATATTTGCAATGAAAAATAGCTCATTTTATATCACGATATGGGCTTTGGATCTTCAGTTATCTGCTCGTTATATGACCTAGGTCCAAAATGGAATAATGAACTAGTTGATCAAAAGAGTACAAAGATCCTTGGATTGCTATCTGACACGAATAATTTTAATAAAGAAACTGGTAAATTGCTAAGTAGTTGTGAAATATATTTCATCCAAAACTAACCAACTCTCAATTTTGACAAAGTTAGGTTATATGATAAATAACTGAGACATTAAATTAAATTGTTGCAAAAGTAGTAAACCCTTCTGAGTTGTAGAAATTACTTTTGGAACATAAAATAGGATATCTAATAAATGGTTTGTACTCACCATATTCTTCTAAAAAACTTAGTCATGCGTCCCATCGTGATATAACAGTTTGACCAGGTTTACGAGAAATATAATATCACTTTGATAATCTTTCAAAGTTGAAAAAGTTTAACCAACAGTTATAGAAGATCTTTAAACAGGTTGATTAAGTTTAAAATATTATTTTTAAGAACAAAATCTCAAAAAAATTCGCTAATTTTTTTTAGCAGTTAACTCTACAAAGTTTTTTACCCGACTACGAAAATACATTGTTGAAATTTAGTAAAGTGACCATTGTAAGGCATACCTTTGTTACTAAAACAATGAAATAACAATTTTCTAGCATTCACTTTTTTTAAAACAAGAAAAAGTATTGTTTAGATAAATGATATTGTTAGAATTCACAGAGTTTAGTTTCTTAGCAATTCCCATTATAAACAAATATAACACATTGAATTTTCTTTCAAAAACAAAGCGAATATGAGTAATAATAAAGTTTAATTCCAAATGGGCATCATTAATAAAAATATTTTTAAACATATTGTACATACATTTTTAAACATATTTTTAGCCTACTTTTCTTTTTTTAATTCGAAAGAATTAAAAAATGAAAATGAAAGTAGGTATTGACCCTGCGGGTCGATGTCCGTCTGTCTGTCTGTCTGTACCCCCCTTCCAAAATCAGTTCTAATCCCCATCGGATCTAAAAATTCTTTTTTTGTTAGAAAGCTATGACCTCAGATACCCAACTTTCATACTTTTTGTCCGTCTGTCTGTACGTCCGGACGGACATAAATCTACTATCTGTCGGCGAATTTCCCATTGAATTAGCATTGAAATTCAATTTTGATTCATTTAAATCACTGTAGGTATTGAAATGCGATTGATGTCCATCTGTCTGTCTGTTCGTATGTCTGTCTGTCTTTCGTCTGTCTGTCTTTCCGTCTGTCTGTCCGTACTCCCTTCCAAAATCGGTTCTATCCATCGGATCTTAAAAATTCTTTTTTTGTTAGAAAGCTATAACCTCAGATACCCAACTTTCATACTTTTTGTCCGTCTGTCTGTACGTCCGGACGAGACATAAATCTACTATCTGTCGGCGAATTTCCATTAAATTAGCATTGAAATTCAATTTGAGTCATTTAATATCACTGTTGCCAAATCAACAATGGCATGAGAAACTTTCTTTATTTAAACATATTTGGAGCAAAATAATATTTTCATGAATCAGTTTGGAATGACGTCATAAAATGTAGCACAATTTGATTCTTTGATTATTCATTAATTATCTACCAAGAAAGCGGCAAGGCATACTTTTGCATGCAATTATGCTTAGTTTTAATTTACATTTCTTATTTTTTAATGCAGTTCGGAGTAGTTTCATTACTTTTGTTATCAATAAATATTTAATTATTCTTCGAGCTACAAATAAATCACGAGCAGATGATAAATAATATTTAATTAATTTACGAAAGAATATTAAGGAAAATAGTTGATTTTGGCTTTTAGAAGTTTAAATTATAGCTGGGTGCTGTGTTTCGATTTTTTTTCTAATGTGTATAAATCTAGTGTAGAAACGGCTGTTGATGATATTTACTTTAGGAACCTAGTTTTTTTTTTCCCGATTAGAGCTTCAGTAAGTATTTAAGTAACAGGAAAGTAGGCTATTTTAGTTCTTTATGAACTTCTTGTTAAATTATCAGACAGCTAAATTTGTGGTTTCATCATTATTAAACATTTTTAGCCTACTTTAATTTTTTTTAATTCGAAAGAATTAAGTCTGCCAGTAATGGCGAAAACGACAAATATCATATGCCTATATTTATTGCCTTTTTTTTAATATTTTAAAAATTCTTGGCAAGCATGGCTCTAAGCAATAAAATAATAACATTTAATTTAAAATAACCATAATAACATTTTTACTAAAGATTTAATATGTGTCCTTTTTTGTGTTTGTAAATTGCTATCTACTTTTTTTATGTTCGCCAATATGGTCCTTATGGCCCTTGGTGTTCTGACTACTTTATTACTATTTTATTTGTTTATTTTCCTTCAAATTCTTGTCTGTATGTTTTTGTACAATACAATAAAATTATTATTATTATGTGATGTTGGGTAACACCTTACCAAAACAAGTAGGTTTGTAACAATCTTTCACTTAACCCGCTTCCACACAACAGTTTGTTGTGTTTGACAGGTAAAAAGGCGCCAAACACAGCATTAATTCTATATTAAACATTTTTATGCTAAATTTGGCTAGTTTTATTTAAATTTTATTTCGAAAAGTCAATAATTATTACTTATCGTTTGCAAAAATTAATCTATATTTTAAAGAATAAATATGTAATATTCCTCGCTTTTAAATAGAATGAAAATATTTCATATCAACATACAAAGAATCTCGTAGTGAAATATATTTGACGTCATTTTAAACTGATCGATGTTGCAAAAATAAATTTATTTTAATTTATTGTCTAAAAGAATTAAAGTTCCTCAAGCGATTGTTGCGAATGGCAATGGTGATTTAATTCTAATAAAAATTGCTTCTTATGCTTTTTAAATGATCATTAAATTTTGCAGATTTTTAAATAATTGAAGTAATTCAAATTCTTTTCTGAAAGTTTCAATGCATTCTAATTTAGATGCGATGAATTTTTTGACGTATCACACTTGTCAGCAGCATTTGTAGTTTAGGCTATAAAAGTGGGTGACAGACGGACTGAACGATTATAATACCTTCCACTTTTTACGTTATAAAGTATAAACGTAGTGTGGAAGCTAAAAATAAATATAAAGATTTCTCAAAAAAACAACGCTGATTGGATCATTAAAATAGTATAAATCTTGACTCTTTATTTGTGCATTTCACAGTACTCAAATCAATCAAGACTAATCCATTGTTATTATTTTACAGAATCGGGATCAAATCAATTCTGACCATCGTTTAAGGATTCTCCTGGACGTAAGTAAACTATTGTTACTATAATTAAATGAACAAAATAAAGCAGCATTTCTTTTTGTAATTTTTATTAAGTACAGTCGAACCCCGTCAGGGCTGGATTTCTAAATAGGCTGTAGCCTAGAGCAGCGAATTTTTTGGGGCAGCAAATTTTACGACCAATTAAAGCGTCATTAGACATGAAAAAATTATTATAAAGATACGAATATTTTTAAGAAAGAAAACAAATAATTTTAATACGTAAACCGTAAACGTATATTTAGTACTAATTGCAGGGGCGTATTTACGGGGGGGGACGAAGGGGACCGGACCCCCCCCAGACGACAAAAAAATGTACGCAATGTTACCATTGTTGCAAGCACTCAATTTCCTAAACAATTTTAAAAAATAACCATACCGGAATTTTTATTTCAGACCAAAAATGGTACAACTCATTGTTTGGGGGGAGAGGGGGGGGGGGGAGAAAAGAAAAAGAACGAATCAGAGGAGGGTTCGTTTCAAAGATTCGTTCAAAAGAACGAATCTTTGAAACTAACGAGAAAGATGGGACGAATCTTTTAAAAGAACGGGTCTCACCCATCTCTAGTCGAGGGGAAGAAATCTTCCATCACCTTCATCTACCTTACCCCCCTCAACGTCTCAATGGACTATTGCAATTGTGATTGGCTGGCCGGCTCTGTCTAGACAGACAGCACGTTGTAGTTTGCATTACTCATTACTGTTGTTATAGCGTTTCCACTTGCATTGCGGGTTATGTTTGACACGATATTTGTTTGAAATGGACAAAAAACGTAAAACACACCGCCAACCTCGATTTTAAGTTTTTTTAAAAAACAAACCGTAACAAAAATTGATAGTGAAACTTCGGAGACAGCCGAGAACGGCTCAAGTATAGATGTTGACGTTGAGAGTGTTGAGACTATTAAACCTGAAGCTGCTACTAGTACAAGTGCTGCATCATTTATTAGCCCAAACGATATAGGCCTGTACGTTGACAAACTGGTAAGTTTAATTTACTTCAATCTAGATTTCTACATATTTTTAGTACCATTTCAGTCAATAAATATTTTAAGTAAAACATTTTATTATTTAAAGGAACATATTAACTGTTTATATATGGCCTTGATAAATAAAACTTAGTCTAAACTGTTAATAAAAAGTAACTGAACTAATTAAGTTGATTTTTGTAAAGCATTTAGTTTTATAATTTCCAAGTACATGAATTCATTTTTATCTTGTTATAAGTCTGTCATGCATAAAGTAGCTCTGTTAAATTTAATTATATTTATATATATAGTGTGTTTCAAAACTTGACATTATTTTGGTATCATTTGTTTCTGGACGGATACCAAGTCGAAATTTAAACTCGGGTAGCCGTAATATTGTTTTTTTTTTAAGTATTGTTCTAGTTTATATCTTAATTAAGAAGTTTTATCTTAATTAAAGAAAAAGTTTTAGCTTCTGGGATAGACATTTACTCAAGTGTTTGAGCTTCATGAAAATAATTGTCGGCAAGTGGCTACTCTATAATAGTCTTCATTAAAAAGATTATTTTTTGCCGAAAATTATATTGTGTTTCTTTTGTTTTCAGCTTACTACAAAGCGAAAAGGAACAGCTTCTGAAAAATTCTTGGAAGCCTGAAGAAAGTTTCACATTTCCATCAACGGAATTTGGTAAAAGACAGTTGAAATTCCAGTTCAGTTGGTTCAAGACTAGAGAATGGCTTACCTACTCAAAAGTTTTAGATGGAGCTTTTTGCAAGTATTGTTTTCTTTTTTCACCAACTGGAGCAGGGCAACAGGGTCTTCCTCTTGGTAAGCTAGTTCGAGTTAAATATTCTAACTGGAAACATGCTTTGGAAGACTTTAACAAGCATCAGTTAACAACGTATCACAGAAATTGCAAAGTAGATGCAGAAAACTTTCTTTCGGTTCAATCAGGGCAGTCAAGTGATATAATTTGTAGCTTAGATAAGAGTGTCAAGGACAAAATAGCAGTAAATCGACGTTTACTTACCCCTGTCATAAAAACTGTGATCTTTTGCGGTAGGCAAGGTTTGGCTTTGAGAGGCCACCGAGATGGAGGTCCCATCGATATTGAAGAGGAAGAATTTGAAAAAAATGAGGGAAACTTTAGGGCCTTGCTGAAACTGAGAGTAGAAAGCGGTGATTCTGATTTAAAAGAGCACTTATTGACCGCAGGAAAAAATGCTACTTACACTAGTTCCGTTGCACAGAATGAAATCATTTCTGCGTGCAACCAGGTTATGCTGGGAAAGCTAGTGGCTAGAGTGAATAAAGCAGAATGTTTCTCGATTTTAGCTGACGAGACAACAGATGTAGGATGTATAGAGCAATTATCGCTCTGTGCTCGGTATGTTGATTTGGAGAAAATGTGTATCAGAGAGGATTTCCTACAATTTGTTCCAGTTTTTGATCTTACAGGTAAAGCCTTGAGTGAAACAATAATGGGTAAATTGAGAGAACTTGGAATCAATACGGATTATGTGTACGGTCAAGGTTATGACGGAGCAAGTGCAATGAGTGGAGTGTACAATGGAGTACAGAAGTTTGTAAAAGATCAAGCTCCAAACGCACTTTATGTGCATTGTAGCAGCCACTCTCTAAACTTGGCAGTATCAAGCTCATGTTCGTCCTCTATGATTACAAACTGTTTAGGCACTGTTGGTAAAATTTGTGAATTTTTCAATACTCCGAAACGCCAATCAGTTTTGAATAAACATTCAGAAGTTATTGGAGTAGGCAAAAAGCTTAAACAACCAAGCCCCACTAGGTGGATTCAAAGGCATGATGCGGTGAATGTATTTTGTGAGTTGTATGAACCGATCTTAAGATCACTTGAGGAAATCAGTTCCTGGTCTCATAAAGACACAGTAATAAATGCCAACTTATTACTATGTGCTGCATCAAAATGCGAATTTCTCATAGCCTTATTCGTTATCAAGGAAATATTTGCATACACTTTGCCCCTTACAAAGTACCTAGAGAGTAAGGAAATTGACCTGACCAGTGCTGTATGTTATGCAGAGCAAACTGCAGCTCAAATTGAAAATATTAGAAGCAAAGCTGAAAACGAGTTTGGTAAAATCTTTAAGAATGTCGAGGGTATATGTTTAAAAGAAGACATTCCTATCAAAGTTCCCAGGCTGGCTAAATTCCAAACAACAAGGGAAAACTTCCCACATGATAATCCAGAATCGTATTATCGAAGAGCCTGCTTCATCCCATTTGTTGAACACTTCGCAAATCAACTGAATGAACGATTTGTTAGTCATAAAAGGTTCTTTCATCTTTTGAGATTTTGATTGACGATTCCAAGGAAGATATCCATATTGATTATCTTTTAATCGGTATGGAGAAAAGCTTGAAGCCATAGATGAAACCCAATTGAACGGGGAAATCAAAATATGGCACCAAATCTTAAAACGAATCAACTATGAAAAATCAGAGACTACCAAAAAGGATGGCAAATCAAAACCGCTGAAAAAGGTAACTGCCATAGAAGCCCTCGCATTTTGCAACAAAGAAATGTTGCCTTCCGTCTTCAAATTATTGCAAATACTGGTTACTCTTCCAGTGACCTCTTGCAGTGCAGAAAGGTCATTCTCTACTTTGAAATATTTAAAAAAGCTATTTGAGAAATACTACTAGTGAAACAAGACTTAATGGACTCTCTCTGCTTTATATCCATAAAGACATTCCCGTGACCCCGGACGAAGTCCTAAGCGAAATGGCAAAAAAATCAAGACGAATTCAACTTTAATTTAGCAAAAATATTGTGTCGGCATCTTAAATGTTTGTAATTTTACGTTTCAAGTATTATAATAAATTTATTAAATGAAAACTCATTTTACGGTCAAATGTTTTAATTTACTTTACCAGGAGTAGAATTAGATTATGTTCTAGTTAGTTATATTCAAAAGAATCTGAAAAAAAAACCTATTTAACAAATTTAAATTTCTTAAATAAGTGTTTTCAATGTATAATTTTTCAACATCACAAACTAAATTAAGGCAAAATAAATTTGAAACCATGCATTTTAAATTAATCGTATGATTGCAAAAGTATTGCTTAGCCCATTAAAAAATGCGGTTTTGCGCTTAAAAAAATAATAATGTTATGTCATAACCCCCCCCCCCCCCCCCTCACACGCTGTTCCATGCTCATTATTAGTTGGTCCCCCCCCAGAGACAAATCCTGGATACGCCACTGACTAATTGCACCCCCTCCTCCCGAATTTCGAAGTTGAAAGAAAAATAGTAGAACAGTTTAAAAAATTTCGCTTTCGATTTTTGTGTAAAAGTACATAGATGATTCTAACATGTGTAAATCTACTTTAAATAGCCACCGTATCTATTTTATACCACCCTATTTTGCAGCTAGCCAGCTACCTTTCCTCAAAGGGGGAGAATGCTGTGACAGGGGCGCCAAATCAATCGTAGCCTGCAATCTGCAAATCTTTAAATCCGGTCCTGAACCCTGTTAACAGGAACTCGGAGGGAACACCGAAACATTTCATGTTAACCGAATTTCATATTAGGGGGTTCAAGGAATTTTTTTTACATTGAACCAGTGAATAGTTAAAAAAAAATCTAAAAAAAACTTTTATCGAAATTAACTTTTTATGCCAGGTGCACCCAAGTCTTGTGACTTAGGTGCACAAATATCAATATTATGTGCACACATATGAATAACTAAAAAAACAAATGCGGGAGTTTCGCAACTTTCGGAACTTGGGTGCACGACAAGTTGAAAACTTATGTGCACAATTTTTTTTTAGTAGATTTTACTAATTTAGAACCCTGATATAAAGTAATGGGCTACACAGCCTACACTCTCCCTTGTAGGGCGCATCTTTCTGTAAATGTTATTGTACATTATAATTTTACGTATAATTTAAATACTTGTTTAAATTAATTTGTAAAGAAATGATTAATAAATAGTTACACAAATAAACCAAAGAGTTCAATTAAGTTATATTATGTTATTATACAGTGTGATGCAAAAGTTTAGACACAACAAATTTTAAAGTACAACATTTTCCTTATCAGGTTTTGTTGAAATAAGTAGTAGGATAATAAATAATAATTCAAGTATACATAGTTTAAAAATAAATGAATGATAAAGAAAACATCAATTATTGAGTTTTATTTGGAGAAATAGTAAAACAACTTTTGCAAAAGTTTGGACTATGTCATATTATCACACATTTAATGACTTATTTTAGTCTTTTCACTGCTTGAATATATTCCTTTATGATATTTAAATTTTAAGCACATAATTTTCAATTGAATTTAAAAGCTTTGTCAACACTTTTGGTTCACTTTCATACCAAGCAGCCAATATCGCCATTTTTACCTCTACACAGTGAAATACTCCCACCTTATCTGTACGGGTTAATATAATTATTGTCCAAAGATTCTCAATCGGATTTAACTTTGGACCAGTCTGTCTAGTTTTACTACACTAATTTGTGGGTTTTAAGACATGTTTGAGGCCCAGTGGCAGTGCTTTGCATTGCCAAGCCACCAGGTTCGGGGATCGAATCCCGGATTGGGCGAGGTTGACTCATACTTTCATCCCTAAGTGGGTCGATAAAATGAGGACCAAGCATGCTTGGGAACTAAACACTTGGGGTTCCGCATGAGGTAGACTACCTGACTGGGACATATGCCTAGCACCCCACCCTTGGTCAAGTAAGCTTAAATGGGCACAACAGGCCTTGGCCCACGAAGGGCTCTTGCGCCAAGGAGTTGAGTTCTTCTTTTTTAGAGACATGCAGTCTATCTTGCCTAAATGTTTCAAAATAGCAATAAATTTATTTTTATTGTACTTTGTAGCGCAAACACTTCATCACTTTATTGCTGATTAAAGTGAGTGAGAGTCTGCAAAAATATTTTACAGTAAATATTTTTAAGAGTACTAGTCATATGGGGTTTCAGACTTTGTTTTAAATTTAGGTCCATTCTTAAATTTTGAATTCCACCCTATTTTGAACAGGATTAAATTATTGTATGAAATATTGGAAGCGTGCATTACAATGGCCAGTTATAATAAAACTTCTTTTAATCTTTTAGAGGCATATGGATTGCACCTACATGCTGAAAGAACTTTATGAAGATAAAGATGGGTAATATTAACTTTTCTAAATTGCGATCGATACTACCGCCAGTAGCTCCTGTTTTGATCCAGTACGACATTGATTGAACCATACAAAACTTTTTGAATCACAACAACAAATCTTTTAGCGGGCACAAGCGATAATGTTGCCAAATCTTTACAACTGCCACCAAACGGAATATTTCTAATGGTAACTTTTAATTGTGTATACAGTAAAAGCCAGTTTATCCGGCTCCCAATTAAACTGGAAAGTTCAAATATCCGGAAAATTTCAAATTCCGATTTGGCGATTGAATTTAGCGATAAAATTAAATATTTTTCGCCAAAATTGCGATTTCTCGCCAAATATAGTAAAAACTTTTCAGATTTTTTTGGTTTTCATTTTTAAATATCCTACTGGTTCTAGACCATGCGTTGGACGATTTATGTATTTAGATTTTTAGCATGTGAAAGTAACGATCGATTTTTTTCTTAATTAATTAAATATATTAATATTTTTGAATACAAAATATTGTGGTATATATTATCATTATAAATGCAACATAGCCTATTTGCATATAAGATGCAGCCATTATCTCTAGTATTTTCCAAAAAATCGTCATTTTTTGGTAACCTTATTTGGCGACTTTCGATTAACCGGAAAATTCGAATATCCGGAAGAGTAAATTTCCCGAGCATTCCGGAGAAATGGGAGTTTGCTGTATTGTGTTTTGTCATCAACAAATTCTGTTTGCTGCCAAAGATTCCGTTTGGTGAGATTTGCATCCGCAAAATGCAAAACTATAATTTAGTTTGTAGAATCAAAACATATTTCTGTATTAATTTAATTTGTGTGTTTAGTTTGTTATGAACTGTTTAATAACAGTAAAATATTATTAGATTTTGTTTAAATTGAAATGTACACCTACTTTAAAATAGGCAGAAAATTGAAGTTTTTGATCTGTTATTTCTTATTCTATATTATTGTCTGTATAATCAAAACTCTTAACTAGATTAAACATTCCATTATGGTGACTGTTTAAATTTTAAATCTGGTATGAACACAGTTCTAAGTGATTACACTTTTACAAAACTACTTTTGTTCTTTTACATATAAAAAATTGCCCTGCATATTTTTAGATTTATCGAACATTTTGCAGCTAATATTTTGAAAATTTTCTGTTATAGGTTGAGAAAGGATGAAATAGCATCGCTCTCTGGACCCAATGAATTCAAAGAGTTTTATTCAAGGCTCCGGGAAATAAGGGAATTTTTTCACAAACACCCCCATGAGGTATTTTTATAAATTAATGTGTTTATTTAAACTATATTTTCCCCTTTATATTTTTAATTTTAATATAATTTCTTTCTGCTGAATTTGTGTTAGTAATTTTAAGCATCATAATAACCTTTAAAATTTTATTAAAATAATATGAAATTCAGAATAAAACCAAGGTTTTAACTCTGCCATACAGAAAATCCATGTTAATTTGAAAAACATTTTTTTCATGAGGTTTTAAATAAAGTTAACAAAAAAATATCTTTACATATAATTATTAGCAAAAGTCTTCAAAATGATTGAATGCATCTTTAAATTTTGAATGAATTTTTAAAAATCAGTTATTCCTTAAAAAATCTTTTTTTGGGGAAAACCCATCCCATTTTATAGTTAAATTTCAATGTATGTACTTATTTTTTTTTTCATATACTGAGCTGTTAAAATTAAAAATAAACGCACAACATTCCTAATTAAATACCGTATATTTGGCTGAGGTAATTTTAGCTTCCACACTTCATTTATAACGTAAAAAGAGGAAGGTATTATAATCGTTCAGTCTGTCCGTCTGTGTCACCCACTTTCATAGCCCAAACTACAAATGCTACGGACAAGTGTGATGCGCCAAAAAATTCAGCGCATCAAATTTAGAATACATTGAAAATTTCAGAAAAGAATTCGAATTTACCATTTTTGAAGGAGAACCTAGTCTAAATAAATAGGGACAATCGGAAAAAGTTAAGAACAAACATTCGGCGTTGGCAACAGTTAAATTTTAAATAATTAAATGGAAGCTGAACTCCGAAGTAACGAAATGTTTCGTTACTTTGTTTACTACTAAAAATAAAACTAAGTTGCTGTTACCTTTTTGAAAAATCGTTACCTGAAACAAATTACACGTTACTCCGATCTCTGGTTATTTCATAATTAACAATGGTTTTCTACCACTCTTTTAGATTCAAGTACCGATGTCAGTTGAGTTTGAAGAGCTCAATAAACTCAGAGAAAATACCGAGGACAACGTTCCGGAAAGTAAGTCATTTTTGTGAAATCCTTTATTTTAATTGAAGCTTTGAACTTCAGCAACTTGCTGCGTAGTTCTGTCATATTTTAATCTGCATCTCATTGGAAATCCGACTCAATAGCAAAATATATAGTTAATAGCTTTATAAACCCAGTGTTGCACGGGTAGACCCTTAATAATAGTGATTTTTTATGTAAACTTTTATTTTATACCAATTGTGCCTCCCATTCTGATTCTCCCTGTCCGATTGTACCCAGGCCCTTCCATGAGTTAGAGGGCTTTCCCATAGACCCCGGTGTTCGCCTTGCATGCGAAAGGTCCCAGGTTCAGGTCCAGGCATCGCCTAAATAGCTGCCGACCTAAAAGCGTACAGCCAAAAATGCCGAAGAATAACACCCTGTGTGAAGGAAGTTTACATTAAATATCCTTCAAAGTCCCGACTCTCCGTACGATCACGCCCTTAAAAAATTGCGTTTTGTGCCAACTCAGGTGTCGGCTTGTCACTTCACTATGGCCAATAGCCCTCATGGGTAGCTCTAGTTTGACGATAATTCAAACTGACCCTAACCATACGACTGGAGTATGGGTATAGCTACCCTACCTTAAATTTTCAACTTCGCCAAAAGGCGCCAATTCCAAAAGTAAATCGGCCTTTATATCATAGCTGTATTAAATCGACAGTTTCATAAACAAAGAAAAGCCTGGTCCAGTATACAATTTCAAAAGATAATCAATAAATAAAATAAAATAAGGATTTTCAAATAACAATCTTAGAAAGACGTGCCTTTACATGTTTATATTTTATTTTCGTTCACGCTGAACGCGCTGAAATTTCTTTTAAATTGAAAAAAAAGTATTAATTCCAATCTTACAATGCTATTCCTATGGAGAAATCGGCTCACGTTTTGCCCTCTTACACCCATTTGGGTTCGAATTTCGAAAAATCGCTTCTTCAATGACGCCTACGATATGAAAAGAATATTTTGCTAAAATTTGGTAGCTTTATCTCAAGTAGTTTTGGCTGAGCATTGATACGTGGGTCAGTCAGTCAGGACTTTGCCTTTTATATATATAAATTTAGCTATGTTTTACACCTTGAGGATTGACAAAAATCGAAAGGTTAAAGTGAAATTTGTTTAGAAGAAGTCTGTTTAAGAGGAAGCCTATCTAGTTCATGTTATCTTGTTATTTTTCTTTGAATAATATGCAAGAAATTTTTTTTAAATTAATGCATTTAATTTTGTTATTGATGCTTATGTTATTAATGATGTTAATTAATGCTTTTAATTTTGTAATGCATTTAATTTCATATACTTAAGTATATTTTTCTACAGTAAAATATTATAACAGTAAAATATTATTAGATTTTGTTTAAATTGAAATGTACACCTACTTTAAAATACTATAGGCAGAAAATTGAAGTTTTTGATCTGTTATTTCTTATTCTATATTCTTGTCTGTATAATCAAAACTCTTAACTAGATTAAACATTCCATTATGGTGACTGTTTAAATTTTAAATCTGGTATGAACACAGTTATAAGTGATTACACTTTTACAAAACTGCTTTTGTTCTTTTACATATAAAAAAATTGCCTTGCATATTTTTAGATTTATCGAAAATTTTGCGACTAATATTTTGAAAATTTTCTGTTAGAGGTTAAGAGTTTGCAAGTTCCTTTTTTTATAGATCTGAGTGCAAACTAAAAACTTAAAAGCCCATTTCTCGTTTTCCTCTTTTTTGTCACTTAGCATGTTCTTCCACTTTATGGTCTGTAATCATACTTTGAATTGTTAAATGTATATGTATGCCGTAACTATTTGAGGTTTTGCTAAGTTGAATACTTACAAAATATTTTAATGAACTATTGTTTTTAGTAATATTTCAAGAAACAAGAAAGTTTCGTAATTTTTAATTAAATTTTAGGCCTTAGAAACTTATTAAAAATTTTTTCCAGTCCTGTTGTTGCTATGAAAACATTTAAAAGTATTAGTAATGATATTGAAGGCCCAGTGGCTTAGTGGTAGTGCTTCGCATTGCCAGGCCACAGGTCCGGGGATCGAATCCCGGATTGGGCGAGGTTGACCCATCCTTTCATCCCTTGAGTGGGTCGATAAAATGGGTACCAAGCATGCTTGGGAACTAAACATTTGGGGTTCCGCGTGAGGCTGACCACCTTACCGGGACATATGCCTAGCACCCCAGAGCCCTAGGTCACGAAAGCTGAAATGGGCACGGCAGGCCTTGGCCCAGTAATGGGCTGCTTCGCCGAGGAGTTTAGTTTTAGTTTTTTAGCAATGATAATGGATGTGAGGGAGTCGAACCATGTTCTTAACTATTTTTTCATGATAATTATTTACATAATTTTTTTTACAGACATGGCGGAATTTACGGATGAAGAAGGCTATGGAAAGTTCTTGGATCTTCATGAATGTTATGAAAAGTTCTTAAACATTCGGGGTGTAGAGGTAAATTTTCTAATCATAATTATAAATATTTTACGGTTGATAGATTAATTACCACTTTATAATAGACTAGTAAGTTCTTTGGACAAACTAAAATACAGGGTGTCTGTAAAAGAATGTCCGAGTTTCAAATTGTGACCTGACATCACGCCTTGTGATTTCTTCCTTTGGGGCTTCGTAAAAGATCGGGTCTGCGTTCCACTCCTACCCCAAGATTTACCAACCTTGAAAGGTAGAATTGCAAAGGCTTTCATTACTCCGGACTTGCTGAAGACAGTATGGGAAGAATTGTATTTTCTTTTGGATGTGTGCCGTATCACTAAAGGCGCACACATTGAGCACTTATAGGAAAAACTAGGTTAGTTTTCCTTCAATGTCATGTGTGATTTGTTATATTTAGTATAAGATAAACTCCTGTAATATACCATTAAAACTCGGACATTCTTTTACGGACACCCTGTATTAAAGCTCATGTAGTATTCAAGTAGTTATTTACCATTTAGTCTGCTATTATTGTCCGTCTCAAAAGTTAAGAAAACAAACATTTTGAGTCACAAAATTTCACTGAAAAGGTTTAGTTGACAAAAAGTTGTGGTAGTAAGGATCAGGCAGGTATAAATAATTGATAATGTCATGAATCACAATGAAAATAACACATGATAAATTTTATTTGAATTAATAGTGAAAATTACCTAAAAAATCTGTCTCGGGAATATATAGAAAATCAATTTGATGCATGGTCAATGGTCTAATTTTGCACTTTTATTGATTGACTTGTATTTATATCTGATACAAGTCAATAAATCAAAAAATATGATATCCGGCGAATTTAAAAGATTTAGTAATACTCCTGGTTTAATTTTGTACTTAACAGCCATTATAGCAGTTTTAACTCTTTTACGGTGAACTCTTGACTAAGCATTTGCCCCAGTTAATAAATGCCTGGCCTTTTACAAATTATTAACAGTAATGTCATCGCTAAAAACCCCAAGACACTGAATCCGTTAGAGGTGTTATGTGTGCATTTTAGCTTCCACACTACGTTTATAACGTAAAAAGTGGAAAGCATTATAATCGTTCAGTCCGTCTGTCCGTCCGTCACCCACTTTCATAGCCCAAACTACAAATACTATGGACAAGTGCAGGGTTGCCACTGGCTACTAAAAAGCAACTAAAAGCGACTATTTTCAAGGGGTATGCGACTATGGCAACTATTTTAATAAAAAAAGTGACCAAAAAACGACTATTTTAAGCATTTTGGCGACTATTTAGCAACTATTTTCAATTTCCGCGATATATTTTAGCTTGTTTTCCGCGATATATTTTAGTTTTGGTAGAACTAATAATGTGCGGGAAAAAATTTCTTTGTTGACAGTGACGTCGTATGTGGTCACATGACCATCCACCTGTGGTCTGACTGACTTTCAGGAGAAAAAGTAGTTTGACTGGTTCTTTTCCCCTTGTGTTTTATAAAAATATTATTTTGGATATTTCAATTTCGAAACTTGTTTTGACTCTTTATAAAACGGAACTTAAAATGTATTTTGAAGAACTCGGAAGTTTAAACGTGTTTTGAAAAGTTGCCATAAAAAAAGTTACTCATTTTATTTATATTTTTAGCAATTTCTGAAGTTTGCACCGCAAATGAAATTAAAGAGAACGAAGTCTCTACTTTTATAAAAAAAAAATTATAGTGATACAGCGATTTTAAAATATTCAGGATATGTTTTGTCTCGTATCCTGAAATATCTTAATGAACGATTATTTTTATGATATCTCATCATAAAAATAATCGTTCAAATTTGGGCGATATTAAACAAACGGGACAGAAAACGAAAGTGCAGAAATTTTATAATTAACCTAGAATTTTTACTTTAAAAAAAATATATTTTTCTTCTACTTGCGGTCATTTTTTCTAGGGAAATGAAACGGAAAGTCCAAAAGTAAAAAAAGTATCAAAAATTCCTACTGAATAACTGACAAAATTTTATATATTTTTAGTGTCATTATTCATTCCAAAAAATTAAAAAAATAATTATGATCAGGGAGTTAGCGTATTTTAGCCGTTTTCCATAATACAATTTAATCTAATTATTCCAAATATAAAAATATTATAGTTGCAAAATAATTTTGGTCTTTGTCGTAATATCGTTCTTTTTACGATGTGTAATTTATTGTATTGTAATCTGTAGAATAGTTTTTTGTAAATATTTAAAAATTACTAATTATAAAATATCTTAAATATTCAAGATTCTATTGCGCATTTAGAATGAAACCGAAACAACCGATGAAATCACGAAAGGCAAGACCGATCTACAACCTAAGTTTTAAACTCAAAAATTATCTACCGTATGTATATATTAGCCGAGAAATTTTGGACAAAAAAATATGAAAAGAATTCCCTATCCTAAAACTAAATTTCAATAAAACTTAAGATTCAGATGCTATTTTTAAAAAATAAAGACACAAAAGCAGTTAAATTCTGAAGATGAAATAAGATTAGTATCTATTTCCGATATCTGCCAATGATGTCAAATTGTTAGTTCGTGGTGTGATGCGTGCTTTGCATAGTGTAGCTTTGGTACAGGGCAGCTCTGTCACCCAGCTTCATATGTAAAAAAACAAACTTGACCGGTGACCTTGGTCTTCAGGTTTCACTGAACTTAGCGTCTCTATTCAAGGCTAAATTTTGAGGCTCTAGTATTCTTAAGTTGAGCTAAGTAACAATATTGTTATGTTTGTACTATATCATAAATCACAAAATAAATTTTTAATTGTAGTATTTGTTGTTTATTTAAATACTTTTCAGTTTTACTAGATTCTTCAGGGTTTATTTCCTTAACCCTAAATGGCAATATATTTTCGTTGAAATATTTTTTTTACAGATACTGGCAACTATTTTTTGCTACTATTGTGTTGATTTCAGGCGACTATTTTAGCAACTATTTTGGGTATTTTAGGCAACTAAAGCAACTATTTTAAAACTGAAAGTCAGTGGCAACCCTGCAAGTGTGATACGTCAAAAAATTCAGCGCATCGAAATTAGAATACATTGAAAATTTCAGAAAAGAATTCGAATTCGAAGTACTTAAATTATTTAAAAAACTGCAAACTTTAATGCTCATTTAAAAAGCATAGGCAGCCATTTTTATTAGAATTAAATCACCATTGCCATTCGCAACAATCGCTCGAGAAACTTTAATTCTTATAGACAATAAATTAAAATATATTTTTGCGACATCGATCAGTTTGAAATGACGTCAAATATATTTCACTACGAGATTCTTTGTAGGTTGATACAAAATGTTTTCATTCTATTTAAAAGCGAGGAATATTACATATTTATTCTTTGAAATATAAATTAATTTTTGCAAATGATAAGTAATAATAATTGAATTTTTGAAATAAAATAAATGAAACTAGCCAAATTTAGCATGTAAATGTTTAATATAGAAATAATGCTGTGTTTGGCGCCTTTTTACGTGTTAAACACAACTGTTGTGTGGAAGCGGGTTAAGTGACGGATTCTGTTACAAACCTACTTGTTTGTGATTTAGTTTCTTTTTGTTTCTAGAAAGTTGATTATTTGTCATATCTTTCGATATTCGACCAACTTTTTGACATTCCAAAGGAGAGGAAAAATTCGGACTACAAAAAGTGAGTAATTTTTTCTTATTAAAATATTTGGGTAATTATCTTTTCCCTTCATTGTACAATGTTTAAATACTACATAATATTTTTGCTCGCTAGGTACGTTGAGTCACTATTAGAATACCTTGAAAACTACATAAGCCGGGTCAAGCCTTTGCTGGATTTGAGTGATGTAACTATTTTTTTTTCTGTCTGTTTTAACAGCATTAACCCTTTCAGTCCCAGTGATGCCATTTGGCATCATCATGTTTCTGATCATAATTAAAAAAAAAATAATAGGGCTGACATCTATTGGGATTAATAAAAAATATTTTCTAAAAAAAAAAGTTTGAAGAATCGAATGATGTGTTTTTGATATCATAAATGGCTATAGACGATCAGAATTTTTTTTCTAAAATGATGATGCCAAATTGTCATTGGGTCTGAAAGGGTTAAACAAAAAACATGTGCAATATTTATTCTTTTTTTAATTAACAAAAGCATTATGTAATTATATTTTATTTGAATTTATTTAAATGTAGTATCTTAATGTTAAGTTGCACAGTTTTTATTACTATTTAAACTTAGGAGTTATCAATGCACTTGACTGGCATAGGGTCCCAGACTCGAGCATTAAACATTCTGTGCATTAAACATTCCTCTCTTAAACATTCTGTGCAGCCATTAATACCCTGTGTAGAGAGAGTGCACTATAAATGTGCTCCAAAGTAATGGCAATAAGTTCGATATTGCCCTTAAAAGTTGCATTGGGTGCCAACTCGGGTGTCGACTCCTCTCTTGATAATGATTCTGAATGACATCACCAGTAGCACTCAACGACAGTAACTCAACTCAAAATATAGTGGGATGATTCATGAAGTGACAGGGTTCGTAGCCTCCTGAAATTCCTGAAAAACTCCTGAATTTCATATCATTTTTCTAAGGGGCCCTTATAACTCCTGAAACTTGTGTTTCGTCTCCTGATATTTTTTCCCCTCTCCTGAAAAAATTGTAGACGTGAAATCGTGAATCGTTTTTTTCCTTCTGTCTTTTTTTCTCCCGTACTTTACTCGGGAATAAGTCTACTGCGCATGTATAGTAAAAAATAAAGTTTGGAAATCGTGATACTAGTTAATGTCCCATAATGCACCGCACAACTCTTTAAGTGAAGATGTTTTCTTCTGTTTCACCATTTGAGGTGCAGTGAAGTCACTAGACTAATATGATAATAAACACACATATTCAATTTTATTCCTCATTACCTCCTGAATTTACATAGCTGTACTCCTGAAAAACTCCTTACGAACTCCTGAATTTCCGTTTCTTAGATAGAGTATGAACCCTGAGTGAACAACGTAGATTATTGGCACAAATAGTTTATTTGTTGGTACAAATTTATACCAATTTGTACCAATTTTTACCAAAAAATTAAACTATTTGTGCCAATAATCTGCGTTGTTTACGTCATGAAGAATCCTCTCATGTATCATGTTCAAAGTTGAAGATATTATCTGAATGTCAAAAAAAGATATCTAAAATCTTATGAGACTAAATCTTAATCTAAATGAGACTAAAATCTTATGAAAATGGACTCCAATATTTTTCGACCAACCATCTTAAAAAAGCAATGGAGCAAACATGGTATGAACTGTCCCCAGAGCCCAGAGGTAATGCAAAATTTAGTACTTTCGATGGAAAAGCGTGTATTTGTAGTGATTAAAGGTAATGGAATTACGATTAAGTAATAAGCAAAGAGTTCTATAGTAGGGTAGAGGAACGACTCGTACTGAGCTGCCATCGGCAGCCATGGCTCACTACAGAGCCCGAATAGAGTGGCAAAAGTGCTAGTTAATTTATAATTTTGATACTGAGAAAGGAAATACACCCAGGGGAAAGGCGGGAATCGAACCCGCACCTGTTACAGAGCACAGACTGCTAGCGTTATGGCCTGCGATCCAAACCACTCGGCCATCAGGCCCCACATGCCACCCTATATTGTCTCCGTGTTGGTCCATGGTGCTGTTGCCAGGTTCAGTCTCTACCCTACTATAGAACTCTTTGGTAATAAGATTTGTAACTGTGTTCCTTAACCTTAAATATAATCTACAAAACAAAGATTGTCTATAATTATGGGACACACCATTTTCTGTTTTTTTTAAAAATAAATTCTGCATTTGTTGTTTTTCCAAATAAATTAACCTTAACTTGTATTTCATGAAGTGATTTTAACTATATACACATGAAGAAAATTTTATCAAATTCCTATTTGTTAGGATTAGATCACGCAATTTGTGCCGCAATGACGGTTGTTTACTTTTGTGACGTCACGATGGTAAATTCGGTACTTACGCCGTGACGTCATGAGCAGTCCCGGTGAAGGCACCGACCACGTGACCACGTTGTTTACGTGTTTCGTCGCGTGGTGGGCGTCTTCTAGTTCTCTTGTCCGCTTGCTCTCTTCGCCCGCGGCGTTTAAAAGTTCACATGGAACTTTATTAGTTTTTATTTAATTTTAAAATGAAGTAACTAAGTTTTCTACTTGTTCAATCACTCCTTTCTCCAAAGTAAGACTGTTATTATTTATTTTGTCTTCAATATGTACTTTAAGAAGATTTTATTAAAGTTTCCACGATTTTAGTCAACTGTTTATTTGTGAATCATTGCTACTCTCATTATCACTATTAGGCTACTTATTCTTCCAACCACGCGCTGCTTTTTCATTAGCCGCTGAATAGAGGCTATTAAGGGTTATGGGCCCAGCTGCGACCGGAAGAATAACCCGATTTGAGTAGTATTTTAGCAGAGTTTTTGAAATAAATAGTGTGGAGATTTAATAGAAAATTTGGAGTTAGTTTATTTTGAAACTTAGTATTTTGGAAACGTTTTGAAGATTTGTATTTTGAAATTAAGTTATAATATAAAGGCAGAGATAGTCTATGAATGAATAGTCATAAAGAAATTTTTTAAGAGCGTTTTGAGCGAGAGTATTTGAAAAATTTAAGAATTGTAAATCTTTTAAAGAATTTTTAGTTTACTTACTTAAACTTAGAAATGGCTGAAAATACGGGCAATAATATTATTGAGAAATTAAATCGTAATAATTATGGTACTTGGGTGGAAGATATTAAAGTTTTACTCATGGAGAAAAATGCGTATCGCATTGTGTCCGGTCAAGAACCCAAACCCGCCGCTGAAGCTAAAGAAGCCAAAGACTTTCAACTGAGATCAGACCGCGCCTATACTATAATATATTTAAATATAGAACGTGAATATAGGATTTTAATAACGGGTAGTGATGAAGATCCTAAGAAAGCCTGGGACACTTTAGAAAAGCACTTCCGTCCAGAATCCCGAGCGAGAGCCATGGGGCTGACTGATGAATTCTTTAGTTGTAGAATCAATGATGAGGAACCGATTGGGTTGTATGCTGCTAGATTAAGGAACATTATCATCCAACTAGCTGACGTAGACCTTAAACTCGATGAGTGGTTAAAAAGTTTCCAGCTGATACGATATCTTCCCGCTGAGTACAATAGCATCGTCCAAACTATATATAGGTGGAAAGATGACGATTTTGTGTTTGATAAAGTATTAGATGAGTTACTAGCTGAAGAGTCGAGGTTAAAGCAAGCACATGGAGATCAACAACTGGTTGCTTTGCAAAGTTCAAAAGAGATTTTTAACCCCACTGCACGTAAGCCAAATAAGTTTAACAAGAATGCCCAAAAATCAAAGATTAAGTGTTTTAAGTGTGGAAAAATAGGTCATAAAGCCGCGGAATGCCGTACGAAGTTTCAAAAGAGTTTTAATAAAGAGCAGAGTTTCGTTGTTGAGGCAAATTTTAATGAGAACGTCAACTCCAAGGCGTGGATAGTGGATACAGCTGCAAGCGCACATTTCTGTGGAAATAAAGAGTTATTTTCAGAACTGCACCCGGTGAGCAACGCAAATATGTTTGTGGCAGTGGAAGGTGTGTCTTGTCCTATCGAGGGTGTTGGAAAGATTAAGCTACAGTTTAAAGATGAAGTAGTTAATCTAAATAATGTAATGTTTTCATCAAAGCTAAGGCGTAATTTGATGGCGGGCCCGTTGATAGACAAGGCAGGCGGACGTTTCGTTGGTGAAAAGGGAAGAATGAAAATCTTCGGTAAAGGAGGAAAACCAGTTTTCATCGCCAATAAGGAAAATGGCCTTTATTTCTGTTACCCCACATATCCTGATAAATTGGAAGGATTTGCGACATCACAAAGAACGGAAAGCGCAAAGCCGGCAGCAGCAACAACGAAAGAAAATCTAATGGATTGGCATAAGAAGTTCAGCCACATAAACACAAAGTATATTTCGAAGTCAAAGGAGAGTGTCGTAGGAATGCCTGAATTTAGAGACAACTACATAAACTGTGAATCTTGTAAGTTAGGGAAGACTAGAAGAAAAACTTTCAAACCGATTGGAAAGATAAGATCGCAGAAGCCTTTGGAACTTGTGCACATGGATTTGTGTGGACCTCTTCAAACTCAGTCAGTCGAAGGTCATCGATATTTTCTATCCATTATCGACGATTTCTCCAGAAAAGTCACCGTCTACCCTCTTCGTGATAAAACTGAAGTTTTAAATTGTTTCATTAGATTCCAGAAGCGGGCTGAAAGATTTAGAGGACAGAAGATCTTAAACGTCAGAACTGACAACGGACTGGAGTTCTGCAATGCTGAGTTTAACATTCTCTTTGAAGATCAAGGAATCCGAGCCGAACGCACCAACACCTACAGCCCTGAGCAGAATGGAGTGGCAGAAAGATTTAATTACACCGCTGTTGATGCTGTGAGAACCAACCTGAGGGACAGTGGTCTCGAAGACAAGTTTTGGTCTGAAGCACTACTCTATTTCGCCTACTCGTGGAATCGACTTTGTCATGGGAACGAAGTGAAGACACCTTTCGAGCTGTTTGGAGGAAGAAAGCCCTCTGTCAGACATCTCAAGGTCTTCGGAACACCAGTGTACGTGGGAATCCCGAAACAGCTAAGGAAAAAGCTGAACATGAGAGCCAAGCGGGGAACCATGGTAGGTTCAATGTAGGGTATGCAATGAAAACAAGAGGATATCGGATCTGGATTCCAGAAGAAAGAAAAATTATCGAGACAATTAATGTAACTTTTGAAGATCAAAACCGAATGGAATCTCCTCAGAAACCAGTAACTTTTATCAATCCGTATTATTCTGAAGAAGACACAGAAAGTGAAGACGAAGTCGAAGTTGTGAAAATAGAAGACGTAAAGGCTGAAGTAATTCTACCAACTACTTCTACTACTCCTGAAACCACCAAACTAAAAGACGTCACGTGGATGAGAGAGCCTGTCATGAGAAGGGACAAATCGCGGGTAGACATCTATTATAAAGTAAGAGAAGATGAAAAGGCAAGGCTACGATCTCACAACGAAGTTGAGAGATACTGCCAGGAAAACAATATAAGGTACCACCCTGAAATGTTCAATTTAGCGGAAAGGATACATCTTCTGGCGTTGTGAGCATCGATTCAGAAGGACTGAATATCGGCAATATCTGACTAGAAGACATCAGGATACCACAGGGATATGAATCCGCTTTGAAGACACCACAATCAAATGAGTGGCAAGAAGCAATGAAAGAAGAGATCAAAATGATGAAAGATCGAGATGTATTTGACCTTGTCGAGAAACCCGATCACGATAAAATTTTAGGCAATCGTTGGGTATTCACTACTAAATGTAATGAAAAGAACGAAGTAGTACGTTTCAAAGCCCGACTAGTTGCGAAAGGTTTCGATCAGCTCAAGGGAATACACTACGATGAAGTATTCAGTCCCGTGGTAAATTTTGCAGTCATAAGACTATTCTTTTCAATTTTAGTGTCTTTCTATGGTTGGAGTCATTGTCAACTCGATGTGAAGTGCGCCTACCTTTATGCCCCGATTTCAGAAACCATTTTTATGCGACAGCCTCAAGGATTTGAAGACAAAGAAAAACCAAATCACGTTTGCCGCCTAAACAAAGCCTTGTACGGACTCCACCAGAGTGGACGCGAGTGGTTTGGTGAGATCCATAAAACCTTGGATGCATTCAATTTTAAGAAGTTAGATTGGGCGAACTGTGTTTACATTTTTGAGGACAAATTACTATTACTTTTGTATGTCGACGATATTGTTTTGTTTGGAAGAACACAGGAAGATATTAAAATTGCAATTTTAAAAATAGAAAGTAAATTTGATGTGAAAGTTTTGGGAAGAACAAAGAAATTATTAGGAGTTGAATTTGAAGAAACAAACCAATCTTTATTTATACATCAAAGATCCTACATACAGAAAGTGTGCAATATCTATGAAGACTATCATTTGCCTGTTTGCTCTCTTCCAATAGCCCAAGGGACAGTTCTTTCGAAGTCTCAGTGTCCTCAGACCGACGACGAGCAGAGGGAGATGGACAACTTGCCATACAGGAATGTCCTTGGATGCTTAGCGTTCATTGCCAGCCGAACGCGTCCGGACATAACTCACGCAGTCAACATCCTATCTCAGTTCCAAAGCAATCCTGGAATCGCTCATTGGAATGCTTTGATCAAGCTCCTTGGCTACGTTCAACAGAGCCAAGATCTGATGCTCGACCTATCAGGAGTGCAGGATCTCAACATCCAGTGCTATGCCAACGCAGACTTCGCTGCCAACAGGGATGATAGGATATCTCTGGGAGGCTACATCCTATTCGTCGACCGTGCCCCAATCCTGTGGCAGACCAGTAAACAGAAGAGTGTTGCCTTATCAACGATGGAATCCGAATTCATGGCACTTACTGAAGCCAGTAAAGAGCTCGTCTGGATTATTCGTATTTTAAATGAGTGTTTAGATAACAATATTATTTGTAACGATTTCATGCCTACTCTTTTCTGTGATAATGAATCTGCAATTAATTTTTCAAAATCATCAATCGAAAATCACAGAACGAAACATATTCATGTAAGATATCATTTTTTGAGGAATTTGGTTTTGGAGGAATTGTTTGATCTTCGGTATGTCAACACAAAAAATAATCCAGCCGATCTTTTTACAAAACCTCAAAGTAGGGAAAAATTGAAGCAATTTGTCCAGAAGATTTTTCATAAATTTTTGGACTGACTTAAGTCGAGTTTGTGTTCAAGGACTTTTGATGTTTAAATGAAAATCAAGTACTAATTCATACTTGAAGTTGTTATTGATTATATTTTTGCTAAATTTTTCAAAAATAATGAAAAATTAGGATTTGATAATCTTTGGATTTTTTTTCTATAAATTTTTTGTATTTTTAGATTGAGTGAGAATTTAAACTTTTTAGAGTTAAAATTAAACTTTTTGAGATTTGGCAAAATTGTGTGAGGCGGGCCAATTGTTAGGATTAGATCACGCAATTTGTGCCGCAATGACGGTTGTTTACTTTTGTGACGTCACGATGGTAAATTCGGTACTTACGCCGTGACGTCATGAGCAGTCCCGGTGAAGGCACCGACCACGTGACCACGTTGTTTACGTGTTTCGTCGCGTGGTGGGCGTCTTCTAGTTCTCTTGTTCGCTTGCTCTCTTCGCCCGCGGCGTTTAAAAGTTCACATGGAACTTTATTAGTTTTTATTTAATTTTAAAATGAAGTAACTAAGTTTTCTACTTGTTCAATCACTCCTTTCTCCAAAGTAAGACTGTTATTATTTATTTTGTCTACAATATGTACTTTAAGAAGATTTTATTAAAGTTTCCACGATTTTAGTCAACTGTTTATTTGTGAATCATTGCTACTCTCATTATCACTATTAGGCTACTTATTCTTCCAACCACGCGCTGCTTTTTCATTAGCCGCTGAATAGAGGCTATTACTATTTTTACTAGGAATTGCATTTTATGCTTTTGTCTATATTTTTGGGACAGTGTGCAGTGTTTTATTTTATTTAAAACATTATTAGCTATAAACATTATTTTAGCTATAAACGTTTCATTACTATAATGTTTTTGTTTCAGGAAATGGAATCCCTAACAGCTGAATTTGAGAGGCAGTGGGAGATGGGCACCTTTCCTGGCTGGAGTGTAAGGATTTTAGAGATTTTTTTAGTTTTTTTAATTCCAATTTTTATTCAAATCACAAGCATAATTTATTAAAAAAAATGGCTTATGATGGCTTGATTGCATGATATACAGTCCCTGGACAAATTATTAGACGCACTGCAAGATTTCATGTATCGATCATTGATGAACAAAATACCTTTAGAAGGACATTTGTGTTCCTAAACTTAAGCTATTGAATGGAAAATACTATCTGCTATACTTAATACATATATCGACATCTTTTTTAATGATATGGCATTCTTTGGTATGTTTTCATCATTACTAAAAAAAATTCAGTGCGTCTAATAATTTGTCCAGGGACTGTAGTAATGATGACATTTTTGTATTAGAATATTAATCAGACATACTTTTCCGTGAGCGTAAAAAAAATTAAATTTAGCATTTTAGCTTTCACACTACGTGTATAACGTAAAAGTGGAAGTTATTATAATCGTTCTGTTCGTCTGTCCCTCGCCCACTTTCATAGCCCAACCTACAAATGCTACAGGCAAGTGTGATACTTCAAAAAATTCAGCGCATCAAAATTAGAAGACATTGAAAATCTCAGAAAAATATTCGAATTCGAAGTACTTTAATTATTTAAAAAACTGCAAAATTTAATGCTCATTTAAAAAGCATAAGAAGCCATTTTTGTTAGAATTAAATCACCATTGCCAATCGCAACAATCACTCGAGAAACTTTAATTCTTTTAAAAAATTAATTAAAAGAAATTTATTTTGCGACATCAATCAGTTTGAAATGACGTCAAATATATTTCACTAAGAGATTCTTTGTTTGTATGAAAATGTTTTGTTCTATTTAAAAGAGAGGAATATTAAAAATTTATTCTTTGAAATATAAATTATTTTTTTGCAAACGATAATAATTAACCAAGAAATAAATATGGAATTTAATAAAATAAATGAATAAAATAAATGAAACTAGCCAAATTTAGTGTTTAAAGGTTTATAATAGAATTAATATTGTGTTTGGCGACATTTTTCCTGTTGAACACAAAGGTTGTGTGGAAGCGGGCTGAGTGACAGATTCTGTTACAAACCTACTTGTTTTAATTATAGTTTGTATAATTTGGAGAGAGTTCAGATGTTAAATAATGGAATATAAATGTTGGAAGTTTCTGTGATTCCTTTTGGCGAGCGTACTATTTTTCGGGGACTGTGTCCATGTGCACGTGTACACATGCGTGCTACGGTTCGCCGCCGGGGGAAGCACACGTCACTCTATCTACTGCGAGGCAAAAGTAACGGACGTCATAAAATATGACGGGAGTAATGCGGTGTGCATTTGCTATGTTAATTTACTGTCTGAATAAAAGAGAAATATTTAACTGGACGATCCACTGATTTACTAACAGTTTCAAAAGTACATATAACTAGTAGACGTAAAATTGTGAAATATGCTATTAAATTTTATGTCATTTAAAAAAAAAGTATAGTTTTTTGTATTGGTAATCTGTAGCATGTCTGATTAATTAAAAATAAAATCAATACGAGTGTTTTTCCTATACATTCTAATAAATTTACCAAACTTGATTTTTTCAAATTTAAATTAATCTTACTCATAATTATTAAGTGAGTACATTGTTTTTTAATATAAAATAAAATATGTGAGAGCTCCTTTTAATCATGTTTTCAAACATCATGTGACTCAAATAAAACTCTTTGATATTATTTGTTTAGAAAGAGACTGAAAGTGCTTTAACTCACGCAGGTGCTCATTTGGATTTGTCGGCCTTTTCATCTTGGGAGGTAATTTATTACAATTATTACTTTTAATAGAATTTATGTCTAATATATGGAATAATATACCTTAATTCTAAGTATATGGAATAATATATCTTAATTCTAAGTATATGGAGTAATATATCTTAATTCTAAGTATATGGAATAATATATCTTAATTCTAAGTATATGGAGTAATATATCTTAATTCTAAGTATATGGAATAATATATCTTAATTCTAAGTATATGGAATAATATATCTTAATTCTAAGTATATGGAATAATATATCTTAATTCTAAGTATATGGAATAATATATCTTAATTCTAAGTATATGGTATCATTCTTTTGCCTTTCTCTTACTAGTTCATGTTAGCTCACCTCTTTTTTTAAATGTTTAGTATGTGTGGACACAATGGACCTTGTATTTTGTTTCTTTTTTTTTTACACAAATATATAGATATATTTAGAAGTATGTTTTGCAAGTAATAACTCAGAATTTTTTTTAAAAACATTTGCTGAGGTTCACATCAGTTAACTAGAATTTGATGTTTTGAGTGATAAACATGTTTTTTTGGGTGTTATGCATAAACAAACTATCTGTGCCAGTTTTTGTGATTAATAGACCATTCTGAATATAATATAACCATAATATAAATAACCGTATATTAACCTAAATATAAATATACTATTCTCTGCCTTATTTATTTGATTGTTATATGAACTCTTATTGTTTCTACATTTTTTTAAATCTTTGTTTTAGGAATTGGCATCGTTGGGTTTAGACAGATTGAAGTCTGCCCTGATGGCACTTGGCCTCAAGTGTGGAGGGTAAGAACAATTTAAAACCTAATTATGTTTCCTTTGATACATCTATGCTTTGTATAAGGTCCTTACACATCTTAAAAAGCCCTGAAAAATTCCTTTAACTTCCTCTAAAAAGGACCAGTGCAGATGACCAGTCACATTATCCAGAATGCGTGTCTTTTGTAAACTAAATAATTAACTTATTTAAAGCAAGATGTTTACAATAATTTATTTAACTTTTAAATGTTTCTTTTAAAGTTATCTATGCTAATGTTTAAGCTTGAATGAATTTCTTTTTGGATTTGAATGCAAGTAATAAAATTTAGTCTTCTACAAAGTGAATCGTCAAAACTACAGTTTCTGTGTTTTTAATCCTACATTGAACTCAACCATCCTTCTGTCATCAAGCATAATTTAAAGTTAAGGAGGAATGGGCGTGCTGGACCGGGGGGTCTCCAAAGCAAAGTGCATCAGTGTTAATCCTATGGAGAAAAAAATATTTTCTCTGCCACATTTCTCCGGCTGTATTGAATATTTTTGAAAGCGGATTTTTTTATGTGATAAATGTAGCTGACTTACAGGTCCCGACCTTCCCACTTTATGAAATTTGTTCGAATATTTATTTTAATTTTCAATAAATAATTTTACACAAAATATTCGAAGCCATTTCAAAAAGTGGGAAGATAGAGACCTGTAAGTTATGTAAATTTATTATTTATAAAAAAACGTTTGTAAAAATATTCAATACAGCCGGAGAAATGTGGCAGAGAAAATATTTTTTTCTCCGTTGGATTAACACTGATGCACTTTGGTTTGGAGACCCTTGGTCAATCGGGCTCATTCTCCCTTAAGTGAGTTCCTAATAACAGAAAAGAGTAATATTTGAGTATATTTTATGTTTATATATTTAAAGTGTATACAATAAGGGGTGTCCATTAATTATGTGACACGATTTGGCTGAATTTTTTTTTAGCCGTTTAGATTTTGTAATATTTGGCTCGATACCCCCCCTCCCACACCCGTAATCTCACAAGAAAATTTTCAAAATTCGTATTTTTTTAATCTGATTTTTCTTTTGGTGAGTTTTAAATAGTTTTTTAAAGCTCCAACATTTTAAAATATGGTTTGAAAAGCCACAATAAATATCACGCTTCAAAAATTTTATCAAAGATTTTATTGATTTTTTATTTATTTTTATTATGGCACACAGCCTAACAGATTTTCACCCAATTATAAGACTAAGATAAGTACAATTTACAACCATGCCTTACCCGGGAATCGAACCCAGACCCCCAGCTCTGCAGTCCAGAGCTATAACCGTTACACTATGGGGGCGGCCAAAATTTTGCCAAATTTAAGTCGAGAAATATTATTTTACTTGAATTTAACTATATTTTCTCGCAATGTTACGTTAATTTTTTTGCAGGCAAAAATTTTGTGATATTTAATCCCCCTTACACTTTCTTGAGATTTGGTGATATTCGGTTCACAGGGTTCGTACGCCTCCTGAAATTCCTGAAAAACTCCCGAATTTAATTTTTATTTTTTAAGGGCCCTTATAACTCCTGAAATTTATGTATCATCTCCTGATATTTCACCCTTTCCTGAAAAAATTGACGACATGAATCGTTTTTCTCCTTTCTCATTTGGTGTTCTCCTGTACTTTATCAGGATGTCTACCAAGTACCGATTTTTCCCCCAAAAAAGGGGTTTGGGTTTTACACCGAAGCCTCAAATTTTCCACAACATTTACACACCTTGTTTCCTTCATTCTCGGTCTAAGTCACTACACCAATACAATAATAAACAAACATATTCACATTTATTTTGCGATACCTCTTGAATTTACATCGCTGCACTCCTGAAAAACTCCTGGATTTCACTATCATAGATAGAGTACGAACCCCCAAAATTTTTGTGATATTTAATATAGACCCTGGTGATATTCGGTTCAACACCTTTCCCCTTAAAGCATCACGTAATTTAAGGATACCCCCTTATAGCATAAGTTTGATTCTAATAGCAGAAAAGACTATATTATTCGCATACATTTTACATGTATATTTAAAGTGTTTAGCGACATTTTTGCATTAGTTTAGGTAATAGCAACATTGAAAGTGTGCTTATTTGTTTTTAGGACCCTGGAAGAGCGTGCCCAGAGACTCTTTGTAACCAAGGGCAAGAAACTGAGCGAGATTGACCCTGCCGTTTTCGCCAAGTCCAAACCGGGCAAAGCCGGTCGCCACAAGGACACAGAAAAGCAGAGGGAGGTTGCTGTGTTGGAATCCCAGTTGTATAGACTCGTTGAAATAGTGTCGGTAAGTGTATTTTTAATGCAAAAGGACAAAAAAAAAGTTGGTATCTGCTTTTCACATAGATATAGAAAGAGTAGCAGATCTGCCCCTGGGGAAAAGGTGAAGCCACTTTTCCACCAGTATCCCATAAGGCAGTTCGCAAGCCAAAACATCCCACTCGCACATGGAGTGCCATAAACCACCAAATGGCACCATGAGATAAATTCGACTAATAAAGATTATATATTAAATATTAACTAGCTAAAACTTTTTGCCAGTTTTGCTAGCATAAGTTTATCACTGGATATGAATTTGATAATTTCTGGTAGATCTGAAGTATTTATTCATTAAAGAAGCATTTTAAAAATGCGATTTTTATTGCATGTAACTCTTCGGCAAAAGCAGTTTTTTTGCCAACCAGTATCCCGTGATGCATTGGGAAAATGGCGAAAAGTGGCTTCATCACACAATCGCGGGATTTGTATTGCGTTGATTGCGCAATCGATGGGCATATCTGCTACTCTTTCTATATCTATGGCTTTTCATATTAGACAGAGGCCTTATTTTTGAAAAATATTTTTTTTAAAAATGAAGTTCTAACTGTTTGTAAACTTAGTACTTCTTTATTCATATTATTGGTAGCACATGTGTGGAAAACACACATTTTTGGTAATCTTATGATGGAATGTATTTGGTTCTTTTTTTGTTAAAATAAAAAGTAATTTCTTATAAAACCTCTAAATGTAATGCTAATAAGTAAAATATTTAGGGATGCTAAGAAGTATCAGATAAATTAAATAAAAGATAAAAAGTGAGAAGATAAATCAGATAAAAAGTGAAATAACTTTTAAAAAATATAGCTACACTTTTAAAACTTGGTAGACTTATTTAGAAGATTCCAAACTTTAATTTTAGCAAATAAAAAAAATCGCAATTTTTGCTAGTTTGAGGTACTCTGTCCCCTTAATTGTAAAATGAATTCAGAACTGATTTTATATTTACTTAAATAAGCAAATATAAAATCAGTTCTTTGTTGTAGTAGTTGTAGTAGAATAAGTAAATATAAGGTCAATTATAAATGTCTAAAACTCTGTTAATAACAAATTGTTAACTAATGCTAAGAAATAATAGATCAATTTAAACACATTCATAACATTTAAATTCAACATATTTTAATAAACAGATTTCCCCAATAGTAAAATGAATTTCTAACTTATTTTATTACAGTTATAAAACATTTTTAAAACCCAAATTTCTAAAAACAAAGCGAAGAGGTTAAAAATAGTAACTCTTTAAAAATCCACTTAGTAAAAGGTCAATTAAGATATTTAATAAGGTCATTTACTGATGCTTAGAAGAATTAAATCAATTCTTTTCTGGACCATCGCCTCATATTTTAGGTTGATCAAATCCATCGCCCGCTTTTAATTTTCATGTTATGTCTAATCATAATTTGAGTTAAAGTGTAACTATAAAACAGTTTTATAACACTTACTAACCGTTTATAAAAGCAACAATAGAAGCTTTATCCTGTCTCTTTTAAATAAAATAGAAGAAACATAAAACACATATTTTTAAAGAACAAAAGTGAAATAATTAACTAAGATATTTTTACTGAATACTCTAGAAAATTTAAGAGAGTTGAATGTAAAAATTGGCTGGTTTGGTTATGGTTGGAGAATGGTTACTGTACAAAGGTACAACATTATTTAATTTTCCCCCTTTGAATACTCATTGCCCCCTGATCGCCCTCAAGTATTTTTTGTCCCTTTGACGACACAAATTGCCCACTTGGGGGCGATCGCCCCCAGGTTGGGAACCGCGGTATTAAATCAATTTAAAGACATTCAAATGTAACAAATTGTAATAAACTGTTTTCTTAATAGTAAAATGAATTTCTAACTTATTTTTCGACATTTCGAAACCCAAATTTCTAGGAACAAAGACAAGCCACCAAAGAAAACGTGCAGAGGAAGCAGGCCCGTACTGTGGGCGAAAGGGAAGAGTCGGACAATGAAGCTTCCGAATCCGACTCGGACGATGAAGACGACAATGACGTCATCTATAACCCTAAAAATTTACCACTTGGCTGGGACGGAAAGGTTTGTTGTAAAGTTTTAGGTTTGAAAATATGTATGGTGAAGGGGTCGCCGGGTTAACCCCTCGCCCGACTCGGTTGCCCCTGTTCTGAATTAATCGTGTAGATGAGTGTTCAATGAATACGCTGGCTTGAAGTAACAACATTTATTTAATTAACATTAGTAAATATACGAGTGTATAAATAATTAGGTTAACATAAATGAAAAATAATTAGCGGCTGTACGCTCAATTAATGAGCGATCCTGGGTCGGCAGCGTTGCCAAAGAGAAGGAGTTCACAAGCAAGCAGTCAGTTTTTATACGTTGGTGTTGCCACATAAAGCTAATAAACGTGGTTGGAAGATGTTGTTGAACAAGCGCTGCGTCGAGAAGTAGCGCAATGCCGCCACATATGTCTGTGAAGTGCTCTAGGGGTTTTGCACTTTCTCATTTTGTTTGCTAACTCTAAAAATTAAATTTAATTTAAACAAGCATAAGATAACATAAACTTGATGTTTATAATGATACTTAGAACAGTTTCTTGTATTATTAAAAAAAAATAATGGTGTACCTCTGCACAGGCTTCTCCTGATTACATTTTACAATGTCTTGGTCTGGAAAAAATTGATCTCTACTATAGTCATCTTCTAGTCTTAAATTTCTGGAAGACTTTCGAGCTCATGGACTTGGTCTAGCCTGCGGCTGGACCAAGAGGAACAAGTCAAAAAAAATATATATATAATGAGTTCATAAACTTAGAAGATTTTTGTTACGCTTTCTTTTTAGATTTTTTCAGGAAAGTTTATAATTCGTCTGGCTATGAACTTTATTAAGCAAATGATGACAAGTCGGTTTGTAACAGAATCTGTCACTTAACCCGCTTCCACACATTTGTGTTTAACAGGAAAAAATGTGCCAAACACAACGTTACATTAATTCTATATTAAACATTTCCACGCTAAATTTGGCTAGTTTCATTTATTTTATTTCGAAAATTCAATAATTATTACTTATCGTTCGCAAAAATTAATTTATATTTCAAAGAATAATATATATGTAATATTCCTCGCTTTTAAATAGAATGAAAACATTTCATATCAACATACAAAGAATCCGTAGTGAAATATATTTGACGTCATTTCAAACTGATCGATGTCGCAAAAATAAATTTATTGTCTAAAAGAATTAAAGTTTCTCGACGATTGTTGTGAATGGCAATGGTGATTTAATTCTAATAAAAATGGCTTCCTATGCTTTTTAAATGAGCATTAAATTTTGCAGTTTTTTAAATAATTAAAGTACTTTGAATTCGAGTTCTTTTCTGAAATTTTCAATGTATTCTAATTTCGATGCACTGAATTTTTTGACGTATCACACTTGTCCGTAGTATTTGTAGTTTGGGCTATGAAAGTGGGTGACGGACTAAACGATTATAATACCTTCCACTTTTTACGTTATAAACATAGTGTGGAAGCTAAAACATAAAATGTAACGGCATACAAAAAGACTTTTATAAGCAGAACCATCACATATCTCTATAAGAGAAATTTGGTAGAATCAATCATCGCTTGGTGACCATTGCTGGGCAACTATCTGATGCTCCGATCGGGAGCCAAACCATCTTGGCAACTGCAGCATTGACATCTCACCGGGGGTCTGAGAAATACATCCAATATACCTGACAGCTTTAAAGGTTGTCCGACGAATAATACCCTGTGTAGAGGGAGTGCACGTTAAATATGTTCCAAAGTCCCAACGCTGTGTATGATGTCTCCCTTAATGGTTGTGTTGGGTGCCTACTCAGGTGTCGGCTCGTCACTTGACTGTGGTTTTAAATTACGACGCCCTTCGCCAATAGCCCTCGTGTAGCTCTAGTGCGACGATAATTAAAACTAAACTAAATTTAATTGATTTTAAATGACATTTGTTTAAAAAATCAGAATTGAGTTTGTTTCTGAATGTATGGTCTTAAAAACATTTCCAAATGAAAAAAAGTACATTTTGAATAAAAGTGTTATTAATTTTAAAATAAAAGGTTATTGTAAGAAAGACTCATGCACAAAATACAGAAAAAGCCAGGTTTAATGATCCAAGGGTTAAAACCAGAATATTTTGAACAAAAGTCTATGTTTAGCAGAACCAAGGAATTAAGACTACCTCCATTGTTGCTTCTTACTTCTCCATAAGGGGGAATGGGCACGCTGGACCGTGGGGTCTCCAAAGCAAAGTGCATCAGTGTTAATCCTATGGAGAAAAAAAATATTTTCTCTGCCACATTTCTCTGGCTGTATTGAATATTTTTACAAGCGGATTTTTTTGTGTGGTAAATGTAGCTGACTTACAGGTCCCGACTTTCCCACTTTTTGAAATGGGTTCGAATATTTTTTTAAATTTTCAATAAATAATTTTACACAAAATATTCGAAGCAATTTAAAAAAGTGGGGAGAAGATAGAGACCTGTAAGTTATCTACATTTATTATTAAAAAAAAAGTTTGTAAAAATATTCAATACAGCCGGAGAAATGTGGCAGAGAAAATAGTTTTTTCGACATTGGATTATAACACTGAGGCACTTGAGTTTGGAAACCCGCAGTCCAGCGCGCCCATTCCCCCTTAAGACCCTGTAACAACATTATTTTATGGCTATGACTGATCACTTTGTTATACTTTTAGTTACCTCTTGCTATAATTACTATATAACATTAAAAATATTATTATTATTATTTTTTTTTTATCCTACGCCAGACCTAGACTGTTCCGCCATTAGTCTATTATGGGCAGCCCAATACAGTTCGGAGACACACACAAAGTTACTAAATTTTTCAGCAGCAAACACAGCGGCTACGTCTAGAAGTCCAGAACACAAGTGCAAGTGGTCCCCACTCATGTCAGCAGTCATACAAAGAGGGCAAGTTGGAGAGTCCGCCAGACCAAATCTGTGGAGGTGCTTTCTAAGATAGTCATGGCCAGTCTTGATTCTGAAGTTGGCAACACCGACTGGCCTGGGTAGGTCGCGAGGGATGGGATTTCCCAGTAAGGTGCCCCAAATCTTCCCTCTTGTAGCATTTCTAATGGTTTCACGATGGTGAGTCCTAAACCTCGCATTGATGATTCTTTTGGCACTGTGGTAGCAGACAGGCACGTCCGGTTGAGGAAGGCCTGACCCAGCTTTGGCAAGAGAGTCCGCCAACTCGTTAAAATTATTATAATGCAACTCATTAAAAATATTATAATGCAACATTTAAAACCATCTTTTCCTTTTTAGCCTATTCCCTACTGGCTGTACAAACTTCATGGCCTAAATATAACCTACAGCTGCGAGATCTGTGGTAATTTCACCTACAAAGGACCAAAGGCTTTTCAGAGACATTTTGCTGTAAGTTGTTTAATATTTCATCGATAATAACAAGTAATTATTCATTTTCACATACAGTGGAACTTCAGTCAAATACAGAACTGTCAGGATCAAAGCGGTTCCGGTTATGGGATGTTACGGATAGTTTTCCCGATTATGACTAAACAATCGCAAAAATAATCGGAAGTATCAATATTTGGACGTGTATCACCTTTATAGCTTAACTTAAAAGAAATGTAAGCTTTAAAATATGGAAGAATCTTTTTGAAGTTACTGAATTTTTAAAAAAAATGTAATTGTATAATAAATGGAATCGCATCGCTTTTTTGCATTTTCTTAATTATGTAAAATAAAAAATACCAACCTTTATGAATTTCACAGTAAGTGCTGAGATTTTCCCTTCAAAGCTTGTTTACAATATAAAATATGCATTAAATTTTTTAGCATTAGCTCAAAGCTTTATAGGCTGGTTAAATGCTTTCAGTTCATCTTAAGCAAAATTTCGCATTAAACAAGTTCACGTTAACGAGGTTTGACTGTATCTTGTTTTTACTGAAAAAGTTGAGTATATTGTATAAATGAATTGTATTGAAGAAGAAGAAACTTTATTTTTCAAAACAGAATACATTGGTTGCCAAGGGGCCGAGACAACACATGAAATTATACAATCGAAATCATCAAGGAAAATTAAAAGCAACATTTCAGATTATACTCAAACAAAAGGGAAACAAAACAAAAAAAAAATAACAAAACAAAAACTTACAAAATCTGGCAAAAGATCGGACACACGAGATACACAAACATATTACAGAACGGTAAAATACATGACTTCACTATTGTTTTTACAAAACAAATAACAATATATATAATTTAGTTGACAGGACGCGATATAATTTTTTAAAAAACATTATATCGTAGATTTGAAAAAAATCTCTACATCAATATTTAAGATGTGAAGCTTAACTTCTTTTTTAAATGTATTCTTGTTGTTGTTGTTTCTAATGCCACTCGGTAACCGAGCCCGGAGTAGAGAACTACCCGATTTAAGGCGAAGAGGGCGCTTCCGTTTTTTATTGAGCGCCACAAGGGAGGAAGTCCGACTTTTGCTCGCAGCATGACACATCCGTTTTACAGGAAGGTCCCTTTCACACATCCATTCTCACTCACATATGGAATTTTGATCCAGATCAAAGGCCGATAACCCCCTGATCTGGTACCCCAGAGGTATTAATTTAGTATGGGAACATGGAGGACTTTGTGACCACGACATATTTAACGTGCCCCAGCCACCATTAGCAACACGGCGGTCTTTAGTCGAATACAAGCGCCGACCCAGCAACCATCAGAATTGCGAGCACCGCCGAGGACAGAACCCGCAACCCTTCCGATGCGAGCACGACGCTTCACACGACTGAGCTACCGCAGCTCTTGTATTCTTATAAGTTAAACTTACTGTTTGTTCAGGCAGAGAGTTAAAAAAATTTGACGTTTTAAAAATCTGTTTCAGGAATGGCGACATGCCCATGGCATGAGATGTTTAGGCATCCCTAACACGGCTCATTTCGCCAACGTCACGCAAATTGAAGATGCCCTAGGATGTAAGTGCAATATTTTATTTTAATTGATAAATTTGAATGTGTTTTAAAAGTGATTCTCTGCCTTAATTCGTCAAATCTTAATGTTTTTTAGAATATTTTGTGGGGGTGAATGCTATATACCTAAACTAAAGTTATTTTTCTTGTTGTAAAATCAGATATTTATATAAGAAAATGTTTAAAAATGGTTTTATATGTGCTACCGTTAGGACCCGAAATCAGCTAAAACTAGAATTAACTAGTGATAACTAGTTTTAAGTGATGTCATTAGTGAAAACTAGTTTCCACCAGCTAAAACTAGACCTCCCTAGCTAATGCTAGTTTTGACCAATTGCATTGGTTATAACTAGTTGTAATTTGCAAATTGTGAATGCTTGACTTATAATTTATTGTAAACGTTAATTTCTTTTAAAAAATAGTGACAACAGTAAACTTTATTTTTTGGCAAAGCGTCGTTGCTGAACTGTTTGTTTTACTGCGAAATTTAAAATATTCCACTTTACTTTATTAATTATACAACATGAACCCATTAATAAATGTTCGAAAATAGAAATTTTGTAATCGTATTAGGACAATGAAAGTCCTTAAAAAACGCATAGTACCGTCTTAAAGGAGTCTTCCACTAACCATAACGCCTTCATTGCATTTCAGCAATAATTCGAATAATTAAACTAAACCAAACCTATATCCTAATCGCGTTATTTCAGTTAATTCTAGTTTTACCTACATATAAGTACTAAGTTTTTTTAATAGTTAAATCTAGTTTGAACCAATCTATTATGTTAAAACAAGTATTAGCTGGGGATGACTGATTTTAGCTAGTGGAAACTAGTTTAACTAATGGTCTCAGTTAAACTAGTTCCCACTAGTCAATTCTAGTTCTAGCTGATTTCGGTTTAATGGTAACATAATACATAATAGTTTGAAAAGTATGTTAATCAAAAGTATAAATGCGTGTAGTATTACTTTCGTGAGTGAAGTATATTAAGCAATATACAAAGTTAAAGTAATAACAAATGAAGAGTACAGGGAAAAACGCTTAATTTCTTCGAAAACTTTCCTCATCAGGCTCTTTGGCGATGAAAGCAAGTCATCGCCTAAATGGTGTGAGGAATCGGGTACTCACTTTGTTTTCTCTCGCGGCAACCCTGATTTACGCCAGAGGTCAGCGGACACGAGTCACACGTTTTACCGCGAAAGAAGAACCGAAAGGAAAACCGGTTTACTGTCGCCAGCGTACTATACCTTTCTTAATAGAGAGTCTTAAAAAAAACACCTTCGTTTCAGCACAATAATCCCAATAACTAAATTAAGCCAAACCTATTGTCCTAAATCGTGCTAATTTCCGTTATTTCTAGTTTTATCTAATATAAGTTTTTTTTTTAAAGTTAAAACTAGTTTAAACCAATCTATTTCATCAAAACTAGTATTAGGTGGGGATAACTAATTTTAGCTAGTGTGGAAACAAGTTTTAACCAAAGGTCTCAGTTAAAACTAGTTCACACTAGTTAATTCCAGTTCTAGCTGAGTTTGGATTTTAACGGTAACATATGCTTTTAATTTTGTTATTAATTTATCTATGTTTGAAAAATGTAGCGCTATTTTTTCAAATAACTTGTAATTTTTAACTGATTTTAGACAGTTGTAAAGCCTTTAAAAGCAAGATTAATTTTAAATAGGGATTAGCTTTTTTTTGTAACATTAAAAATTTAAAATATGTTGTTTACGGTTGAGTAACATAAACGGGTTAAATCGTTAAAATAAAAACCAGGCTAAGGGCCCGTTTATTCTCACTCTTTCTATGATAAAAGTTTGTATCTATATCAGGTGAATTAATAATAAAATCTAGTAATATACAATGTATGTCGTGTATTTACATTACATAAATGAAATCTTCTTGTATTTTAAATGTTCTTTTGTTGTTCATCAACTTTTTTTTTATCTTCTAGTGTGGCAAAAGTTGAAAGAGCAAAAGCAGAAAGAACGATTCTTGCCAAGTAATGAGGTAAGTTAACTTTTTTTCAAGCATTTAAAACAAGTAGGTTTGTAACAGAATCTGTCACTTAAACCCGCTTCCACACAACAGTTGTGTTCAACAGGTAAAACGGCGACAAACACAGCATTGATATTCTATATTAAACACTTACATGCTAAATTTGGCTAGTTTCATTTATTTTATTTCAAAATTCAATAATTATTACTTATCGTTTGCAAAAATTAATTTATATTTCAAAGAATAAATATGTTTATATTCCTCGCTTTTAAATAGAATTAAAACATTTCATATCAACGTACAAAGAATCTCGTAGTGAAATATATTTGACGTCAATTCAAACGGATCGATGTTGCAAAAATAAATTTATTTTAACTTATTGTCTAAAAGAATTAAAGTTTCTCGAGCGATTGTTGTGAATGGCAATGGTGATAAAATTCTAATAAAAATGGCTTCCTATGCTTTTTAAATGAGCATTAAATTTTGCAGTTTTTTAAATAATTGAAGTACTTCGAATTCTTTTCTGAATTTTTCAATGTATTCTAATTTGGATGCCCTGAATTTTCTGACGTATCACACTTGTCTGTAGCATTTGTAGTTTGTGCTATGAAAGTGGGTGACAGACAGACAAACGGACTGAACGATTATAATACCTTCGACCTTTTACATTATAAAGGTAGTGTGGAAGCTAAAAAATGAACTTTTAAAACAAGCACCGCTAATTAATATCACTGACCAGTGAATTGAATTGTTAGCTGAATAAAACTTAACAACTTTACACCACAAAAAAAAAATTAAGTCCTATGCATATGTTCTTTATATAAACATATTCATTAAACAATTATATTTAGACATTTGTTTTGCAAGTAGTTTTGAAAAAAAATTAGTGTTTAACACTTGCTGAGGGCAATTTACAGTTCCTGGACAAATTATTAGACGCACTGCAAGATTTCATGTATCAATCAATGATGAACAAAATACCTTTAGAAGGACATTTGTGTTCCTAAACTTAAGCTATTGAATAGAAAATACTATCTGCTATACTTAATACATATATCGACATCTTTTTTAATGATATGGCATTCTTTGGTATGTTTTCATCATTACCAAAAAAAATACAGTGCGTCCAATAATTTGTCCTGGGACTGTATGTTTTACAAGTAGTTTTGAAAAAATTAGTGTTTAACACTTGCTGAGGGCAATTTACAGTTCCTGGACAAATTATTCGACACACTGCAAGATTTCATGTATCAATCAATGATGAACAAAATACCTTTAGAAGGACATTTGTGTTCCTAAAATTAAGCTATTGAATAGAAAATGCTATCTGCTTTACTTAATGCATATATCGACATCTTTTTTAATGATATGGCATTCTTTGGTATGTTTTCATCATTACCAAAAAAAATACAGTGCGTCCAATAATTTGTCCTGGGACTGTATGTTTTACAAGTAGTTTTGAAAAAATTAGTGTTTAACACTTGCTGAGGGCAATTTACAGTTCCTGGACAAATTATTCGACACACTGCAAGATTTCATGTATCAATCAATGATGAACAAAATACCTTTAGAAGGACATTTGTGTTCCTAAAATTAAGCTATTGAATAGAAAATGCTATCTGCTTTACTTAATGCATATATCGACATCTTTTTTAATGATATGGCATTCTTTGGTATGTTTTCATCATTACCAAAAAAAATACAGTGCGTCCAATAATTTGTCCTGGGACTGTATGTTTTACAAGTAGTTTTGAAAAAATTAGTGTTTAACACTTGCTGAGGGCAATTTACAGTTCCTGGACAAATTATTCGACACACTGCAAGATTTCATGTATCAATCAATGATGAACAAAATACCTTTAGAAGGACATTTGTGTTCCTAAAATTAAGCTATTGAATAGAAAATGCTATCTGCTTTACTTAATGCATATATCGACATCTTTTTTAATGATATGGCATTCTTTGGTATGTTTTCATCATTACCAAAAAAAATACAGTGCGTCCAATAATTTGTCCTGGGACTGTATGTTTTACAAGTAGTTTTGAAAAAATTAGTGTTTAACACTTGCTGAGGGCAATTTACAGTTCCTGGACAAATTATTCGACACACTGCAAGATTTCATGTATCAATCAATGATGAACAAAATACCTTTAGAAGGACATTTGTGTTCCTAAAATTAAGCTATTGAATAGAAAATGCTATCTGCTATACTTAATACATATATCGACATCTTTTTTAATGATATGGCATTCTTTGGTATGTTTTCATCATTACCAAAAAAAATACAGTGCGTCCAATAATTTGTCCTGGGACTGTATGTTTTGCAAGTAGTTTTGAAAAAAATTAGTGTTTAACACTTGCTGAGGGCAATTTAGTAGAATGTGAGGTTTTGAGCTGTAAAAATACACATTTTTGTGCTCTATTAGTAAACAGATAAGCGCTGTCAGTTTTTAATACTATTCTAACTTTTGTTTTAATTCAAAATGTCTAAAAAATTAATAGCTGAGAAAACGAATTATCAGAAAAATTATAAAATGAAGTTGTGAAGGGAATTCAAGAAAGGTTCAATTAGCAAATATATGTCGGATACATGTTATTCAAATCCTGCTTTTTATTAACTTTTGACAACCATTTCTTGAAATTTGGTTGCAACAAATTCGAGGAGAGAATGGTTTATGAAAGAGGGTTTAGAGAGCCTATTTTACCTTCAATTACCTAACATTTAATATAAGGTAATACAAGTTTTGTGATGCAGTTGAAAATCTGAAATGGAGATTTTGTTTTCGATATGTTGGGTGCTGATTTGAAAAAAGCGTTCCTTGAACATTGGTCTTTCATTGGTATAAATCTTTCTACAGCTCAAACTAAAAGATATACAGACTTCAGGTTTAGTACACAAGTTCCTAGTATCTGCCAGACTTTAAAAAAAAAAAAAACTTTGTTCAAGAAAATCGTGCATGCGTAAATAAAAGCTGCCTTTTTTAAGTTTTAAAGGTTTTGCTGAAGAACCAAAAGGGAACTTTAAATTTGGTATGCGAGTCCCCTCTACCTGTCAAATGTCGTTATAAGATTTTTGAGAAAATCACTCATGCGCAAAGGGTATCTGGCATAGAATTATTTTGGTTTTAAAGTTGTTGAAAAAACCTTACACAGAGCATATTCTATATAATTACCTTTGGGGCTGGGGAGCCCAGTCGGTTAGGCATTCGCCTAGCATGCAGAAAGTCCCAGGTTCGGGTCCGGGCATCGCCAAAATAACTGCCGACCTATAAACGGCCCGTGCAGCCAAAAATGTCCGACAAATAATACCCCGTGTGGAGGGAGTGCACGTTAAATATCCTTCAAAGTCCTAACGCTGCGTACGATGTCGCCCTTAACGGTTGCGTTGGGTGCCTACTCAGGTGTCGGCTCGTCACTTGATAGTGGTTCTAAAATACGACGCCCGTCGCCAATAGCCCTCGTGTAGCTCTAGTGCGACGATAATTCAAACTAAACTAAACTAAATATAATTACCTTTAAGGGAACAAAACTATGCTTCAAAATATAAAATTTTCATTTTAACTTTCAATCACTCAAATTAATATTTACGAAATTTTTTATATAATAGGCATCTGAATATGGGGTTGGAGATCGCAAATTTGGTAGTTAATTTCAATATAACTTTGTTTCCAGCTTCATATGTCATTATTTTGAAACACCGATTTTTAGCTTTTAGGTACACTTTCCAGCACAACTATTGCGTGTATCTGAAAATAATTTAATAGAAATAAAAAAAAAGTCTTTCAACTCAATGAACCTCAAGTTTAACGATAAAACATTCATAATTTTAAGTTATTAATCTTAAATAGAAATTTTCCGCATTTCTTAAATTAGAAAAATCGTCTTATTTTTACTCACGTTAAATTTTTTTGGAATATTTTTGGTTCACTGTGTTAAATAGACATGCATACGGCATCACAGAAAATTTCAACCCTTCTTGTAAAATAGAAAAAGAGAAAAGTGCACCTTAATGCTGAAAATGGGTGTTTTGGAATAACGGTATTTAAAGCTGGCAATAAAGTTATATTGAAATTAACTACCAAATTTGCAAACTCCTGCCCCATATTTAAATGTGCGTCATAGAAGTTTTTTCGTAAAGGCACGATTCAGTAACTAAAGTTGAAATGAAAATTCGATATTTTGAGTGGCCGTTTTGTTCCCTGTTACCTTAAATGTGTATTGATTTATTAAGTGGCAATTGATAGCTAAATAGTGTTACTCAACCCTAGTTTCCTTGGGGGTTTAGCAGTTTAAGTTGTACTATTGATTCATTTTAATATTGTAAAAAAAAATTGTATATGTTTATTTGAATTTATTTTTATAGGAGGAGTATGAAGACACACAAGGCAACGTCGTCAATAAGAAAACTTATGAAGATTTGAAACGCCAAGGTTTGCTTTAGGATCATTTTTTCATACACACGAGCACGCATTTGGACTGTAATTTTCAACTGGGAACATGATGTATGTAACTGAACAAGCTTTTCCTTTTTAATAAACTGTTTAAAATCTTAAGTTTGTATTATGACGTTGTATTGTTATAATTAAACTGATTAAATTTAATCCGACCTGTTATTGGGCCAATGTAAAGGGATGTTGGGGATTTAGAAGATAATAGCATTTTACATACAGGGTGTCCGTAAAAGAGGAATGTCCGATTTTCAAATTGTAATAGTATTGTGCTATCTGTGGTTCTTCCTTTGGGGCTTCGTAAAAGATCGGGTCTACGTTCCACCCCTACCCCACGATTTACCAACCTTGAAAGGTAGAATTGCACAGGCTGTTGCTTCCATTACTCCAGACTTGCTGCAGGGGAAGATTTGCATTTTCGTTTGGATGTGTGCCGTATCACTAAAGGCCCACACATTGAGCACTTATAGGAAAAACTAGGTTAGTTTTCCTTCAATGTCATGTATGATTTGTTATATTTAGTATAAAATAAACTCCTGTAATATACCATTAAAACTGGGACATTCTTTTACGGACACCCTGTATATTCTTTTAGACACGTTTTTTAAAGTACATTTGACAAATCACTTTAAGATGTTTTTATGAATTAATTTCTACTGTATATAAATACTTAAAAATCATTTAAAATATATTCTTAAAAGTTATTTTTTTTATTTATAAGTTAATATCAGAATTAAAATACTATTTACTAATTTACGACGTTTGGCAAGAAAATCTGCTCAACTATTTTAAAATTAAAAGTGGCGTCTCTGAAAAAATAAGACAAATGAAGACCCCATATAATTTAAGCAGGACAAATTAAGTTCTGTGAAAAACAAAATAAAAAAACTAAAGTTAACATTTTTATTCAGAAATGAAGAGGTTAATAGTATTCACAAAGTCAGCGTCAATTTGTTAAATCGTGGTAGGTCTTGTGGCTATAACTAGGCTTAACCACACACACTTTACCTCATTTAGTGTATGTATGTATATTCCTTAGATTCTTAAACTAGACATCTGTTTGACTCATAGCTTGGCACCAAATGTGTATTTCCTACTTAAGTTACGACTTTGAACTTTCAGAGCTCAAAATGTTATATTTTTAGAGAAAATTTGAATTTTCTGAATAAAATACATCACCTTCGCTCAAATCCGATACTTTTTTTCCTTTCGCGTTGCCATTCAACAGAAGAAATTAAAATAAACACAAAAAAATAATTGAAATTGAAAATGCTTTTACTTTGTTGCCATTAGCTACAGAAACTAAATTCTTATTTGAAAAATAATTGACATGTTTCCTGTGACATAATTTCGTCCAATCACAATTCTAGGATTTTATTGTGGGTATAAGTGATGATTTTTTGATTGATGGTTTTGTTTACTGCATATATGCATATTTAAGCTATTTCCGTGAATTTTAACTATGATGGTTGCTCAAGACCATCGAACTAAAGCTGCATAATAGGTTCGTTTAATTCGTTTTTTCGCCAAATTATTACCATAAACGTACCAAATGAGCTAAAAGGTTTTATGCATTTATGAGGGCAATTACGGTGATATTTATACGTGCACAACACATTTGTAGCTTTTTATTTCGGAATTTTAAGGAAATGAAAAGGAATTTTATACTTAATAGCGAGCGGGAACAATAGCATAGGCTTATTATCCAATAACAGATTAAATGGTATATATACTTGGAGCGATTTGATATTTTTTTTAGTCCGGGCAAAGAACGGGTATTTATTTGCTAGTCCTAAATAAAACCAGAGTAAAAAATTTAAAAGTAGTATTTAAGAGAAAAAAAATTAGAACATTAAAAGTAATAAGGACAAAATGTCGAAATGTTTTAATATGCTCTTATTTTGCACCAAGTATCTCCATTAGAGTTGAACGCTATTTCTTTAAATTTTTTTAGGTACAAAAATCTTGTGTAGAATCTGTTGTAAGCAAAAGACTTAAGGTGTAATATTGAGCCAGAAAGTTATTGTTAAAGATTTTTTTTCCCTAAAAAGTTATATTTTCGAACAACCAATAATCTTTTAACCCATTCCAATGTAAACAAGAAGTTCATAAAGAACTAAAATAGCCTACTTTCCTGTTACTTAAATACTTACTGAAGTTCTAATCGGGAAAAAACTAGGTTTCTAACAGTAAATATCATCAACAGCCGTTTCTACACTAGATTTATACATATTAGAAATCGAAACACAGCATCCAGCTAATAATTTAAACTTCTAAAAGCCAAAATCAACTATTTTCCTTAATATTATTTCGCAAATTAATTAAATATTATTTATCGTCTGCTCGCGATTTATTTGTAGTTCGAAGAATAATAAATATTTATTAATAACAAAAGTAATGAAACTCCAAACTGCATTAAAAAAAATAAGAAATGTAAATTAAAACTAAGCATAATTGTATGCAAAAGTATGCCTTGCCGCTTTCTTGGTAGATAATTAATGAACAATCAAAGAATCAAATTGTGCTACATTTTATGACGTCATTCCAAACTGATTCATGAAAATATTATTTTGCTTCAAATATGTTTAAATAAATAACGTTTCTCATGCCATTGTTGATTTGGCAACAGTAATTTAAATGACTCAAAATTGAATTTCAATGCTAATTCAATGGGAAATTCGCCGACAGATAGTAGATTTATGTCCGTCCGGACGTACAGACAGACGGACAAAAAGTATGAAAGTATCTGAGGTCATAGCTTTCTAACAAAAAAAGAATTTTTAAGATCCGATGGATAGAACCGATTTTGGAAGGGACCGACAGACGGACATCGACCGCATGTCAATACCTACTGTTTCATTTTTTTAATTCTTTCGAATTAAAAAAAGAAAAGCAGGCTAATAAAAATACACAAAATATGTTGAACATTCATATTTTAATTGCCTTGAAGTTTTTTCTAGTATTTTATACATTTTTCAGGATAAAACAGCTGTATCAATAAATTTCACTATATAACACAGAAACATCCAATATTTTTGCAAACAATAACGGATAACACTAGTAGAAAAAAGAAAGCTTAAAAAGCATTTAAATACATATTGCAAATTGGCAGTATAGATTTTATATAAATTGGCCAAACTTTTCATACAATTTAATGAGTTTTTATAACTTAATATTATACAAAACAGCACAAATAAAAGCTATAAATATTAGGAAGAACACATATATTTCTCTATTTAAATTCTACATAATATATTTAACAATAGTGAGTAAAAGTTTGACATAGCTTTTTTTAAATGCCATGTAATAGCATTTGTTTTCTTTGATTTTCTACAATCAATTGATAAAATGAACACTTTATGGTTAAGTCAAAGAAATATCCGGGCTATTGTGCCGTGGTCCATTGAAGTTAACAGCTTCAGACGTTTCGCTTGGCATTGCAGCAAGCATCATCAGTGAGAGCGCTTACGAAGGTTCCAAGGGAAAGACTTCGGAGCAACTGATAAAGAAGTGTGGCGTTGCACAGGTTTATACTCAGTGATTCCAGAGGAAGTAGATGCTGATTGGTGGGGAGAAAGGTAGCTATTCGCTGATTGGCTGCCTTGGTCCTGTAACCTGTATAAACCTGTGCAACGCCACACTTCTTTATCAGTTGCTCCAAAGTCTTTCCCTTGGAACCTTCGTAAGCGCTCTCACTGATGATGCTTGCTGCAATGCCAAGCGAAACGTCTGAAGCTGTTAACTTCAATGGACCACGGCACAATAGCCCGGATATTTCTTTGACTTATCTTTCCGGCCCTTGAAAGCCTTCATCATTACACTTTATGGTTAAATAAAAAAATACTTGGCAGTTATACATAAAATCTCGAACGCGAAAAAAAAATGAGGTAGCCTAAAAATTAAAATAAGATACATCAAATAAATACTATAACAAGACTTTCAAAACAGTATTCACAATAAAAATATAAATATTCAGAAAAAATATAATAGCAAGTTCTTGACACTTGATCTCAAATTTGTACTTTTAGACTATATACTTAAAAAAAACAACCACAAAAACTTTGGATTCGTAAAAACAATGTGTATTGGAATTAACTTAGATTAATTCTTGTAAATATAGAGAAAAAAATGGTCAAATAATACACTGCTCAAAACAATTAGGGGAGCACTTTTTTTTACCCTTTCATTTCCAACTTCTTATTTTTTATTATAAAAATCTAAAATTTGTGAAATAGATTCATTATGCATCCAGAATGAAATGGTAAAAAACAGGAGAAAAAATCGTCATTTTTAAACTAAAATTTAAGGTGGGAATATTGGAATTATATAAAAGTTAACTCATATGCGAAGATTGAAAAGAAAATTTGCATCGCTTAAATGATTTTTCTGCTTTTTATCTAAATAAACAAAATACAAGACAAAGGAAGACCATTGACCCGAACAATATATGTAGGACACATTAAGTTACAAAAAAAAAGTTAAATTTTGCATTTGGAAACGAAGGCTTTAATAATAGTATTTAAGTCGTTAATGGGTAAAAGAACAAAAACTATTAAAATACACTTATTTCTGGCACACTGATTTTTACAAATTCAAGTTGTAACCATACTTGTGTCATGAACTTGCTTTGCTCCTAAAGTTAAAATCAGTCTTGAATTGAAATAAAAACAATGGAGGTTCAATCTGAAATGTTTTATGTTAATTCGAAAAGTATTTGTATGCAACATTTCGTTATTTGACTGAGGTAAAAAAAAAATTAACTTCCCTGTTACAGAAATAATTCTAATAAATTGATAATTTTGATGCTTACCAACAAAAAAAATAAAGTTTTGAGAATTTCAGTAAATGTAAATTTAATATTTTTGTCGACATATTTTACAGGGAAAAATTGGGGATAATTAATTAACTCTTGCAAAAGAAATAAAAGTACTTTTCCATTTCAAAATTGGCAAATCTCGTCAAATGGAATCTTTGGCGATAAACAGATTTTTTTGCCACAAAAAGCAGTATACGCAGTTAAAAGTTACTATCGGAAATATTTTGTTTGCCAAAGGTTGTACATTTTTGGCGACGTTATTTCTTGCACAAAACAAATAGAAAGGTACAGAATTTAATAATTTATAGCTAATAGGACGTCGACCAAACCATGTAAAAAAAAAAATTATGAAACTATAAATAAAAACTTATATACCAAACCTACTTTCTTTCAGTAAGGGGTAAAAATTTCATGTTAACTTGTTTAAACTTTTCGATTTAATGCATTGAAAACAGTTCAGTAATAGAGCCTTCATTGCTATTTCTTTACATCCACTTAACACATTTGGCAAAAAAATATTAATATTTTAAACAAACAAATCTAAAACCCTGTACAAATATACAGCAATATACTATCAATCAAAAACCTCCTAAAGTTGGCTTCAAGTAGGCAAAATCACCAAAACTTTCAACGGGTACATCGATATTCACAAAAGTTCAAATATAGTTTAATGATGATGCTAATAACAAAAGTGTACACACCATTCTTAAGATCTAAAGTATTTAAGCAATATACTTTTAAAAATAACTCCCAAAATTATATTTTTATCACAGATTTTAGAAACTTATTATAAATCAAGTTTCAAAAGTTATAATAAACGATATAAAATGTGACAAAAATATAAAACAAGGTATTTAAGATTGGATATTGTAAATCAGTTTCTAAATTACGTTTTAGCAAAATAGTTGTCCCAATATATACAATTCTATAACTTCCATCTATTCATTTTGAAAGATGTTAGGAATTTTCTTTGTAATTTAGTTTCAAACATGATTTAGAATATCCAATCACTTTTAAACAAAACATTGAGATTCAAAGAAGTCTAGAAACATGCATTTATATGTTATTCTTTCAACATCATAACCTCTCTGCTCCTGATGAACACATACGTAGATTTTTGTAAAATGTACTTCACAACTTCAGTTTACAATTTTTCCGAATACAGTAACCCCTCGCTATAATCTATATCGCTCCTCGTTACATCGCACATTCGGATATATCGCGCCTTGTATCATGTCTCCCAATTTTTAAACCGTTTTTTATCAATGCTTACTTTCCTTACAATCGACGAGATCACGACAATCGATGAGATGACATGAGACATGGTAAGATAGGCTAGGCTATTTTCTATAGCATGCAGTACATTTCTAGACCTTATTCAATTTGGAAGCTTCAAATAGTTCTTACTTTTAAACGGCTGTTAAGAAAGTAAGTTTAGGTATCAGTAAAAGTTAAACTGAACGCAATAGAAAAAATTAAAACAGGGTTCTACCCAAATTTCAGTTGCTAATGAGTTGGGAGTAGGTGCATCAACAGTGAAAGAAATATGGTTTTTTTTTAAAACTCACTTTTAATACCTCATCATAGCATGCGCCTAGATATAAAATATAAAAAAACCCACAGAAATTTAAGTTTTTTCCCTCCATATTAAGGATTATATGAACATTTAAAGTTAATATTCAGCATGAAAAACTTTAAAACAAATGAAATAATACTTGTAAGTATTATTTTTTCTTTAGTTAATATGGTTAAAAGAATATCAAAATAAATGCAATGCCTCATAGACGTTTTTTTATAAACAAAAAATAATACAAACTAAACGCTCCAAATAAGTTGGCAAAATCGTGACCAGCAGTTAATTATATAAAATCTTTCACAAGTAACATTTAGAAAGATTTTTTTCCCTCAAACACTAAATCGAAGAAAGTGTTTCTAGTGTACATTTGCAAACATGCTTACTGAATTGAAGAGCTTAGTGGAAGAACGTGCTAAGTGACAAAAAGTTGAAAATGAGCTTTAAAGTTTTTCGTTTACCCTTAGATACGTTAAAAACGTACTTACAAACGGTAAAAAAATGTACTAAACTTAAATTTTCTGAAAAGTGGAAACTTGTCATCATTAAAAGAACTAGTAATAAGTTCATTTACATAAAAAACTCAATTTTTAAAAAAATGTCGCTTAGCACGTTCTTCCACTAAGCTCTTCAATTATAAAACTTTTTAAACATTCATATCTATATAACAATTATGACTTAGTCATAGAGTCCTGTGTAGATATCTCCACATATTTTCACAATGAGATGCTTAAATATAGAGTGGAAATAAAAACTGAGTTAAGAGCAAAAATATATTTTATGTAGACCTAAGAAACAAGACGAAAACAATTTTAAAAGGTTCCCACTCGAAGTATAGGCAGTTTTAAAGGGGATAAAACACCTCCAAGTGGATAAAGCAAAAATGGGAAAATACTTATTTGAAAACAAATAAAAGGTTTTTACCCTTTAAAAAGCCGTCTTAAATTAAAAAAAATACTGGTTAAATTTATAGAATAAAAAAAATTAACCTTATTAACAAATATGAAGAGTACAGGGGAAAAACCGCCTGATTTCGTACAAAACTTTCCTCATCAGGCCTCTTTGGCGATGAAAGCGAGTAATCGCCTAAACTGGTGTAAGGAAACCAGTTTCTCACTTTGTTTTTCTCCCGCGGCAACCCTGATTCACGCCAGAGATCAGTGGACATGAGTCACACGTTTGTACCGCGAAAGAAGAACCGAAAAAAAACCGGTTTCCTGTCGCCAATGTCCGTCAAGCAGACACAATTACGGTACGACTCCTAATAAATCAAGCGGTTCTTCCCCTGTACTCTTCATATGTGTAAACAAATTGGTTAATTCTAGTTCCAATGCTCTAAATGAGTATTCATTATTTTTTTGACATTTTTGTCAACCAAGTTTTATTTTAGGTCTCCAAACAATAAGCTTGTAGGGTAGTTTGGAACTGCCATAAACCCTAATCATTATTATTGTCAATTCTTAGTTTTCACTAATTTATTTTGTTATAACTAGTTTTAGGTTAGGGATACTTAGTTTCAGCAAATTTTGGGTTTTAATAATAACACAAACATTGAACAATTCTACCCCAAAATTTAAAATAGCCTTGTATATTTAAACTTTTTATTTTTATTTTGTGACATAATAGAAATAGTATCGGCTGATTTCAAGTGATCTGGCAACAGCTCTGCAGCCTTGTTTTCATTTTTCTCAAATTACTTTTGCTTTGGTATTCCAAATTGAGTTTTCTAAGAATATTTTAGTTGTTATTTTTTTAAATTCCAACTTCTTTCAATGCAAGTTTTCCTTGATAAATGATTAAAACAACCAACAGCACAGAAAGAAGTTGTAATTTAAAAAAAAAATAACTAGAAAACTCAATTTCGAATATCAACAAAAGTAATTCGAGAAAAATGAAGACATGACCGCAGGGCTGTTGCCAGATCCCACGTGAAACAAGCCCATTGTAAAATCATACTCTTTTGCTACTTAAGGCTGTTTCAACTTCCACTCTACAAATTGTGGTTCAGTTTGGAAGAAAGAGACATGATAGAATGTAAATACTTAAAAAGAGATGCACAAATGAAGTTTGGTGCTCAGAGTTCAATATAATGGAGCACATATCACAGTTGGTACATACATTAAAAATGTTAAAACCATGTAATTTGTCTTCATAAATGAACATTTATGTATGCATTTAAAAATTAAATCATAAGTCCACACCGTCGCTCAATGCTTTTGAATAGAATTGTTGCCACATATTTGGTTTGAAAGTAACAGAATTTCCATTAATTCTAACATAATAGTTTGGAATTATATTTCGTAAATATAAGTTGACAGATATTTCTTAAAAATGTCTTTAAAAAAGATCTTAACAGAGGAAATATTTTTTAGAATATTACATACTTAAACATTTCCGATAACTTCAAAACTTCATTTCAAACGATAACTTCATTTCTGATTTGCTTGAAAGGTTAAATTCTGCAATCATATAATAGAAATAAACTGAGTGACAAAACCAACGTTAAAGAATAACAAGAATAGGTTCAACTTATTAATTTTAAATTGCATTCTTTCATTGTTTAAATCTCTCTATATTTTTAAATCCTCAAAATATTGCACAAACAATCTAGCCCAGGCACCAAACAGAACTTTTCCTACCAAAGCAATCTCTCATAGAATTTTACCAAGCTAAAATAACAATGGAGAAATAAGGGCGATACATCCGAATTATAGTGTTTGGCAACAATAAAATTCATGTTAAAAAAACAGCATTCTCAAAAATCTGCATATTCCTCACTCTTAGAAAGCACACATCGGAAGGACTTTCACTCTCCTTTGAGTTTCTGGGTGGGGAAAAAGGAAAGACTTCGGTGCACTTTGTACGAACACACTATCAGCTTCACCTGGTGGATAGAAAGACACATTTGTAGATTAGACATTCACACACAACAGTTATAGAGTTGAGTTCAGTTAACGTCGCACTAGAGCTACACAAGGGAGTGTCGTAATTTAGATATTCAATCAATTATTTGATGCATTGTCAGGCTGAGAGATCATATCATCATAAAAAAAAACTTTATAGCTTTTTGTTTAGTTTAGTTTGAATTGTCGTCGCACTAGAGCGACACAAGGGCTATTGGCGACGGGCGTCGTATTTTAGAACCACAGTCAAGTGACGAGCCGACACCTGAGTAGGCACCCAAAGCAGCCGTTAAGGGCGACATCGTACGCAGCGTTAGGACTTTGAAGGATATTTAACGTGCACTCCTGCCACACGGGGTATTATTCTTCGGACATTTTTGGCTGCACGGGACGTTTATAGGTCATCAGTTATAGCTTTTTGTAATTGTTTTATACAACTTGCTGGTTTCTTTTAGAAGCTATGGTGAATAATTGATATTGAAAGTTTACTGCACTATAGATTTTGAAGATTAGTTACATAACAGATAAAAAGCTGTTACAGTTAGTACACAAGTTTATATGCAACATATAAACTTTTATACTCGGCCGATTTGTAACTATTAGTCTGTTGATTTCAATCTTAGTAATATTTTTTGGTCAGTCCAAAATAAAGAACTGGGCATGACTTTCAACTAAAACTTACAGTAACAGATAAGCCCTGTGAAATTTGTCTGAACTTTGGATAATTGGAGTTCTACTGTACTTCAAAAATTTTCCTAGGTTGATTTGCCCATACTAACGATGATTTGCCTGCCGAAATATTCTCTTCGGAAAATAGCTGTTAAAAGAAATCGTATTTTTAAAAAATTAATATGACTTATCACACTTCGTAGCTTTAAAATGATGTACTATTCAATCAAATCCGAGGAGGGGATGGCTCACCGATCCATGTTGTTACATTTCTTATGACTTAAGTTCATTTGTAATATTGTTTCATTCTAAAAACATCTTTTATTTTTTTAACTGCTTTCATGGTCGATCCCATCGCCGTTATAGACACCAATTTGGATCCGTGCTCCGGACCCTAGAGTAAATAATACTTTTACACGTTGACTTAGAAGACATTAATTAAATACTGACCTCAGATTCCGGATGGTGTGCAGTGGTGATGGTGACTTTGTTCGATCCGTTTTGCAAACCGGTTACTTTATACACTGAGCTTATGTTCTAAAAAAAATAAGTATGAATAATTAATTAAAAGTTTATACGAACCACAAAAGTTTTGGAATATTAATGTAGCATCTAAGATTCAAATTGGTTTGTTTCAGATGATGTAATTTTTAGTTTTCATTCTTGTCCTTCCACAATTTCATTGGTTGTTTCCGTTTCACTCTCAATGCATATCTTTTTGTTAGCTGTGTTCTATTTTGGAGTGTTGTATGTGCGTGTGCAACTTGTTCTTGTTATTTATTAAAATGTATCAATTTCAATGCGATTACATTTCCACTTCGGTATAGATATTTGTTTTCAGCGAAATCAGGGTGTCCAGCAAAATTACTGGTAAAAATTCAAGCACATTTCAAGGATTTCAAGGCTTATTTCCAAATTTTTCAAGGACGCTCGCATAATCAATCATACCACTGGCTAATTCCATGTAAATGTAGTGTAAGTCACGATTTAAGAGGAGATGAAAAGCTTTTTAAATTTAAAACATAAATCAAATTAAATAAAGTACATTACATTATTTATTTATAATAAGTGTAGATCAACTATTCCACAATATTTTTTTTCATTTAATGTTAAAAGTTGTAGTGATAATCACTTTTTACAAACGTGACTTACACTACAGACAGAATAATTTTGCATGGAATTACCCCACTACATTCTCAAATTTGTACTTGAAACATTATTGGCAAATTAACAAAATTTACTAAATACTAACTTAATTAAAACAACCTATATTCTATACTTTAAAATAGGCTGACCATTAAAATTAAGGGCATTTAAAAAAACTCAAAGCAGGGTGGGTTATTCGTAGGGTTAATATTTAAAGTCACAATCTTCAATTTTAAGAGGAAACAACACAATACAGCATTTTAATGCGATTCACAAATAGAGAAAAAGCTGTACTACAATCATGGCTGTAACTTATAGCCCCCCCCCCCCCCTCCTCAAATAGTTTTACAGAAGGCACCCAAATTAACTTCTTAATCATTAATATTTTTTAAAAGAGTTAATTAACAAAAATATGTAAAAAAAAGCTATTATTTTATTTTGATGTCTTAAATGGCACCTTTTAAAAATTTCTGCGTGCCATTTTGGCAGAACAAACCTCTTTAAAGAAAATTGTAGTTTTATTTAAAAGAGGGGAGAACAAACATTTCTAACTACAGTAAAAGCCCGTTTATCCGGCTCCCGATTAACTGGAAAGTTCAAATATCCGGAAAATTTCAAATTCTCATTTGGCGACGGAATTTAGCGATAAAATTGAATATTTTCACCAAAATTGCGATTTCTCGCCAAATATAGTAAAAAAAAATTCAGTTTTTTTTTGGTTTACATTTCAAAATATCCTACTGGTTCTAGACCATGCGTTGGACGATTTATGTATTTAGATTTTTAGCATGTGAAAGTAACGATCGATTTTTTTCTTAATAAATATATTAATATTTTTTAATACAAAATATTGTGGTATATATTATCATTATAAATGCAACATCGCCTATTTGCATATAAGATGCAGCCATTATCTCTTGTATTTTCTGGAAAAATCGTCATTTTTTGGTAACCCTATTTGGCGACTTCCGATCAACCGGAAAATTCGATTATCCGGAAGAGTAAATTTCCTGAGCATTCCGGAGAAACGGGAGTTTACTGTATTTGATTACAAGAAGAAAAAAGATAAAAGAATGGAAATGGGATGTCCGAATATATCCACATGGAGCCCTTTTTTCATGAGTTGCTTTAACATTTTGTGCTCACAAATTTGTAAAGGTCGCAACTTCGTAAAATGTCAAAGAAAAAATCACCAGAATTGTCTAAAATTGTGAGACTATAAGTGAGTGATATATGCAATAAAACAAAAAATAAGCACTTTTCCCAAAACTGCTTATGTATTAAAAGAAATAATAGAAATTCCAAATGATGTTTTAGAACTTTCTAAATAACTATAAACACTAAAATTCAATACTCACAACTGCAAACCCAACTAGGATTTCGGACGTTGGCGAATTTTAGGTTCGCAGACTTTTGCCGGTCTTCTAATTATTAATTAATTTTAACTAATTAATAAAATTCCCTATTATCCGGAATATTGAATTATCCAACCTACCTCCAGACCCAATTAGATCGGATAATCAAATTCTACTGTATGTAAGGAAATTTTCTTTGTGAGCATGACTTCTTTTTCAACAGTTAGCAAATTAATCAAAAAGTTTAATTTTAAGTTTTCTTCATTATAAGTTTGTAAACTTTATTCAACTTATTTTGTAAAAACAATTTGGAAGCACGCTAAAAGTTAACTGTATAATCGTGTGTAACGCCGCCTAGCGGTAGCCAAGAAAAGTATGTAAATGCCACGCCCTAACGGCAAAAATTGTAAACGTGGGATTTTTAAGCGCCCAATAACTAAATTAGCAATTTTGCCAGTCCCAATTAAGTAAAGTGTGTAGTTCTGTCTGTGAAAATTCTTTATATATATTGTTTGATTTTTTGTATAATATTTGAGTATTATTCTTATTATGTTTGAAATTGTTCATATTATTATTCAGATAATTTCCTCTATATATATTTTTGAAATTTACATTTCAACGCGGGAGTATGTATAATCGTGTGTAACGCCGCCTAGCGGTAGCCAAGAAAAGTATGTAAATGCCACGCCCTAACGGCAAAAGTTGTAATCCATTCCATTACTAACCAGGAAGGAAGATGCAATAAAAATATTGCGTTTAACAGCAGCCAGAGTCGGAGTTTCCTTTTAGTCTATCCAAAAATATGAAATAATAACCAGTATCAACAACCTACAGTTCTCTGCAATCTGCATCACCATTAACATAGATATACAAAGATCCAAACAAACCTGAAACAAATCTTGTTTTACACCGTTTATACAGATATTCTGCACCAAGGAATCAGCATCGAATTGGCAATGGACTGAACTGGCTTTGATAGATGCTCGGGCAATGAATAACAAATTCTGGTTGCCATTTTTCTCTGAATAAAAAATAAAGGATTGATTAACAACAAATTACACATTTGGAGACATTTGAATAAAGAATAACAGTGTGTAGTGAAAAAGTTTTATACACAAAATTTTTTTAGGATTAGACTAATTGACGAGCTTAGTGGAAGAACGTGCTAAGTGACAAAAAGGTGAAAACGAGAAAATGAGCTTTAAAGTTTTTAGTTTGGACTTAAATTAAAACCGTTAAAAACGGTACTTGCAAACGGTTAAAAATATACTTAAGTTTAAGTTTATGAAAAAGGGGAAACTTGTTATCTTTAAAGGGTGTAATAATACATTCATTGACACAAAAATCTCAATTTTTTCAAGTATTAGTATAAGGATTGTTTTTTTAAAAAGTTTTTGGTAAATTTGATGTCTTGTGTATAAGTCGACCCCGATTTTCACGGCACTAAATTTGCCCAAAATTTCTCGGCTTATACACAAGTATATACGGTAATTGCAATTTGTTAATTTTGTAAATTAGTAATTGTACAGGTAATTAGTTACTTTTTTTTACAAAAAGTAATGGTAACGAGTTACATTTAAACAAGTAACGGCCCAGCCCTGTTACCAACTGGGGCTTCTCCCATTTCAAGGTGTAGGGCTTACCAGGCGATTCCAGCTTGACGTGATGATGAAAGTGAATGGAGTATTTTGGTCCTTCGTTGAGAGAGAAGCACTGGATGGGAAAGAGGGCGTACTTGATTTGAGCAATGTGTCGAACCTGGCAGCGGGCCCCGCTCTCAAACTGGGACACAACCCTGCAAACGACGAACATATAAAGTCAGGGAAGTGGTGATTGGATCGTGCAGGACCAAAAGAAACTAAGCCCCGTTTTACTTAATTTGCATAATAAGTATTTGATGAAAACAACAATTTGAGTTTGATGTCTTCAAATACCAGTTATTAATAATAGCAACTTAATTTTATGGATACAACTCTGCATGTATTTGACAAAAAAAGTAATGAGTTTTGTGTCTTTAAATATCAATGAAGAAAATTTCATTTATTTTTTTTAAATTTCTTTCAATTTCAATTTGTTTGATAGAAATTTCATTTTAATGGCAACTAATCCACATTCGATTGGAAATTAAGTTCAGTTGTTGTTGTCTTGTCTATGGATAGATATTCTGAAGGTCAAATAAGGTCACTATCCATAGAAGAGGGTTGCCAGATCCTTAGAAAGGTTGGAATTCTACCTGTCAGTCTCACAGCCTAATATCACTAAATTTCACCAAGGGGAAGTGGGGTAAAAAAAAAATCCCATCACATAATTAATTGAAGTCCCCTTCAAAGGAGAAATTTGAAGAATCTTTGATGAGCTTTAAACAAACTTAACTACAGTCAAACCTCGATAACTTGACTTCCTATAAGTCGAACAATCCGCTAACTCGAACTTTTAATCAAGTCCCGAATCCTTTCTATACTTTTCTTTAAAAAACTGTCTTGATAACTCGAAGTAAACATCTCCTAAGTCAATGTTTTTGTTATAGATTTCCCTGGAAAAAAACACAATTTAGTTCAAAACTTCGAATTCTTCAAAAATTAGGTGTCTTTGTGAATGCCAACAACCTTTAAAAATACAAACAACAAGAAATAACCGATTTTTCAAATGAGATTTACATGGTATGTTTACTAATTAATATCCAAAATTTTGCGAGTTTTAATAAACTTTTTGACCCTATTCTTCTCTTGTTGTTTACATAGGATATTAAAAAAAACGAAATGCGTGCAACTTTAGTATTATGGCACATATCAAACCCTTCAAACCATGTCGACCCATCTTCAGTGCCAGTAGAGATGAATGGGACGCAACTTCGATAACTCGAACTTCGGATAAGTTGAATATTTTTTGGGGTCCCCTGGGACTTCGAGTTATCGAGTGTTGACTGTATTTAAATGCTTGCACTTAGTTATACAAAGAATCGCTTATTAGTGACTGCAACTTATTAAAAATTATTCTTAATCCACTACCAATAAGAAAAAAAGACATAATAGGAGAAAATTTAACAGTAAATTTATGGTTATTTTGTATTAATGTCTGTTGTTCTAAGCTTAATTTGAGCAGACTCAAATGCGGTTAAGGCTTAAGTTCCGTTCGGTCACACACAATCAAATAAGACAATCTATACTAATTATAATAATCCACTGTAGTTAAGATAAATAATATTGCTTAGCGAAACTCTTGGGATTTCTGGATTTCAGACGCTAGAATAAAAATGAGAATTATAATTTTGGAACAGTGTGTGAATTAACAGAGTTGTTATTTCGATAAAATATAACAGCTGCGATAATTTGTGCACAAAACCTGGTTTACGATTGAAATATTAACAACTGTTGGAAGTTTTTTTTAACAGGCAAATTAAATGACTTACAAATACAGTTAACATTTTAGAGTTAATTTACTCATTAAATTGAGAAGGTACAAAGTTTTCCTAAGAAGCATGGGAAATTAGTTAATTATAAATAATAATCATTCTCAATCAAAATATTTTTAAATACGATTCAATACATTGTTAGAGTTCGTAAAAACCTAAAACCTACTTAACTGTAAGTAAAAGCCACAAGTAGTATAATATATATATATATATATATATATATATATATATATATATATATATATATATATATATATATATATATATATATATATATATATATATATATATATATATATATATATATTGCAGCTTAGCAAATAGTAAAACACATTATTATAGAACATAAATATACATGGCATTGAAATATACAGAGCTATTATAATGTAACGAACGATTTTAAAATATCATAGAGATAATTATTATTAAATAGTTTATTGATAAAATACAGAAATAATTTATATGACAGACTCTACAAATAACACTTTGTAAAATCATAAAAGTCTACTAAAAACTCAACAGAATCTTAAAAGTTCATATTTACAATATTTTTTTCGTATTAGCAATCATACAAAGAAATTAAACTAATATTTCCAACTATCTTCTCACTAATTCTATTTGTATATTGATATAATTTTCATAATATTGCTTAAATATTAATATAATAGTACAGTTTTAAATAATTACTGGAGCAAAAAAGAATAATTACCTGACTATATGTTCAATTAAAATAGTGTGGATTTCTGGTTGGCTCGCATATATGTTGAGAATCCGAAGAACGTTGATGCCTTCAGCATTTGTGAGGGCAAAATTGGCCCCATGTTCAAGTAGAAGTTTGGCAATTCTTAAGTGACCTTTTTTACAAGCCTGAAATTATAGAACTCAACATTGGTAAACTTAAAAAAATATGTGTTGTTATCAGATTATTGGTTAGAACTGTATACTAAAAAACAAATTAAAACACGTTAATTTTTTTATATCTTAGCAACAAATTAAGAGCTAACCAGTTTAACAGCTTAATTTACTTTTAAAAAACAATATAAAAATTTCAAACCATGAATAAAGCCAAACAAATATTTTTTTCCAACAGAGCTGCTTTATTGGCGGCTAAGCCTTTGCAGACTCAGCATATTCTGCAGAACTTAGAGCCATTTTTTGTGGCACCATGTACAGTCCCTGGACAAATTATTAGACGCACTGCAAGATTTCATGTAAAATATTAATTACCGGGTGATATTGTACCGTTTTATTATTTTAAATTGATTTGTTTTTTATTTTTATATTATCCAATCAATTACCGATTTATTCGACATAAATAAAACAGCATTCATTTAGAAAAGCACAAGTTTATTAAGTTTTAAAGACAAGTGAAATTAATGTTAGTAAAAGTCAATATTTAGTTGAGCCACCTTTAGCCGCTATCAAAGCTTTAATTCTGCGCGGCATGCTATCAATGCATGACTGTACTGTCTCCTGTATTTGAGGATGACGATTCCACACATAAATAATCTTATAATAAATAATTAATATAAATTAATTTTAATCATAATTATCTTAATAAATACAAATATGTAGTCTACAACAATTCTTTTAAATAAAAATCATTAATATTGTAGTTTAAATATACCATTATTGCATAAAAATTCTTAAGGAACATAAAATTACTAAAAAAAAATACAGTGCGTCTAATAATTTGTCCAGGGACTGTAGGTGACTCTCACAACCACTTTTGACTCTTAGATTACAATGAATTTGAGCTATCTGTGGACGTTTATAAATACATTTTGAAAGTATTGAAACAATTATAAAATTTGTATAATAAAATATGTCATCAATACACAACAATAAAAATCCACATAAAATGCTTCATACCATCATTAAAGCTGTTTCACCCACTTTATCCTGTTTATCTATGTGAGCATTGGCTTTTAGTAGGATTCTAGTTACATAATAACGACCCTGAAACCGAAATGCACAAATTAATATTTCATGCAATCATATTCGAAAACCTAACTCGCATTCTCTAAAGTATAACTAAGATATATGGGCCATTCCTTTCATTGGAGACTTTCATCCAATTAAATTTACTATCTTCAAAAGTCGCCAAAAAACAGATCGGACCCTATATCATATCTTAGTTATACTTTGGAGACTGTGTCTTAGTTATACTTTGACAACTAGACCAGCGGTTCCCAACCTGGGGGCGACCTCCCCCAAGTGGGCGATTTGTGTTATCAAGGGGGGAAAAAATACTTGAGGGGCGATCAGAGGGCGATGAGTATTCAAAGGGGGAAAATTAAAATAATGTTGAACCTTTTTACAGTAAAACCATTCTCCAACCATAACCAAACCAGCCAATTTTTACATTCAACTCTCTTAAATTTTCTAGAAACCAGTAAAATACTTAGTTAATTATTCACTTGTTCTTTAAAAATATGCGTTTTATGTTTTTTTCTATTTTATTAAAAAAAAGCAGATAAAGCTTCTTTGGTTGCTTTTATAAACGGTTAGTAAGTGTTATAAAACTGTTTTATAGTTATACTTTAACTCAAATTATGATTAAACATAACATGACAATTGAAAGGGGGCGATGGATGTTGATCAACCTAAAATAAGAGGCGGTCCAGAAAAGGTTGGGAACCACTGAACTAGACCTTCACTCGTTTGGTTGCTTCATAGAATATTTCCCCAAAGTTAGCTTATACAGTAGAGTCCTGCTTATCCGAAAGGTACGGAACCGGAGCACTTTCCGTTAATCGAGATTCCATAGGAAATTTCGGATAATCGGGAATCTTCCACTTCACACCTAGAAAAACACTGGCGAAGAGAAAAATTGACATCATAGAGTGTTTGCCTCGTTACAAAAATCTTAGATGGGGCCTTTAGATACATTAGAAGCGCAAAATGAAGCCAGTTCTTCAGACGTTCTCTTGTTTAAAAGAATGTAGGACAGGGCTGCTTTAAAACGAACTAAAATTGAGCAGTATAAAAAAACGTTATTGTATATTTTGAGAAATAAATCCAACTTTGTTAGTACGTATTTATTTTTGGTGCATTTTTATATGCATACACTTCATATTTTAGCACAAAAAAAAATTCCGGAGCCTTTCGGTTAAGCTGAATTTTGGATAACCGAGACTCTACTGTATCTAAAAAGTAAAAAATATAGCAAAACTATTAGATTATTGTTGAGAATGTAGGAGAGTTTAAAATAAGTTGGGCAGTTGTCTTTAAGAAACGCAATAAACTTAATTTAAGGTAGAATTATTAAAAAATGACTAGATAAATAGGGCAATTGACATCGAAGCACAATTTTCTGAGTGAGCGATTCAAAGAAAAAACCAAGATAGTCAAACAACGCACTCAAAAACACGTTTTTTCCTAACAAAAACTAGGGGTAAACAAAAATGAAAGGTTTAGTTTAGTTTGAATTATCGTCGCACTAGAGCTACACGAGGGCTATTGGCGACGGGCGACGTAATTTAGAACCACAGTCAAGTGACGAGCTGACACTTGAGTAGGCACACAACGCAACTGGTAAGGGCGACATCGTACGCAGCGTTGGGACTTTTGAGCATATTTAACGTGCACTTCCTCTACACGGAGTATTATTCGTCGGACATTTTTGGCTGCACGGGCCGTTTATAGGTCTGCAGTTATTTTGGCAATGCCCGGACCCAAACCTGGGACCTTCAGAATGCAAGGCGAACACCTAACCTACTGGTCTCCCCAGCCCCACAAATATGAAAGGATTATATCCTTAAATTTTAAAGCATTTCACCAATTGGTTAAAAATGTTACGCAACATTGCATTTGATTATTTTTTTTCAAAAATTGTCTCTGATTATAGGTAAAGTCAAAGATTCTTGCCGCAACATTTAACTTTTTATTAATTGCCCTACGAACAGTATTTGAAGCCTATCGTTGTAAAACAAACATTCTCCAAATTATAATTAAGAAATAGGGTCCATTTCTTTCATTGGTGATATAGCCCAATTAAACATGCTATCAGAGCCGGATTTCTAAATTGGCTAAGCAGGCTGTAGCCTAGAGCGGCGAATTTTCGGGGGCCAAATTTTACGACCTATTAAAGTGACATTCATAAAAATATATATATATATTATTAAGATACTATTATTTTTAAGAATGAAAACAAATAATTTACATTAATGCGTAAACCGTATGTATAGCACTCGCTAGCTGAGCTTGTCATCGCTGTGTGGCCCACATCAGTTACACCTTAATACGAGACCAGGGTAAAGGACTATATTATTAAAATGATCTACGATTATAGGTATAAGCAAGATTAACGACCCACATTTAACAAATTGCCCTACGTAACGTTTTAAGTTCGTTGTAGAAAAACATTCTCCAAAAAATAAGAAATAGGGTCCATTTTTTATTGGTAATAACCCAATTAAACGGTTCATCCGGATTCTAATTGGCTGAAGAGACTTGTTACTAGAGGGCGGAATTGTGCCAAGACGTGCAACATTAAACGCATCATAAACAAAATTAGTATATATTATTAAGATACATATTATTTTTAAGAATGGCAAAACAAATAATTTACATTAATTGCTAAACCGTTATTAAGACTGTAGCTGAAATTTGTCATCGTGTGTCGCCCCATGTTTACGGCACTAATTCAGCCAAAATCTCGGCTATATTAAGTAAATGACTAATTATATTGTATTTAAAATAAACCCCCTCTTAATTCCCTCTTTTATATTTGTTGTGATAATTTTAAATTGCACATTTTACCACCCTATTTTGCAGATAACCAGCTATCTTTTCCCAAAGGTGGAGAATATTGTGACAGGGGCGGTAAATCTACAGCCTACAAGCGACAGCCTAGCGTCAAAAGTCACAAATGAAAAGAACCGGACCCTACACCTTAGTTCTACTTTGGAGAATACAAGTTTTGCAACTAGACCTTTTATTCGTATCGTTTGTCCATAAAATATTTCCCCACAGGTAACTTCTATCCGAAAGGTACAAAAAACTGCAAAACTACAAAAACTAGACGTAACTAAACTACAAACCAGAGCAGCTGCAATCATCAATGCTGTTGTCCCATCCTCTCTCGTGCAATTAACGACGTAGCTGGAGTTACATAGACGTTCCACTTTTTCCAATTGGTCGTTGACAACCGCATCTACAAGGGAGGTGAACACTTTTCGAACAGACGAGTCGAGACCGGAAGATTTGTGGACAGTTTTTCCGTTGTGGTCTTTTTTACTTGATTGTTTGTAGGACGAGTAGAGGGCCTGGAAATTAATGGAAATTAAAAACGAGTTTTTTTTATAATTCGTGGCTTCAAAAATTTTAATTGATAGTCTGAGGGCATATCAATGAATATCTCAAGGTTTTTGAAAAATTTGATGATAGAATTTTGCAGTTTGGATGATCTGTTGCCACTCAAGAATAAAGTCATAAAATTAAGGTCCGGGTAAGTCTTGTGTGGCTTTTACTGCAAAGAGTTGGAGAACAGAACGACCTCTTCATAATGTGTTTTGATGTACAATCTAGTATCGATAGTTTGCAATAAAAAAACAAGTAGGTTTGTAACAGAATCTGTCACTTAACCCGCTTCCACACAACAGTTGTATTTAACAGATAAAAAGGTGCCAAACACAGCATTAATTCTATATTAAACATTTGCATGCTAAATTTGGCTAGTTTCTTTTATTTTATTTCGAAATTTCAATATTACTTATCGTTTGCAAAAATTAATTTATATTTCAAAGAATAAATATGTAATATTCCTTGCTTTTAAATAGAATGAAAACATTTCATATCAACGTACAAAGAATCTCGTAGTGAAATATATTTGACATCATTTCAAACTGATCGATGTCGCAAAAATAAATGTATTTTAATTTATTGTCTAAAAGAATTAAAGTTTCTCGAGCGATTGTTGCGAATGGCAATGGTGATTAAATTCTAATAAAAATGGCTTCCTATGCTTTTTAAATGAGCATTAAATGTTGCAGTTTTTAAATAATATAAGTACTTTGAATTCGAATTCTTTTCTGAAAGTTTCAATGTATTCTAATTTCGGTGCGCTGAATTTTTTGACGTATCGCACTTGTCCGTATCGTTTGTAGTTTGGGCTATGAAAGTGGGTGACGGACAGACGGACTGAACGATTATAATACCTTCCACTTTGTACGTTATAAATGTAGTGTGGAAGCTAAAAGAGTTTTAATTTGAGTACATGCTACTATCATTTAACTATATTCCTTCCAATCCCAATGCAAGCTTTGAAAACACATTCTTCCCCTACACCCTGGTGCTGCTCTCAATTTCCGGGTTTGAAAAGCAATAGCGATTCATCTCACAGCAAAGCCTTCAAATATCGTAGGATTAGAACAATGAAACTCACAGTTTCCTGGAAAACCACAGGAATTACAATTACAATGAATTAGTTTACAAGAATAAAGTAGAGTCTCAGTGGCTGAGAGGTATTACGCGCCCGCCTCATAAACCCAAGTTTGCGAGTTTGAGCGCCAACCAAGACGTCAGATTTTCTGGATGGGAAAATCGTGGGCACACATGTCATGATTATGTGGCACGTAAAAGATCCCTTGAGTACCCATTTGGCTAGGGTTCTCTCAGAAAAATTAAAATCTCGGCATAATTTAACATCCACAGAGAGCTCAGATTCATTGTAATCTGAGCGTAAAATTTGGTGTAAGAGTCGCCTAGATGGTGCCACAAAAAAATTGATCTCAATTCTGGGGAATATATACCGAGTCTGCAAAGGCTTAGCCGCCAATAAAGCAACCCCATAAAAAAGGAATAAAGTGCTTTTGAAGCTTGCGTTGTAATTGGAAGAAGTTTAGTTTATTTTAGTTTGAATTATCGTCGCACTAGAGCTACACGAGGGCTATTGGTGATGGGCGTCGTATATTAGAACCACAGTCAAGTGACGAGCCGACACCTGAGTAGGCACCCAACGCAACCATTAAGGGCGACATCGTATGCAGCGTTAGGACTTTGAAGGATATTTAACGTGCACTCCCTCCACACAGGGTATTATTCGTCGGACATTTTTGGATGCACGGGCCGTTTATAGGTCGGCAGTTATTTTGGCGATGCCCGGACCCAAACCTGGGACCTTCCGCATGCTAGGCGAATGCCTAACCGACTGGGCTCCCCAGCCCCTAATTCGAAGAAGTATAAATAAACTCATACCACTGTATTATTCTGCATGGAAATCCTACACATCAACGGATGGTTTTTCCTCCCTTCTTTTCCCTGATCATCACAAAAGTTGGGGTCCTTGGGCGGCTTCATTTCTTTGATGCTCACGGGGTCTCCACCCGAGCTCTTCATTTCGTCGTTAATTAGGAGTTCCTGATGATGAAATTGAACGACACTTTTATTTAGATATATTACACATTTAGATATAGTATAACATATAATGAATACATGATATTTTAAATTATTAAGTAGATAACAACTTGCAGATATCCTGAAAAAAATCACCAGTAAAGTATGTATTTAATAATTTAATTGGTTTTATTCAGTTTTAGTTCTCGACCGATGGTACATTTTGACTAACACTAATTCTTAACGGATTGTTAAAAATTTATGGCCAATTATTTTTTATTTTCATCTACTAATTGCCGTTGGAAAGAAATCTGGAGCTGAATCTGTATTTGGTTATCGGGCCTAATTGGAATTTGCAATAACACTAGAAAATATTCCCTCAAAAAAAATAAGCACCTATAATCTAACAAATCTGTGGTTTTTTTTTAACATAGTAAAAAACAGATTACATTTTAAATTATTAAATAGATAAAAATTCGCATACATCAAAAAATAATCATCCTTAAAGAATACATTTAATAATCAAATTCGTTTTCTTCAGTTTTAGCGCTCGACCCATAATACATTTTGGCCGATATCAACTGTTATCTGATTGTTAAAAAATTAGGTTGGCCAATGGGTCGATTGTTTTTTCTGTCCTTCAACCAATTGCGACTGCATTTGGTTATTAGGCCAAATTGATGTCTCCTACACCACTAGAAGGTATGATAAGACACAGAGCATTAAAATTATCATAAACCTATCCAAGTACAATTTTTACAGACTTGATTTAATAACAAAAATACAGTAAACTCCCGTTTCTCCGGAATGCTCGCAAAATTTACTCTTCCGAATAATCTAATTTTCCGGTTAATCGGAAGTCGCCAAATAGGGTTACCAAAAAATGACGATTTTTCCAGAAAATACAAGAGATAATGGCTGCATCTTATATGCAAATAGGCGATGTTGAATGTATAATGATGATATATACCACAATATTTTGTATTAAAAAATATTAATATATTTATTAATTAAGAAAAAAATCGATCGTTACTTTCACATGCTAAAAATCTAAATGCATAAATTGTCCAACGCATGGTCTAGAACCAGTAGGATATTTTAAAATGTAAACCAAAAAAATCTGAAAAGTTTTTACTATATTTGGCAAGAAATCGCAATTTTGGCGAAAAATATTCAAAAAATTTCGTCGCCAAATCGGAATTTGAAATTTTCCGGATATTTGAACTTTCCAGTTAATCGGGAGCTGGATAAACGGGCTTTTATTGTACATAAAGAAAATACAGACCTGGAGAATTTTGGAACCACCATCCGTTGCTTTATCAGGAATGCGGAAAAGTTTTCTCTGCCCGTTCTCGTCCAAATTCCGTTTACGGTGGATTCTACTTTTACGGCGCCTGTAGTCTCTCAGAACGTCATATTTCTTTCGCTTTTTGATCTGGATGCCCATGGGTTTAACCTTGAATGTGGACTTGTAGGCTATGTTGTCACAGTTCATGCTAAAAATAGAAAAATTTTTGGTATACAAAGGAAATGAAGTTTTGTTTTCTAATTATGTGTGCCAGTCATTGGAGCTAGAAGAAACGTGGAGTGAGGTGTGTGATTCACTGAACAGGGCAGCAAACGAGCAGGTCCAATAACGAAACGCGGAGGAATACACGGAACTGCAGCAGAAACTAACCGGGCAGAAAACCTAGAAACTTGCCTATTTCGCTATTGGGTTTGTCTTCGGTGGTTCTTAGTTAGTGATCCACATGGTTATTTCTTGAAAAAGTTGGATTTTAAAGTTAAAGAAAGTTAATTTCTTTCGAACTAAAAATGTTAAAATACATTTAGGAGCCCAAGTCAATATGATAGAGGGGTCTCATACAAGCATTGCATACAAGTGTAGGGAAAATAGTCATTTTCTGCCCTGTTCGCTCAAAAGGGTGCGAGTGGGTTTTCGGCTCGATGACACCTCACTCCAGTTTCCCATCTAGCTCAATGGTGCCAGTAAATGTTCTATAGAGCTAGCTGTATACAATATGACGTAGGTATCCCTCAAGGAAGCAGTGCATTCTGGGTTATATTCAGATTCAAAACAAATGTTGCATTTCTTCGATACATTTGCGATAGTTCGACTTTGTTCTATGATAAATTGCAGTGAAAAATAAACTGGAAGAGAGGGTAAATCTTTTTCATTTGCCTTTGGATCGAATAAAACAAAAAGCCTTTGGAGAAAACTAAATAAACAAATACATTTCCCAGTTAGTTTTGGAAGACATTTGCAACTTTATCATTTACCGATCCACTGTATATGAATCCACACTGTTTAACTGTAGAATTTTATTCATGTACCTTTCCTTCAATACAAAATCAAGCAGAGACATCTTAAAAGGCTTATATGGGCTGAAAAGCATAAAATTAACGAAATCCAAGCGTAAAATTATGCAACTATAAGCACTGTTGGTTCTTCAACGAGTTGCTAAGGGCCGTTGCTAGGACCTTGAGGGGGAAATTCCAAAGTGTGTTATAGCTCTATTAAGGTAAGGTAAGTTTGAATTATCTTCACACTAGAGCTACACGAAGGCTGTTACAGCTCTACTAAAGATTGGTGCAATAGAGAAATCTTGAAAGAAAATCAAAAGTAAAATGGTACTAGATAATTAAGCTAAAAAATATAATCAGACAAAATGAAACAGCGAGAAACATACTGCTACTGAAAAAACGGATATCCGGACAAAGTTGGTCAAATGAGTGTCCGTAAAACCACTATTTACATTCAAATATATCACGATAATTGATTAAAAAAATTTGGAATTAGTTTAATGAAACTTTTTGAAGTCAATTTAGGGCTGGCAAGTGCATTCCCCCGTTCATAATAATAATTCCTGAAGTTATTAAAAAGACACCCTATTTAAACATTATAATTTTGAACTATAGTATGATGGAGAAATTTGCACAACCCAGTAGAATTTGTCCATAGTGAGAAACATGTATTTTCTATTTATCAAACTAAAATTGACTGTTTCCGAAAACTCTAAATAAATAACAAGTAGGTTTGTAACAGAAACTGTCACTTAATCGATTCCACATAACAGTTGTGTTTAACAGGTAAAAAGGCGACAAACACAGCATTGATATTCGGTATTAAACATTTACATGCTAAATTTGGCTAGTTTCATTTATTTTATTTCGAAAATTCAATAATTATTACTTATCGCTTGCAAAATTTAATTTATATTTCAAAGAATAAATATGTCATATTCCTCGCTTTTAAATAGAATTAAAAAATTTCATATCAACGTACAAAGAATCTTATAGTGAAATATATTCGACGTCCTTTCAAACTGATCGATGTCGCAAAAATACATTTATTTTAATTTATTGTCTAAAAGAATTAATGTTTCTCGAGCGATGATTAAATTCGAATAAAAATGGCTTCCTATGCTTCTTAAATGAGCATTGAATTTTGCAGTTTTTTATATAATTGAAGTACTTCAAATTCGAATTTTTTTCTGAAATTTTCAATGTATTCTAATTTCGATGCGCTGAATATTTTGACGTATCACACTTGTTCGCAGCATTTGTAGGGTATTTTTGACGTTAAAAACGTAGTGTGGAAGCTAAAAGCGCCCCAAATACAGAAAGATTGATATGTTCCGAATCCCCCCCCCCCCATTACGATATTTAATTTAGAAATGTTGACATTACAATCTAAAAGTTTTTTTTATAAGCATTTTTTTCCAAATTATCTTATTTATTTAATGCAATTGACCTGGCAAAAGTCTGATTCTGTTCCGAATCATTGAACATGAGACACTGGGCGAAGGAAAGAAAACAAATCAACAAGTTGGTATTTTTTCAATCTTTGTTGGAGTAGAATGTTCATTCAAGCACAACTATTATTTTAACCAACAACGGAATGAAAAAAAATGAAAAAAGATCATCACTAGCTTAGCGTTAAGAACAATTGCTGTATTTGAAGCTCTGTTTCAGCACCTAAACACGAAAAAAAGATAAATTCTATGGGGAAATTTTTTTGTCTGACAACAGGTAAATATTATAACGGAGTGCCTAAATTTTGAGCAATATTTAAACAAAGAGGTCCAATTTCCTGATTCTAAAAACTTTCACTTATTACTTGCAGGTTTCAATCAAGTAGTGAACAATTTTACTGTTAAATTATTTTTATGTTTATAAGCAGTATTACTGTTAATACTACAATATTACAACTGCAACAATATTAAATGCTGCTGCAATATCAATGTACTGCAGCGAATTGTCTGCACTTCAAGTTCATTTAACATTGCCGCTACTTGATTGACAGGTAAAATAAATACGGTTTTTAGCTTCCACACTTTTATAACGTAAAAAGTGAAAGGTATTATAATCGTTCAGTCCTTCACCCACTTTCATAGCTGAACTACAAATGCTACGGACAAGTGTGATACGTCAAAAAATTCAGCACATCGAAATTAGAATACAGTGAAAATTTCAGAAAAAAAAATTCGAATTCGAAGTGTACTTCAATTATTTAAAAAACTGCAAAATTTAATGCTCATTTAAAAAACATAGGAAGCCATTTTTATTCGAATTTAATCATCATTGCCATTCGCAGCAATCGCAGGAGAAACTTTAATTGTTTTTTAGACAATAAATTAAAATAAATTTATTTTTGAGACATCGATCAGTTTGAAATGACGTCAAATATATTTCACTACAGAGATTCTTTGTATGTTGATATGAGCTGTTTTAATTCTATTTAAAAGGGAGGAATATTACATATTTATTCTTTGAAATATAAATTAATTTTTGCAAACGATAAGTAATAATTATTGAATTGTCTAAATAAAATAAATAAAATTAGCCAAATCTAGCAAGTAAATGTTTAATATAAAATATCAATGCTGTGTTTGTCACCTTTTTACCTGTTAAACACAACTGTTGTGTGGTGAACACTTAACAACACAACTGTTGTTAAGTGACAGATTCTGTTACAAACCTACTTGTTTGCTGCCATCGCATGTCAATGATCAATATGACTTAAAGGGGAACAACCATGGGTTTCCAAACCGAAGTGCCTCTGCGTTAATGGAATGGTGAAAAAAATATTTTCCAAGCCACATTTCACCGGCTGTATTGAATATTTTTACAAACAGGTTTTTTTAAAAAATGATAATTGTAGATAACTTACAGGTCCTTATCATCCCACTTTTCAAAAGTGCGTCAAATATTTTGTGTCAAATAATTTATTGAAATTTTTTTAAATATTCGGACCAATTTTAAAAATTGGTATTGTTGGGACATGTAAGCCAGCTACATTTATCATATAGAAAAACCCGCTAATACAGCCAGAGAAATGTGGCTTAGAAAATAATTTTGTCACCATTGGATTAACACAGAGGCCCAATGGTTTGGAGACCCACGGTTGATCAAGCTCCTTTGTCCTTAATATTGATATTGTAGTCTTCTTACGTACGTACGTCAAACCAGGGTGGTAACAAAATCCTTAAAAAAAGTTCCCTGATATTTCCATGATTTCCCTGATACTTTCATAAAACATTCCCTGATTCTACAATTACTTTTTAGTTTAGTTTAGTTTGAATTATTATCATACTAGAGCTACACGAGGGCTATTGGCGACGGGCGTTGCAATTTAGAACCACAGTCAACTGACGAGCCGACACCCGAGTAGCACCCAACACAACCGTTAATGGCGACATCGTACACAGCATTGGGACTTTGGAGCATATTTGGCGTTTGATAATAATTGATAGTTTTTTGCCTCTGCATGATAGGAAGAGAGTCGAGTTTACTTTCCTAGCTCTGGTTCAGGCCAATCGGACCAACCAGAATATTTTCTTTTGATCAAAAAGTTTCCGCTAGTATAGTGATCGCAAAAACAACCTAAACCTACTTTTTAAATAGTCTGAAATGTAAAAATTACCTGATATTTAACGAAATTTGAAAAATTCCCTGATATTTCCAGAATTAAAAAGTTCCCTGATTTCCAGGTTCTGTTACCACCCTGCAAACATTACCCGAACTGTCCCATGTGAAACCACCCTAGGACCTCTGTACTCACCTTTCTGAATTAGTCGCCACTGGCTTCCTCTTAAGGAGGACTTTTGGACAGAGTGGAGGCTGTACCATCGACAGAGTATCTTTGTGTACCGGTGCTTCAGTGATCTTTCCAGCCTCGATTGGTCTTGCTGCTCTCTCAGCCCTCTCTTTTACCTAGTTGGAAAGAAGATACAAAGTTAAAATAAATTAGTATAATATAGTTGATTTGAATTGGTTTTAGTAGTATACATTATGGGCTACTAAAGAACAGTGATCGAATTTCACGGTCACTAGTCGTAAAATGCGACTCAATTCTATAATTTTGCGACTTTAAAAAAGTTTAATTTGTCGCAGTTAACTTAATTCACATTTTTAACTCGCAGTTTCTTAAATGTCACTATAAACTCCAAGTGGTTGTAAAATCTAGAAACTGCTGTGATTGTTAATTGTAATTCCTAAAAATTAGGAATTTCTCTCCTTAAATTGCAAAACCCCGGTGATTCTATAGGGGCTCAACTACCGCAATCTTAAGAGTTTGCTCATAATTTACATGAAACTAGCATTTTTCCATGAATATTTTTCTCAAAAATGCTCCCAGAAAATGCGCAGTGGCTTGCTTCAACCCCTTATTAAAGGAATAGAATTTTGGTGAATTTTTGGCTGCATATGGGCAATTCTACCATAATTTTTAATTTCAGGTATAAAAATCTTGTAAAATTTATTCTTTCAAAATCACTTTAAGTATTTGTAAAAAGGTTTATAAGGGTTCTAGAATTACAAAAAAAAGTTCAGCAAAGCTCATTTGAATTTTTTTTTTACAAAAAAATTTAGGGATGGCAGTTAAAAAAAAACAGTTTCAAAGAAACCGGTTTAAACTGGCCTTATGAAAATAACCAATTTTCAATGAAACCGAAGTCACGAACAAACCGGTTAGTCTTAAAACAGGTTTCGGTTATCCATCCCAAGATCATTGTGACGGTTAGGAACGGAAGGTAAAGAACGGACGGTGAGGAAATTCACGATGGTTTCCGGTCTTTTTTGTGTTGAAACTAACTCCAGTTTAATAAAAATTGATTTTTTTACTCCGTATACTCCACTTAAACATATTTATAGAAAAAAATTCCAATTGTTAGGCAAAAATTAACCTTAACCATGGGGGATTGTAAGGAAAATAAAGCCATGCAGCTCATTTTACTGGGGTTTTTAACTTTTGGGCTTATAGTTGAATTATAGCAAAAATATGCGGCTACTAACTGAAATGTGAGTTTTCTGCAATACAGTTTTCATGATTGAAGAATCACTGTAGCTCCATCTAGTGCCTCTCTTCGACACTTTAGTAATGAGGTCAGTGAATGTACCAAAACCCAGGGACAAAGTTAGGAGAAGAGAAATACACATTAATATTAAAAGCCAAAATTTTATGGAAGGAATTTGTTAAGATATAGTATTAGTTCAATTTAAAATCCAAATGAATGTAATTTTTAGCTCAAAAATGTGTTAGTTTGAGCCCTAAACTAAAAATTTAAAATTCGGGACATGGGGAGGTAAGGAATTTTCTGCATTGTTTTGTGTCCTAAAATTTTTTTAGAGTTTCCTTGCTTTAAAATCCGTTTTTGCAATTATATAAGGACCAGTCTATTAGAAAAATAAGAAAAAATTGAATAGAAATATTAATTTTTTTTTACTTCACTTGACATTTGGGGCCCCTCACCATTTCGAAGATATTTTGGAAATTTAGCAAATTAAATACACTAGTACAGAACATATAATTTTTAATCGACTTTAATAAACATCAGAATAATACAGTATGTTACTATAGTTATTCTATAAAATTTATAAAATCACACGGCGATTTTCAATTTTTTTAGGCGATTTTATCTTTTTAAGGGCCCCCTTCCTGACTAGGCCCCTAGGCTCTGGCCTTGTAGGCCTAGGCTGAAACCCGGCACTGCCTAAGGATCTGAAGGAAGGCTGAGGATTCACCAACTGGGTTTCCACACCCTTAACATTTGGTTTTTGTTATAAGCTTGATTTTACCCCACAAAGCCTCTGCATAGGTTAGATTAACATTTGGCTAAACTATGTACCTAATCATTGGATTACGGAGAGCAAGATGGCTTAGAATACAAGGGTACCATGCTCTCCAAACCACTTCATACTTGAAGTCTGTTATACAAGGCACTATCTGTTCGTCCGAAATTTACAAGAATGTTTTTTCCTCTCTTGAAAGTTGCCAAGAATTAGATAAGATTTTATTTAGAGGAATGTAATTTCCCTTGCAACAGTCCAAAAATGTTAAACATTGCCGAGGACAATAATGCTAATTGTATCGAATTAACAGAGTTTACAATAAGTTTTGTATGCTTATATCGAATAAATGGATGATGAAAGTTAATTAAAAGCAAACAGACCTTGCTATACATGTCCTTGTCATAGACAGTGCCAGACACTGAGATTTTGCCCTCATCGAAATCGCGCCAGAAGGTGTCTTTGGAGTGGTGCCCATATGGGTGCACTTCTGTGGCTTGCCAAGTGGTGATATCAGAAGAGTTGTGGTCCATATGGATGGGTGAATGCTGGATCTGAAAAATAAAATGATATTTAGAATAATAATGTACCTAATGGGATAAAGATTTTAGTTTAGTTTGAATTAGTAGTCGAAGTGGTATAGAGATATTTGCTCGCCCGGGTTGGGCTGCTTGATCTCTATGATCCTTGGTAGAGAAGTTGCTTGGGAGCTTGACCGCCCGAGTTGGGGTATTTAACCATGGCTCAGGAAAGTGGTAAAAAAAAACAACAGTCTCTAGGCAGAATACAGTTCGTTGGCTATGACTCCTATAAATTCGAGGATGGCTTTCGTCTTGGAAATAGGGTTTTGTCAGAGAGATCAAAAATTTATGAGTATGAGAGGGGTATAAAACCCCTAGTTTGAATTATCGTCGCACTAGAGCTACACGAGGGCTTTTGGCGACGGGCGTTGTATTTTAGAACCACAGTCAAGTGACGAGCCGACACCTGAGTAGGCACCCAACGCAAACGCAACCATTAAGGGCGACATCGTATGCAGTGTTAGGACTTTGAAGGGTACTTAATGTGCACTCCCTCCACACGGGATATTATTCGTCAGACATTTTTGGCTGCACGGGCCGTTTATAGGTCGGCAGTTATTTTTGCGATGCCCGGACCCGAACATGGGATCATCTGCATGCTAGGCGAATATGGGATAAAGAACAGTTAGTATATACTATGCTAGCTTTAAAAACCCAGCAACGCATAGGAGTACCCTTAGTAACGGTGACTTCTATATTAAGTAAACGTTTATTTTATGATAGTCCTGTGTGACAAAAAACACAGTTGATTGTGAAAGAGGATTTAACATTTTGAATTTAATTAAAAAAATATGTATAAGAAACATGTTGTGTATTTCTAATGTAAGTAAAATCCTTAGGATCAATGTAGAACGTCCAAAGAGGAAGCTGCTGGATTATAAAGAGGCATTTCATAAAATGAGCAAATTTTTAAAAAAATAGAAGAATCATGAATTGTAAGCCACAAATGTTTTGATAAATAAAAGTGCTTTTTTGTAATGCTATTTGATTTACAACAGCCTTGTATTTAAAATTAGGGATGCAACGGATATCCGGCCAACATACTGCATCTGGCCATTAGGCCGGATAGTTGGCAGTAGCCGGATAATACAACTATCCGGCAGTACTATCCGGCCTATTAAAACTGAATTTTTCTCAATAAAATTTTTTATTGTTGTAATTGTTAAACTAACTGACTATTTTTCCTTAGTCAACAGGTTAATTTTAATACATTTTATTGGATTGATATTTCAGATTATATTAATAACAAATAAAGCATATTAGATTTGTTTCAAGATACGTAAATTATAGTGTAAAAAAAGTAATAGTTCTGCTTTCTTTGGTAGAATACGGTTTGCTTTTTTTCATAAATGAGTCCAGCTTCTGAAAACAGTCACTCACTGTATATGCTTCTATCTGGTGAAGAAAGGTACTTGTTCACTAGTTTTGCTAAGATTGGGAAGTTAGTGACATTGATTTTCCACCATGAGAAAGGACAGACTTTTCTGTCAACGGCACGTTTAGAAAGATATTCATTCAACTCTTGAAAGGATGGTTTCTTCACCTTCACAATTCTTCTCTGGGTCATCTTGCGAAGTGGTACTTAATTGTTTGAAACAGTCCCAAAAAGATTTTGGATTCTCATTGCCATCAGTATCACTGTCACCATTTAGAACTTCAGATTCTGGATTTGATTCTTGTTGTCGATCTTCCGACGAATTCTGTAGACTGCGCTCTCTTCTTTCATCAGTTTTAAGACGGAAGATTTGATCACTTCGATATTTTCCTTGGGAGTAAAAAGTACCTTAAATCTAGGATCCAACATAGTTGCTACCGAAAAATGATCACTGAGATGTAAAGAAGAAAAGCGTTGGTCAATGTTCTTTTGTAAGCAATCTTTTATAGTTTCTAAGCCGAAAACTTTAACATTTGTTAGATACTTTTTTAGTGTAACTACCATAGGTAATTTCTGAAATCAAAGATTTTGTTGAACTAATCTGCTTCGTAACATCTTGGAAAGGTTGGAGGAGAATCAGGCAATTTTCTATCAGTGTACATTGATGTGCAGAAAAGTTCACAACATCACTGTCTTATTTGCGTACAAAGAAACAGCACTTTTAAGTTCTAGCAGCCGACTTAACATATAGAACGTGCTATTCCATCATGTTGGGACATCCTGAACTAATTTTTTATATGTCAAATGTAGCTGTTCTTCTTGGATACGTTTGAAAATTGAGCATGCCAAAGAACAATGGTTAAAGTGTCCGACTATTTCAGTAGAAGAGGCTAGTGGTTATACTACGTCATCCAAAGTAAAACTGCTACGACTGCAAAGTGTTTACGAAATGTGACATTTTATACTTTTGAAGCCTAAAAGGGCCGGATATTCGGCCCAAAGTTAGGCCGGATATTCAGTATCCGGTATCAGGCCAAAATGGTATCCGTTGCATCACTATTTAAAATACTTTTCTTCTGAGAGCAAAATATATAACAATTTACAAATAAATATTTGATTTAAAATGCGTTTTTCTGCAATTTAAAGAATTATTCAATTTTCATAAAGTTTTCGCCATTTTGCTAACACCAAATTTTGCATTTGCTATAGGGCAAAAAAAATTTCAGTTTAAACACTCATGTATTATAAAAACAAGCAGAACTTACCACAGAGCTCCTGAGTTCCTTTGTAAACGGTGTCTGCATCTTAAATGGAATTTGTTTCTTATGTCTCCGTCTTTCATGTCGGTCCCGTATTTTTCTTTCGAGATCTTGAATCATGTCTTTGCACGACAGAAGGTTCTCTTCTGGTTCTAAAGTGTCGCTTTCACGGCCATATCCGCGCCATCGAACCCTGTACAATTTCTGGCCCTGGAATATGTTTAAGAGTTTTAATTAAAATGGTACAATATACTACTTTGTCAATCTTCGACATAAAATTCAAAATGATTCAATTCTAAGTAATAAAACTTCATAAATAACCATGATTTATGAATAAATTCATAAATTGTGGTAACTATGCATGTTGGGTACTACTACTTTTGCAGAGAGCCATCAAATGTAAATATAACTTTACTATAAATAGTACACATGAAAAAAAATAACACATATGTTTAAAAAAAAAGCTTTTACCAGCTGGATATTTTTTCCAGTGCTTTTTTAACACTTTAACACTCTACCGACCGGCCATCGATTATTCAACGTTTGCTCCCCAGCGCTTACCGAACGTTCTTTGATTAATCGGCTTTTGATCTTTCTGATAGATTTGGTTAGGTTAGGCTGTGTTCAGTCTGCACCTCGATCCACGACCAGTGAAAGGGCAAATAGTACGACCGGTGACGGCGGTGAAAGGGCATAGTATGTTCGAACTGCTACCAGTTGGTAAAGTGTTAATATATTATTGTATCGGTATATAATTGAAATATAAGTTAAATTCAAAGAAGAAGTTTTTCTAAGGGGCTTACGTTTGAAAAATGCAAAGAATAAGTATTGATGCTATATAATATAAATACCTATAATTAAAAATTTTAAGCGAAATAAAAATTTTGATATAAATATTTATCTTCATTCATATTTAACAAAACTATATCACTTTTAAATAGTAAAATCCATTAATTAGAGAAAAAACAGTATGTTTAGTAAAAAGTATCTAGTTAGGAAAGTTTAGATAAAATAGTATGCAACATACAGGCAAAATGTTTCAAATAAGTATATTTATTTTGGAAAATAAAAGGAATTTGAGTATTGCAATCATAACAAATCTTATCCTGCGCCCACATTTTCAACTTTTACCAAATTTAACTTTTCAGACTGTAATTACTCAATTGCAAACATTCATCGCACAAAATATAATATTAAATCATTAAAAATCGACTGCGCTAATCCAACAGCATGCAGCAGAACTAAAATATACAGCCCCCGCTGTTGCAAATCGAAAAGTAAACACAACACAAAACTTGACGTCTAGCAAAACCGAAACTAATTTCCCTAAAACGCATTCACTCACCTTAACTATTTTCACGGCCACTAATTTCTCCACTTCGTAGACATCCCCCTGGATTAGGAAAAGCTTTGGTTCTGCCTCGACCATCTTTTGCCAGTTTTCTGGTGTCCAAATTCTTCTTTCACGGTCCCCAGGCATCCAGAACTCCACACGGTTTATCTTAAATGCATCTCGCCTTTGCCAACAAGCTTCTTCTGACTCCCCGTCAGAATGTAAAATGTAATCCAAATAAACGAGCCGGGGGCATTTGCAGACAGCTCGGGATCAAAGACTTGATAAATAGAATTGACTGTGCGTTGGCAAACCTAATGAAATTGGACTAAGTCACGTGGGTGTGATAGATTGATTTGGCGAGTTTTGGCGGGGTAAGTAATCACAATTTGCATATTTCTAAGCACATTTTGTTGCTGTTTGAGGTTTAAAATTCAATATTCTGAAACAGCTGAAAAAAAATATTTCAACAAAGTTATTTGTGAAACGTGAATCACGTATATATATTGCGGACGTATACAGAAATTAATAGTTTAAAAAAAATTGCTTTAACTATACTAAATTTGTTTTTGCTTTTCAAGTGTTCTAAATAGCCGCTACAAATATTTCCACCAAAAAATACATAAATCAAACACATAAATTGCGGACCTACCTACAGTAAAAATACAAAATAGCTTTAGGAAAAGATTATTTTTGAAATATTTATTTGCCAAAGCAGAAATAAACTGCCAAAAAAGACTAACTTAGTGATTTATCTTGGTCCCTACTTAACCGGCTTTTCTTACCATACGATGCTCGGTATACTTCATACACGTCGTTGGCACGGATATCCCCCGCGCAAAGCATGGAATGGCCCAATGATATCAGCAGTTCGACATAACTTTCGCCACATTTGGCGCGTATTCGCATGCTTGGTTAATTTTTGATCGAATTAAAATAAGGTAAAGTCAATGACACGGTAAAAAAAAATACTTGTAAGGTTTTTTTTTATTTACAATTTTTTGGAATATCGAGCTTGATGAATAGCTTTCATTTTTTTTATTCATTGGTATTTTTACCCGAAATGCTATGTTTTTTTTAATTCTATCGCGATTTGATTTTGATTTTTTGTCCTCCAAAATTTAGATAGTTTTATGTTCTCCCCCCGAATATACCTCATTCAAAATCTATTAATTTAAAACCAAAATACGTTTTTAAATCACGATTAGATTTTTGCAACAGAATATTAACTCTTTAATTTGCAATCAGGAGCAGGACAATATTTATTGTAGCATTACACCCACATATTTATTCAACAATTTTTTTTAATGTAAAGTCCGTATTCTTGAGAATACGGGCGCATCTCTTTTAAGGCACAATTTCTTCAAATATGCAGAATCACACACATACTTATATGGTGTCAAATTTGATGAAATAAGCACAGTTAAAAACATTTATAAATATCAGGAAAATAATTGCAAATATTTGGCAAAGGGTCTTTGTAGATTTTTGTATAAATGCATAAAGAATAAGCTAAATATTTTTTTTTAATTCTTGTGATAAAATTGCCCCCAATGCGTGCATACCTTTTGCACCCCCCTGTGAAGTGTAAACCGGCACGGCACTACTGTATAGTTCAAGAGATTAAGTAATAACTTGGCGAGCAAACCGGTCAATTTGGCGATCTCCAGTCTCCATTGCCTACAGTAACCCAGCACTTGAGAAGCAGTGAAATTTCCTCACTTCACTTTCTACTCAGGTGAACTTGCGCAGATCTAAAAGAGGCCTTTTTCTGGATGGGGTTGAAATGCCCCTTAGCGATCAACTTTTGAATGGGATGTCTTCTTTCGCTAGCTTTTTATCTTTTGAAGCGGCAAACTTATTAGAAAAAAATGTTGCACACATTTCTAGTTTCACTGCTTTTTTTTATATCAGTGTCTGGTTCAAGCTAAATAAAATATTAATAAAAATTGTTTTGTTTAATATTATTTTTTCCGTTTACTTTTGTAATTTTGTTTTAGAGTTGCAAAATTGGATCAAGCAATTATTTTTGAATTCGAGTATTTCGTTCTATTTTAAAAGGTTTTGTTTATAACATAGCACATTTGGTTTTAAAAATTATATTTAATCAACATTATAAAAATAAGTCAACTTATTAATTTTTTTAAAATCCATTTAATAATTCCCCATTTCAGAAGTTAACCGTTTAGTTTAGATCAATATTATTTTAAAATTTCAGCTCAATATAAATAAAAATCTTACAATATATATGTATTTTTTACTAAATTTTTTCATAAATTAATATTATCTAACTAAAAGGTAGAATTAGTTAAATAATTATTATAACAAATACTATGTAAATAATTATGCATTAAATTAATCACTTACAACCATCCTTTTACTAAAATATTTTATTCATAAAATATGACACTGAAATATAACAAAAATAGATTATTAAAATATTGATCAATAGATTTTTTTTTGTACACATTGCTTCAGTAATTAAATAAAATTTTGATTATAAATTTTATAACATAAATTTTGATTATAAATTTTATAACATAATACGGGAAAAATTGCATAATATCATACAATTGAAATCACATTGGAGAAAAAAAATTTATAGAGAATAGAACATTTTTCAAAAATTTGATAATTTCATACAATGTCAATTATAATTACCATCCCTTTATGACTATAATAACTATCAAATATATTTTGAAAATATCAATTCAGCTTCTGAAAAACTGCAAAGCAGTTGGTTGAAACAGTTTTGCAAGATTGACTTTTTGAAAGTATAGTATCAAAAATCTCATAATTAACTTTTAAAAACTAATTTTTAAACTGATATTTTTTGTTTACATTCTCATTTTTAAGTAAAAACTAAAAAAAATGCAAAATATTAAATTAAGAAATAATACTAAATGAATGTAGATACAAATGAATGGAAAATGATAAAAATTAATGAAATGAGTGGATGAACAATGGGTATAAGTCAGTGATGTCATAATAATAAATATATAAAAGGAATGAAAAGTCTTGGACAAACAGTATTGCTAATAGTTAACTTGGTACAGTAACCCCTCGCTATATAGCGCCTCGTTACATCGCGCAATGGGATATTTCGTGCCTTGTATCATGTCTCGCAATTTCCTCCCCGTTTTTTTCAATGTGTACTTTCCTCAAAATAAATAATAAACTTCCGTTCTTTTATATTTGCCGGAAAACAGGTTTTACGAGAAAAATCAAAACAGCCTACTTTAGATGGATTTTTTAATAGAAAATGAGTGAAATGTGTCTAGTATGCCTGTGCAATAATATGTATAGTAATTAATAATAATAAGTCCTTTCTAAATTTTTGTTTCTTTTTTTTAGAGTACATAGTTATATTATTTAAAATGATTTAGTTTTATCTTTCAAATACATACTGTGCTTTAGTTTAAAAAATATTTTGATACCATAAATACATCAAAAGTATAATATTTATCAAGTCGCTCGTTATATCGCGCATTCGTTATATCGCGGTTTTATGCTTGTCTCCCAGGAAGCGCAATGTAACGAGGGGTTACTGTATTGTTAATGGTACAATAAATAAAGATTTCTGCATAAAACGGGTATTGAACATTAATTATCACAAATTTAGAAAATATATCTTTTATACAAAATCTGAAGAGCTGCTAAGTAAAAAAAATACGTTTCTTAAAGGGGAATGGGCACGCTGGACCGGGGGTCTCCAAAGCAAAGTGCATCAGTGTTAATCCTATGGAGAAAAAATTATTTTCTCTTCCACATTTCCCCGACTGTGTTGAATATTTTTTACAGACGTTTTTTTTAAATAATAAATGTAGATAACTTACAGGTCTCTATCTTCCCACTTTTGGAAATTGCTTCGAATATTTTGTGTAAAATTATTTATTAAAAATTAAAAAAATATTTGAACCAATTTCAAAAAGTGGGAAGGTTGGGACCTGTAAGTCAGCTACATTTGTCCCATAAAAAATCCGCTTGTAAAAATATTCAATACAGCTGGAGAAATGTGGCAGAGAAAATATTTTTTTCCACATAGGATTAACACTGATGCACTTTGCTTTGGAGACCGCCAGTCCAGTGCGCCCATTCCCCCTTAAATAGAAACTATTATAAGTAACAATTATCTACATATAAATGAAACAGCATCATAGTTGAAAAAATATAAAAAAAAAGTTAAAACATTTTTTGCTTTGTATCACAAAGAATAATTGTAGAAACTTTCCAGTTGAAAAATTACCTAGCTTTATCTACTAGTATTACATATAGATTATGTATTCACACTGTTAAAAAACAGTTATAATACACATTAATACCATGAAAATAGTGATGTAAAAAATACTTTGAAAGTTATCTACACATTGGTTTAGACCGAAATACTCTACAATATATTAATATAATATTTTTAAAGATAATTTTTTTTTCATGAATTGAAATAACAATTTTTACAGAATTTAATTGCTTTTTTTTAAAAAGAAGTTATTTTAGCAACATTATAAACTTTAAAAAAAAACACAATTTGGCATAAGTTTTTATGATTGTCATAAATATCATTTAAATAAAATTAATTTTTAAACTGCCACTATCTGTATATCTTTAAAAAATAAGATACATATCACAATTTTCAAAAATTTATAAATCTCTCAACTGAAAATAAAACGCATCATAAACAATCAATATATACTCTGTCAGACCTCAAAGCAGCTCAAAAAGGGAATAAGCTCTACATTTGTTGTTGTTGTCTTGTTCTTTTTTTGTTATAAAGTCATAGGAGTCACCCGACACCCATATACACCAACATATACGTCTTATTTTAATGCTTTTTAATATATACACAGCACTTTTAATTTCCCAATTTTGATATTTTTGTCAAAGCAAAAGTTGATGCCTATGTATCTAACAACACAGGCAAATAAAAAAACTAATAATAAATAACAATAAAATCTTTTATAATATACAAACTGATTGTCATACATTTTATCACGCTGAATGAAGATTTGTATCTGTGTGGCTTTTTTATCTGAAAAAAGTCAGGTTTTTTTTGCTTATAATTTTTTTCCTTAAAAACTTTAACAAAATTAAAAATGTACAAAACAACAAATAAACATTTTTTGCAGCATTAGACTGATTCTTAATTTTAAAAAAATTAGAGACATCAATCATACTAAAAGTTGCTGATATTGCCATTTTTACTTGATATGGTTTGAGTTTTGGAAAAATCGCATGCAACACAATATATTTGTTGATTTAAATTGTAATATACTAAAAACTAAAAAAATAAGGAAATTCTTTTATCATCATTGGCTATTGCTTTTTAAATTTTAGACTGTTAATAAAAACAATTTGATCATGGAAAAAAATTTAAAACACTTTCTTGTAAAATTTTATAAGCTAACAATCAAATTAGTTAACAATCTAACTTTCAAAATTTTAGAATGTTAATAAGAACAATTTGATAACGTAAAACTTAAACTAAATTTATAAAACCCTTTCTTGTGAAATGGTAAGCTAACATTGAAGCTTCTTAGAAACCACAAATTCAACGACCTATTTCGATAACCGATTATCACCAACACATACAGAGCATTCTTCATAAATAAATATACATTTGTGCAGAAAAAAACACAAACTTGGAATGTTTTTGTACATGGAAATACTTGCATTAAATAATTTAATTTAGTATCACGATGATTGGGAATCAGATTCACCGCTCAAAAGCGATCGCCTTTCTTCGTTTCTTGAAGATCTGATCGCACCTCCGTTTCTGCGATTATTTCTAATGATAGAATTCCTGTGTAGTTGTTCTGTAAAAGATGATTAAATATAACTATAAGTCCACATAAATTTAAATGAACAGATTAATTGGTAATAAAAATTGTGGGGCGAGTAATACAACTACACTACTACAAATACAAACATACTGTTAGGAAAAACTAGTTTGTTAAAAATGGACTTACTTTTCCCGGTTTTAGTTTTGCCAAGTCGAAACTTAGACAAGCTACTTAAACTTGCCACGGAAAGTTCCGGGAATGTTTACAAACAACCAAATCACTCGTTTCAGTTCAAGTTTTTGAGTGTTTGGTTGGCTTTATGTTAATTTCCTCAGTAACAAACATATTGGCTGTTCTCTCTATTTTTTTTAGAATTGTTAAATTAATCTAAGGGTTTTATAAGTAGCTTATGTAACTTTAAATAATATATTTGAACTAATTCCAACTTGTGTTTTTCTCTTAATATTATGTAAATTAGTGTCTGCTCAACTGCATCGTCTAACTTATGCAAATTCTTTCAGTATATAAGCAGCCGGTTTTTCAAACCCGCTCTCTCCTTTTTGATCACTTCTTAGTGACTATAATTATGTGAGGTTAACCGCCGGTATCCCTTTTTGGGTGTTTGTTTTCTTTAGACTATGCAGTAAACAGATCTTACTTGACTGCCACGCAGTCGCTGTTTTTGTCTGTCGTTTGTTTTGGTTAAGCAAAGTCATGTTAACCGGTGATTGTTTGTGATATTTAAATAAACTTTTAAATTTTAAAAAGGCTTCTGAATATTATTTACGCCACTATAATGCGTCACTCTGCTCAAATTATGAAATATCCGTAACACATACTAAGTACAAATTTGGTAAAATATGTGTTGTTGTTACGAATCCCAGGTGGTGTAGCTCAGCTACACCAGCTAGGATTAGTATGTAGAATTAACTTTACAATTCCATTATACAGTTTTTCCTAATACAGCAACCCTTCGTTATATTGCGCTTCCCGGGAGACAAGCAAAAAAACTGCGATATAACCGAATGCGCGATATAACGAGATACTTGATAAATATTATACTTTTGATGTATTTAGGCACAAAACAAAGTTTTTAAAATAAGAGTAATAATGTATGCACAGTATGTATTTGAAAGATAAAACTAAATCTCTAAAAAAGAAGCAAAAAATTAGATAGGACTTATCAATTATTATAATCATTACACATTATTGCACAGGTAATACTATAATATTTCACTCATTTTCTAGTAAAAAATTCATCTTAAGTTAGCTGCTTTACTTTTCTCGTAATACCTGGTTTCCTGCAAATATCAACGAACGAAAGTTTATTAACTGCATCTTACTAATATTAGATGAATTTATCCACCAATATTAGAATCGATTTTAAGAAAAGTACATATTGATAAAAAAAAAAGCCGGGGAAAATTGGGAGACATGATACAAGGCGCAACATCCGAAGCACTTGTTAGCATACAACTGTTCACCCAACTTGTTATTAAAATTTGGGACGATAAAGATTTATTTGAATTCTATAAAAAATAATGAGATTAAATTGGTTACCTAACTGTTTAAAGTTCCGTTAATTAATTCTTGTAAGTTTAAAATTACGCGGATATCATTTGTTTATTTACGTTTTGTATTGTTTACATTTAGTGACATAAGAGTTGAGTTGTATTCGTTTCCTGAAATATTTAAAGTAAACTGAAGTGATTAAATTCCGTGTTTGAAGTGAAGTAATAATCAGTGTTTTGCATAAAGCTGTCTTATGTGGCTGCAAGATATATTTAAGCCGTTTTGGCAGTATGGTCTGCCTTCCTTTCAGGTCACTTGCTGGTCGAGTGATTCTTGTCTTGTGATGAAGTGATAGCTGTTTTTGACTTCATGATGCTACCACGAAGTTCAGTTCTTATTGTTTGTTTCTGCTCACTCTTGCTAATTCAAAGGTTTTTTTTTTAAGATAGTTTTTTTTTGTTTAAAATGAATTGATAACTTAATTAAATTTTGTCTTTTGGTGGAGAAATTTAAAATGAATTGAACAAAATCACATTGTTTTTCTTTGTACTGTAGTCGATATTCACATGAACTGTTCCAAATTTTCTGCTTTGTGATATTTCTGATTTATACAATTGTTGTTTATTCTATATTGTTATTTTTTTAAAGAGCTTTTAATAAACTAATTTGTTTTTATCGTAATTTGTGTCCGTTTACTTGCCAACAACTACGTCACTCTGCGTCGAACCCTCCATCGGGGTTATCATGCACGATGTAACAAGGCGCGATATAGCAAGGGGGTTACTGTATCTACTTTTCTATTAAAAACCAGAATGTCCAAGCTTTCCAAAATTACCAATACAAAAGCAGATGATTTATTAACTACATTTAAAAAATGATACAGAAAGAGGGTCAAGTAGATTTTGGATGTTAGTTTTTCAGCAGTAAACTATTAAATACAAAACCTGACAGAGCTTTTTTGCTGATCATAGCACACAAAAAAGCGTATTTTTAACACTCCAACCTCAAATTCCTTCTGTTAACATACTCTTCATGAATGGTTGAATTTTTTTTAACGCTTTATTATGCAGGGTTTATTTAAAAGAATTTTATATATTTTATACTATTGGGTGAGAAATTTGAGAGACAGATTTTTTTTTACTTCGCGTCCTTGCTATAACCGTACAATTCCATCAAAAAGCATCACCCTTCCCTTATTTTCCTTGCCTTATAAGTTATATGTGATATTTATAAGTACCATCAGTAGAAACAAGAACCCCCCCCCCCTTCCCATCTATACTTTAAACAAATAATTGTTTGAAAAGATGTCTATATAAAGAAATATATGTGTAAAATTTATTTCAAGGGAGAAGAGGATAAAATAAATGTATTAGAAAAAGTGAATTATAGAAATGGTGGCAAATGAATTTTAGTAAACAATTTGGACACTGTTACACTTTGATAAGACAATGGATACAATAAATCCTTTGCAGAAAAGATTTAACATGCACCAGTCACCTCTACTTAGATTTTAAAACACTGCATAAAATGTTTTAAAGTTACACACTCTTTAATCTGATTATGAGAACTAATGTCATGAAAATACCTTCATTTCTTCTTTCTCCGATAGACTGGCTGCTTAGAAGTGCTAAAGCAACCAGGCCAAGTAGAACTGCTCCACCACAAGAAAATACCAAGACATATTTGTAGTATAATCTACAGGATACACAGCATGTTCTGGAAGGAGATATCAATTTTTTAATAAAAATTTAACAGAATACAGTCTGACAATAAAAATTTTAAATGTTACCATTGGTTTAAAATTATAACCAGGGTTCGTACTCTATCTATGATAGTGAAATTCAGGAGTTTTTCAGGAGTGCAGCGATGTAAATTCAGGAGGTATAGTGAAATAAATTTGAATATGTGTGTTTATTATGGTCTAGTACTAACTTAGACCAAGAATGAAGGAAACAAGGGGTGTAAATGTTGTGGAAAATTTGAGGCTTCAGTGTAAAAGCCAACCCCTTTTATGGGAGAAAAATCACCTTTTATGGCGATTTTTTAAATTTTCGTGACCTTTGTTTTAATTTCATGACTTTTTTTGACCGGTAGACATCATGATAAAGTACGAGAGAAAACCAACTGAAAAAGGAGAAAAATGATTCATGTCTTCAATTTTTTCAGGAAAGGGGGGAAAATATCAGGAGATGATACACAAATTTCAGGAGTTATAAGGGCCCTTAAAAAATAAAAATAGCAGGAAAAAACAGGAGTTTTTCAGGAATTTCAGGAGGCGTACAAACCCTGTATAACTTTATTTAAAAAAAAAGTAACATTGCTTTTGTAAATTTATAATAAAAAAAGGTGGAATGAGAAAAGGTGTCAATAAGTAATAGGCACTGTTGAGGGTAACAAAAATGCTGAATGAAGATAATTTTTTTTTCTCTAGCCCCAATCTATGAATTAATGTCATGTAAAAATAGTACACCAATCTAAGGAAAAGCAGGATTGAAAAATGGAATAAATTACATCACCTAAAACAAGTCAACTATATACTACAATTAGTTCTTAATAGAATTTGCAGTTTAAACCTGACATAAGCGATTCAGTAACAAATTAAAAAAACACACATTTTATCTAGGAATCAGCTTTTTCTCTCAAATTAAACCAAAGCTGTAGTCAACTTAATATAGCGATCGAGCTTGCATTAGCTAGAATAATGATTAATAATGTTGGTGAGCTTGTGTTTCCATACAGTTAACCCTACTCTTCCTACTTTAGTATGGTCAATATCTATTGACTCTAGTAAATACTTACATGCAAGGAGGTTGGATGTTTTGAATTACAACCACAGCAATTCCGTTGGCCAGTTTGTCCACAAAACTCATTGATCCAAATACAAATGCACCACTTGTCTGAAAAAGACTTAAAAATTACTAAGAAATTACTTATTCGTAATATATATTGAACTAGGGGGCACGCCCCCTTCTCGCTATCGCTCACCAACCCCCGGGAACTGCTTGCGCAGTTAGCTTCGGATCGCTTCGCGATCCAGGCTCGCTTTGCTTACTCACCGTTCATTGAAATATTTTAGTCTAGCCTTAAGGGTTAACCTAAAGGAGCATGTCCGTCATTTTTTTCGCCAAATGTGTTAACCCCGCCAAATTTGTATTATGGCAGCCATTGACTACGAAAATCACCACAGATCGAATTTTAAGCGAATAATTATCAAATAGTTCAGTTTTTTCTATGTATTCCGTTTGCATTAGAGAATTTATTTTGCTACTTTCTTTATAAGTTAATCCTGTCCATTTCTTTCATTGTTAAGAATTCTTAAATCGTATTAATATATTTAAAATATTATTAATCATTAATTATAAAAAGAAATCATTTCTTAAATTATTTTTTGTGCACATTGTTTTGAACTTGCAGCAAACTGTTGAGTTCGAATTTTCTTATTTTAAAATATCGCAACGATCTATGATCGCAAATGCCAAGATAATTTTTAATAAGAAAAGCTTTCATGTTCTCTCAGCAGACATTTTCAGTTTTGGATAGCATTTTAAGTAATTATTTGTTGTCATTTCACAGACTTGGCAAACGCTCGGTTTGTATCATTTTGAGTTGGCGAAATTTTTCGACTGGTGCCAAAGCCGGACATGGTCCTTTAGGTTAACCGTCTTTAGTATCCTTTTAAAATAACATAATTAATGCTTATAAATTAATGGTTATCATTGCGAAAATATGTCGCTGCTTGAATATGATCCATTTGTAAATAAATTGGAAGCCTGTGGTAGCCGTCAACGCTTAGAAACTATGTTTAAAAACAATTTTTATTTTCCCTTTTTTATTAACAATAGTGTTTGGTAGTTCAGTCGATAGATACTATAATTTAAATTTTCCAACTTTAAATCCCCTAATATTATGCATGTTTAAATTTAAACTTACTGATTCTATCCTAAAGTTGTTGTTTCAAACACATTTTTGTTGTTTTCAGTCGGCCATTTTGAAATGAGTAGTATTTTTGTTCATTCCGATTGTTGCCATTCCAGAGATAGAAATATAAGGAAATTTGGGCGCCGTATAAGAGTATTATTTATATAGACAGCGATGAATATAATAAGAATAAAACTTTCCATATTTTTTAGAAATTGAGTAAAAAATAACAAGAGCAACAGGGGGCAAAATAAAGTGATAAAAAATATGCAGCTAATTTAAGTTTTCAATTAGTTTTTCAGAAAAAACTAACTTGGTTTTTGCTATACTATTTTTCATTTCATTTTTTCTTTGTTCGCTAAAATTTCAAAAGGTTGTTATAATTCTCAAAAACTATTAAAACAAAAATAACCCAGTTAAAAAAAAAAGTTTTTTGGGATTTTTTTTACCAAACCCTGGTTTTAATAAATTTATGATACAGTTATGAATATTTTGGTTATTCAAGTTAGAACTTGATGTTCATCACTGTTCTTGTAAATCAAAAATCCACAAACCCAAATTCAGCTGCAATAGTTATTTAACAAAATGTCTAGTCCCAAGTTATATTTATTATTTTGAAAACATAAAGCTAGAGTTTGATGTTTTTTTTTAAAGATTTAAAAGCATTCAAAAACATTTTTATTTACTGTGTATTATAGTTCCAGATTATATAAATTTCTATTCAAGGAGATATTTATCACATTGCAACATCACTTAAAGACAGTCTTTATTTTCCAAGAAATTCTTATGAAATGATCCAAATATTTTTATGCTAACCTATAGACGGAATACTATATAATATTAAGTACAGTTCTGAAAATAGCACACAATAGTATTCTAATCTGCGACTAAGGATGTTAAAATCACAGAAAATAAGCAATTAAAAATATAAGTGATTTCACATTAAAAATACACTGCATCTTACCGTGCTGTTAGCAATCAAATCAGAGGTGAACGCCAAAGAGATGATCAACAGTGTGGTGCCAGACACCCCGATAAGTACGGCAGCCCCGTACAGTTGGTAATTGGCGAAAGAGTCGCCTTTTCCAAAGTACACCCATACACAAGCAGACAGCGCCAAAAGGCAACCAAAGAAGTAGGTTGCCTGAAAAGAAGAGTTAAAATTACGATGAGCTTTTTTCCCCAAAGGAAATTTGTTTTCACTGCATGATATTAAATTTGAAATGTGCGACTTATAATTTTTTTTTAAAACGTTTTTATGTTTGAAGTTTATGGTTTCAAAGTCCCAAAATCTTAAATTTTATAAAAATATATTATTCACAAATTAAAAAAAAATAAATAATGCGATGCTTGAAAAACTGTCAGTCTTTAGAATTGAAGGACTTAAACAGTAAAAATATGCATATTTCGATCTGAATGCAAGCTGATAGATTTTTGCAATAAGTATCTTGTTCTAAGGCTATGTCCTCACTACGACATCAAATGCCACAAAGGCAACAAAACTTGGCGACCGCCAAGGGCGCCAAGCTATGCAATAACTTGGGGGCTGACTTTGCCAAGTGCCAAGTTTTGTTGCATTTGTTGCCTTTGTGGCGTAGTCAGGACATAGCCTTACATTTCTTTAATGCAAAATGCTTTTAAAATATACTGTTTTATGAAAAACCTTCAAAATCATGCTGTTATAAAATGTTTTAATTGTTGGCAAAATGATGTTGACTCTTATGCTACATCATTTTTTTTATACAAATGAGACAGATTTCTGTAATCAAAGTAATCAACGGATAAAAATCGAATTATTTTAGAATATTTTTTATCATACCAATCAGTTCTTTAATTTTAATAAAATTAAATTTATTTTAAATTTAATAAAATTAAATTTATTTTAAATTTAATAAAATTAAATTTATTTTAAATTTAATAAAATTAAATTCATTTTAAATTTAATAAAATTAAATTCATTTTAAGTTTAATAAAATTAAAATTTTAATAAAATTAATTCTAATAAACTCTAATAAAATTAAAATTTATTTTAAATTATGAAGCATCATGAACTTAAAACAAAACATCCACTCAAATGGATGACAGGCTTAACAGAAAAATATTGTTCCTAATGAAAAAAAACCCCACAAGTATTATATCCACTACAGATTTAAACATGAGAAATTCAGACATAATGTTCATGATCACATCAGTTAAAATTGAAAAATATACTTTTAGCAATGCAGAAAAATAAGCGTTAAATTATTCACAATTACCTTAATTCCCATGAGGCGTCTTAGGAACTTGACCACAAAAGAAGCCAAGAATCCACTTATAAATATCACAAGAGGGATTATGGCTATCTTGTTCTAAAAGGCAATGCATAAAATGTAAGATCAATTGATAAACAAAAAGCTCTCAATGAAATAGAATATAGTCTACTTTTCTGTTACTTGAATACTCAGAAATTCTTATTTTACAATTAGACAAGCATAAATATAAAATATAGGTATCAGATAATAGAAAAAATGCGATACCTTTCAAAGGATTGCAAAAAAAAATGGGACAGTTGTAATGGAAAGTGAATTTGGAAAGAGTACCGAAGGATGGAAATCTCCGTGATTGTCAATACCTACTTTTCATTTTTAACAATTCCTTTGAATTTAAAAAAAGTTAGTTAATAAACTAATTTTAATTTAACACGAGTTGCCAAGAATTTGCAAGTTTGTTAAAAGGTAAACTGAAAAGGGGAGATAAAGTCTGCAAAATGAGAGATTTCTATCTTACGGACGTCTTGTTTTCGTTCATTGTCACACTAAGAATTTTTTCTGGGTTTCAAATGTTAAAATGAAAGGCAGCACAGTTTTGTGAAGAAAAAGGAAATGGCACTTGGCCCCTAAACATTTAGTGATTCCATTAAAAAGGGTTAATTATCTTTAGAAAATACATTTCAAGAGATTTTCTCCAAGGCAAAAAATAGACCGCCAAGCCTGGCTATCCCCTCCCGCACATCTTGGTACAGTAAGTTAAGCAGGGTTTAAGCAACAGCAGGAGTGACTGTCATTGCATATTTTGAGGCGGTATCAGGCCAGCGATCTTCAAACCGGCATGTTTGAGAGACCTTGGTTCAAGCTGCGGCACCTAAATAAGAAGCACATTAGAGTTTGATTCGGCCCTAAATAGTATTCCCTAATAGTGTTAACAAAATTGCCCATCAAATAGAAAGCCGGCTTCCCCCGGAACATAGTCCTCGAATCATTGCTTTGGGGGCTCACCTTGGAGGATGTTTGTGATAGACCCATCCATGCCATCGTGCTGGTTTTGCAACCTGCACGGGCTCATGGAGTGTTGATTAGCCCTTCTCAAAGCTGCACGTTCATGATTGCCTAGCTCAGATCAGGAAGGATTGGAAACAACAACACAACAACAACAAAAAATACCAATAGCAAGCATAGATATTGCAATAAAATATATTGCAATAATTCTTTTTAGCTACCTTATGCAAGCCTGCAGTGTCCTCTGATTCATTGCATGTAACTTGAGACAAATTTACAAAACCAGACAAAAAATACCAATGGAAGCATAATAGTTGCAATTAAATTTTATTTAAAAGCCCTCTCCTCGTGCTGGACTTTGCAAGGCTGCACGGGCTCATGGATTTGATCTAGCTGCCGCTAGATCAGGAAGGATTGGAAACAACACAAACAACAAAAAATACCAATAGCAAGCATAGATATTGCAATAAAATCCTCTAGATATTGCAATAAAAGCCCTCTCCTCGTGCTGGACTTTGCAAGGCTGCACGGGCTCATGGATTTGATCTAGCTGCCGCTAGATCAGGAAGGATTGGAAACAACAACACAAACAACAACAAAAAATACCAATAGCAAGCATAGATATTGCAATAAAATCCTCTAGATATTGCAATAAAAGCCCTCTCCTCGTGCTGGACTTTGCAAGGCTGCACGGGCTCATGGATTTGATCTAGCTGCCGCTAGATCAGGAAGGATTGGAAACAACACAAACAACAAAAAATACCAATAGCAAGCATAGATATTGCAATAAAATATTTGAATACATTTTTTTAAGCATACCTTATGCAAGCCTAAAGTGTCCTCTATATACATTGGCATGTAAACTTGAGACAAATTTACAAATAGCCTGGTAGACATATATAACAGACCAACCTGGAAGAAAATAGTTGACAATTTATTAATTTTATTTAACTAACTTTACTTTCACCATACTGATTGATGAAGAGTAAAATTGTCAGTCAGTTGAACAGAAAGCTTAATATATTATTACAGCATATTAAGTCTGATTTTACACCATTACCTTTAACCAAGTTTCATGGTACCATTCATTTATCTACGGGTGACAAAGGGTTAAAAATTTAAATTAAAAAAGTACATACTTTGAGGGATTTTCATAAAGTTTGCCATGTTTGAGAAAATATTTTTTTCATTGTGTAACACATGTTACACAATAAAAAAATATTAAAAAATAAATAATAAGTAAAAATTCATAAAATAAATAAGTATTAAAAAAAAGGGGTGACAAAGGGTTAAAAATTTAAATTAAAAAAGCAGTAAAATTATAAAACTTATAAAGTATGGAGGTGTCACTTATAAGCATGAGCTACATAAATATAATCGTGTTGGCACACAGGATCAGCGGGCACGAGATCGACATGCGAATTCGCCAATTTATAGGTGTATTTATTTCACCATTCTAGCAATAACAGTTCCAACCTGGACATTACTTTCCAATTGCGCTGTTTATAAGACTACCAGCTTGATTTCTACTTATTAATTATATAATATTCTTAGAGCTTCATTAATATGCCGGTTGAAACGAAACAATTTTTCTCGATACAAATGTCTAAAATATGAAATAAAATATTACAACGTACAATTGTTGACTTTTTTTTTATTTAATTGTCGGAATTATTATTGCAAAATTACAAAACTGGCATTAAGGCCTCACCAAAAGTTCAGTTTGTTTTGAAATTTTATGAGTATAAAAAGCCCTTTTTCTTAATGCAAGCAAACCCAAATCCTTTAGAAGGGGATCTGTATGCCAAGCTTGGCATAGTTGGCGGATTTCGATATCGTGCCCGGCGATCACTTGAGCCCCAACCAATATAATTTTTAAAATGTAAAGAGGTTAAATTTTTCAGTTAAAAATTTTAATTTTAATCTCGTGCAATGAAAACAATGTCAGGTAATAGCTTACCTCTCAGATATCTATCTAACAACATGGATAACTCACCATGTAAAACTGAGGCTGCCCAAACCAGTCTTTCCAAGTGAGGTGTGGTTTCTCAACAGTATCCGTCAGTTCATTGACCACACATTCCTCTTCGATGGCGAAATGGGGGTGGTCCTGTTCCCTGGTGAACAGTTGGAACATGATGGAAAAAACTGTTCCGATGCCGACCAGGGCAAGAGCTACATTCTAAAAAAATTATGAGTAAATTATTTAAATGTTTTTGAGAATATTTTCTTTTTTTTTTAATTTAAAAGTAGTGCTAGAAGTGTGGGTTGAGGCGAAGTCCATGCATCCCTCCACCAGGAAAATGGTCATGCGCCCCCCCCCCCCTCCCTCACTTCCAATCACACTTACTATTTCTTTTATCTTGGTTCTTATTTAAAAAAAACAATCAATTTAACTTGCAATTTCTAAAAGTAACTAATGAGTTACTTTTGCATTAAGTAACTAACATTTTCCAATCCCTTAGTTATTAGTTCTGAAAGGGAAAGAATAAACATTTTATACTTTATTCTATTTTTACTTTTAAATAATCATTTAATAACCCTTTGAGTTAAAACACATAAACCTGGGTTGGCATGGTTTTTACAATGGCTATAGTGGGGATGATAGGGAACAAATACATTAGCTAAACAAGGGTTCCCCCACCCAGACAGTGGCATAATTGCAATCACAGCCAGAATACAAAAATTAGGATGTAAACAAAAAAGAAAAACTGATGTTTACTATTAAAAAGCTTTTTAATTAAAATAGGATTTCCTAGATATGGTATTTCCGAGAAAGAATGGTATTTTCTTGTTTTTTTCCCGAAAGAAAGAGGTATTTTCCAGTTTTTCCCACTGGATGGGAAATATTAGTTTTAGACGGGAAAAACCCAACCCTGACATAGTCCCTGGACAAATTATTAGACGCACTGTATTTTTTTTAGTAATTTTATGTTTCTTAAGAGTTTTTATGCAATAATGGTATATTTAAACTACAATATTATTGATTTGTATTTAAAAGAATTGTTGTAGACTACATATTTGTATTTATTTTTAACATATGGCAAACACTGTGTTGACAAAGTGATACATGAACGTAAACAAGTACAAACCTGTATCAGCTCCTAGAAAAGATTATTTATGTGTGGAATCATCATCATCTTCAAATGCAGGAGACAGTACAGTCTTGCATTGATAGCATGCCGCACAGAATTAAAGTTTTGATAGCGGCTAAAGGTGGCTCCACTAAATATTGACTTTTACTAACATTAATTTAACTTTTCCTTAAAACTTAATAAACTTATGCTTTTCTAAATTAATGCTGTTTTATTTATGTCAAATAAATCGGTAATTGATTGGATAATATAAAAATAAAAAACAAATCAATCTAAAATAATAAATCGGCACAATATCACCCGGTAATTAATATTTTACATGAAATCTTGCAGTGCGTCTAATAATTTGTCCGGGGACTGTATATCCAGAAGCTCTTCTGCATTAATGTACAAATCTTTTTGAGGATGTCATCCACTGTTTTAGCTAAATCCTTGGTACTTTATCAATCTTGAATATTGAAGAAAGAACCTCATTTCAATGTTCTTTATGACAAATTTATAAACAAATTAATTTATAAAATAATAAATCGGCACAATATCACCCGGTAATTAATATTTTACATGAAATCTTGCAGTGCGTCTAATAATTTGTCCAGGGACTGTATAATCTGACAATCAAGATTTCCACCCACACACATCACTTACCCTAAATACAGGCAGGTCTTCTGGACCTGTGTGACTGGAGCCCCCATTGGTGACGCCAAAGATAATTAACAAAGCTCCATAGCAACAGATGTTTGATAGGACGGTCATAGCATACCTAAAAAATAATTATGTTACATGGCTAGGTTTTTAAACACGTAGACAACCAGACCCGACCACGTAGACAACGTTACCCGACCCGAAAAAACCCAGGTGGGTTTTTTCAAAAAAAACCACTTGAAAAAACCCATCAAAAAACCAAGTGGGCAATTAAACTTAAAATTGCCTTCACTGAAAATTAAGTATAAACTTTTTATACATCCAAAAAATATACATTTCATATCCTTTTTAATTAATAGTTTAGTATTATTCTTATATACATTTACATTTTTGTACCTTCAATTTTTAAAATGCATTTACAAATTTAAATTTATACTAATTATTTAACAATTAAATATAACAAATACATTTTTTAAAATTCTAATTTAAATTTCTATCGTTACAATATTCCGGATTATATAATTTTACACATACAAACAAACAATACTTGGTTCTAGACAATACATTTATAAATTTAAATATAGATTTATCTAACAACTATATGCAATTATTTTTTAATTGTTCTAATTTAAATTCCATCATTCCTGACTATCTCAAGATGTTCAGTTAGTTTAAAAATTGTGATGTATAGATAAATAGTTAAAACTTCCCTAAATAAATCACAAAATTCTGAAAAGCACATCCAAAATACTGAAAAAACCCATAAAACCCTGAAAAAACCCTAAAACCCGAAAAAACACTGAAAAAACCCCAAAAACCCAAGTGGGTTGGGTTTTTTCATGAAAAACCCGGGTTTTTAACAACCCTGTAGACAACCAAAAGTCTTTTTAGTTTTAAGAGGGACTGTCAGTCCCATAGAGCTAATGCATTAGTTTTGAAATCACAACTATTGCAAAAGAATTGATTTGCCAAGTTATCCCATTTTCACCAGGTATGGGAATCATCATTAACATCACTTTAAAACAAAATTGAAAAGAAAATAACATCCGATTATTTAATTATTTAATTGATAAAATTTTTGAATTGTGTCGCCATCTTCTGAATATTTTTGGCATTTTTAAACTAGAAAAATATATATTTAAATTACTAGATAACATTTTTGTTTCAAATTTGTTTTATTTCGGTGTTATGGTGATTCCTAAACCTAGAGAAAAAGGGGCTAACATGGCATAGCAATACTTATGCAGTAATTGTGATTCCAAAACTAATGCATTAGCTCCATGGGACTGACAATCCCTCTTAAGTGTTTGAAAACAGGATATGATAGTTAAAAAATCATTTACCGTTTTTTATTTCTGATAGACCTGTTACTTTCAATCTCTATTTATGTATCGATTGATGCAAACAAAATATCAAATTAATTGAAGATTGATAGAAGTACGATTGATTTTGCAAGCACAATAATCACCACCAAAAGGAAAATACTGTTATGGATGGCTATTTGGGATGGACACCTAAATCAAAAAGTTAACTTTTGTACTCATCCCAAACAGTTAATTAGTTTAGTTTAGTTTGAATTATCGTCGCACTAGAGCTACACAAGGGCTATTGGCGACGGGCGTCGTATTTAAGAACAACAGTCAAGAAACGAGCCGACACCCGAGTTGGTACCCAACACAACCGTTAAGGGCGACATCGTACGCAGCGTTGGGATTTTGGAGCGTATTTTAACGTGCAGTCCCTCTACACGGGGTATTATTCGTCAGACATTTTTAGCTGCACGGGCCGTTTATAGGTCGGCAGTTATTTTGGCGATGCCCGAGCCCGAACCTGGGACCTTTCGCATGCTAGGTGAGCGCCTAACCGACTGGGCTCCCCAGCACCCCCCAAACAGTTAAAGTGTATAGTCTCTTTAATTATACTTGCTACTTGAAAATGCACACAATCCACCATTCTGTCATCAATATTAAATTAATATGCTTTTGTTTATTTATTGTCCATACCTGGTTTTCACTATTAGATAACTAAAACTGGCACACAATTATTTTACTTTGCTAGCTTTTAAAGATAAAAATAGTTCAGATGCATCACTACATATTTTTTTTACATATTTTAAATAGAGCAGTTGCAATGGTACTAATCATATAAAGAACGAGGTCATAACTTCAGAAAATTCAATGTTCAGTGTGTGGCGCAGTCAGCGCTAATATCCAATCAGGGCCGGATTTAAAGATTTGCCACAATTAGAGTCATCTATGTACCCTTACATACTAAATCAAAAGCCAAATAGGCGAAATTTTAAAACTGTTCTACTATTTTTTTTTCAACTTTGAAATCCGGGAGGAGGGGGTGCAATTGCTCTCGCAGCGAGCATGTTTGCTACAAAATATTAGTACTATATATACATTTACGGTTTACGCATTGATGTAAACTATTTGTTTTCTTTCTTAAAAAATATTCGTACCTTTAAAATAATTTTTTTTGCCGAATGCTGCTTTAATTGGGCGTAAAATTTGCCGCCCCAAAAAATTCGCCGCTCTAGGCTACAGCCTACTTAGTCTATTTAGAAATCCGGCCCTGTACCCAATACTAACCCTTTTGACTACTTTGTCACTTTGGCTCAGTATTGGGCAAACACGCAAGAAGTGCCAGGATCAAAACACATACCTCTTCAATTGAAATAATTTAGTTTGGGTGAGGCAAGACCTTTTTTTTTGTTGTGTAAACATAAACTTAAGATATTTTATAGGTTTTATTACTGAAATTAAGTGAAATTCCTTGACATTATCAGGAATGCCTTAATTTGTAGCCATTGCATCACATTTAAGCGATTGCGAAATAAGTACCTATAGCACATGCACACATTTTCCCCACCCTGTGACTCAACTGTCACTACTTCACTTGTCAAAATGTAACTGGAATATGCGGTCGTGTTTTTGATGTGTCATCTCATTTTTGGAATAACAAAATGCGAGTGCGTGCTATTACACTTAGTTGTTTAACCTTTTCACTGATCCCACACCCCAAAAAAAACTAAACTCCTCGGTGCAACAGCCCATTACTGGGCCAAGGCCTGCCGTGCCCATTTCAGCGTTCGTGACCTAAGGCTCTGGGGTGCTAGGCATATGTCCCGGTAAAGTGGTCAGCCTCACGCGGAACCCCTAGTGTTTAGTTCCCAAGCATGCTTGGTACCCATTTTCTCGACCCACTCAAGGGATGAAAGTATGGGTCAACCTCGCCCCAGTCCGGGATTTGATCCCCGGACCTGTGGCGTGGCAATGCGAAGCACTACCACTAAGCCACTGGGATCCCACACCTACTGATAGATATTTCTAGAAAAAAATGAGGATTTTTAACTTTGTGTGAATCCTTAACTTTTCCCAGAAAACTGTTGAATGAAACTTGACAAAGTGACGAAGCAAGAAACGAATTTCATCAAAATAATTTTTAATTAAAAATAAATCAAACGATTTACAATTAAAGCTCAAAAATAAAGATATCTAAACAGTGGGCGTTTTCGCCATGTTGTTATCAGTTCACCGGCGCTTCAACTCAAATCACCACCAGATTCGAAGCTTATAAAAAGAAAGAGTGAGTAAGAAATATTAAAGCCTGTGCTTAAATATACCGCTAAACAATAGCACCGCAGCCGCGGTAGTTGAGAATCCGCATTGCGCATGCGTACCCATGACGCGAAATGAAGCTCCGGTGAATGAAAACGTAAACAAACCAACGCGGCACTCCGCAGCAACATGCCGTGACGTCACCGTTTTACGCAGTAGCCCGATGACGTCACCGCTATAGGGAACCGTATTAGCATGAGAGGAAAACTTATAATTTTGCTAACAAAAACATACCTGTACGAGTCGAGTACCACCCTCTCGCAAGACAGAGGGGTCAAGTCAGGTACGAGGGGGGACACTTGGAATCTTTTACATATTTCAACGAACTAACTCGCATAAATAGTTGCAGGGGCACAAACAGGGCCGGATTTAGATTTTATGCGCCCCATGGCCCGTGGTTTTTTGTTGCCCCCTCTTTACACCATCGTAAAGGAAAAATCATAAGTAATACTGTTTTTGAACTCTAAAACGTACTCATAAATAGTTGCAGGGGCACAAACAGGGCCGGATTTAGATTTTATGCGCCCCATGGCCCGTGGTTTTTTGTTGCCCCCTCTGTTGCTGTTCGTAAAAGAATTAGCTTAATTAATTTTAGTGATTATTTTTATTTATTAATATTATTGTTTGTTATTCGTCTGAAAACATTTGAGAAACACTTTAACTTCTTCCTTAGCAACGGAGCATAGCAACGAGGTGAAATATTTTGTTTTTTCGAAAATAATAAGTTAGAATTTTTGTATTAGAGTGTTTTCTGATTTGTTATTGTGCAGTCGTAAGAAATAAACGCTTGTTGTTTTTGTTTATGAACTAAATTATCTTCATCTGGAGAACCGGTGGTTCATTTGAAGGTTGGCGTCCGTTGATTAATACCGTAAATAACACCCTCTTTACACCATCTTAAAGGAAAAATCATAAGTAGTACTGTTTTTGAACTCTAAAACGAACTTTTTTGACAGCCAAACGAAAGATTCGCCCGTCCAGCGTCAGCTATACGAGGAAGGCGAATGGGACTTTTATTCGTGGAGAGCATGTAGATGTAGACATGTATTGTAGTCTATAACATTTTATGGAAATTTTCTGACAAAAAAAAATGCGGAATAATTTTGCGCCCCTCATCATGGTGCGCCCCTAGGCTCGGAACTATTGGTAAATCCAGCCCTGGGTACAAACTATACATAAAATTCAATGTTAAGTTATTGAAATAAGTTAGTCTTTCTGATCACAGCCCAGGCTTTGAAAGCACTTTCTTCTCCTTCCGAAAACCTCACATAAGGTTTTGTTTCGGACAGCTCACACTGTTCATTACGCTTTCGCAACTTGTGTTGTAATCAAAAGGACAGGTTTATTTTTTCTGTAAACATAACCTTTGGATTTTTTTATGTTCTCGCTGAAATTAATACTGAATTCCTTGACTATTTTAGAAAAAGTGAGGATTTTTCATTTCCTCTAGTAAATCTTTAACATGTATTCCCTGGAAACAGGAGAGCTAGGGGTGATTTAAGTCAGTTATTCAAGTTCATAAAACAGGGAGACATGGAGGGCTTAGGTTTTACCTTCAATAGCCGGACCAGAGGACATGATCAGAAATTGAATAAATCGTGCTTCAGAAGGGAGGCAAGAAAACATTATTTTTACAATAGAGTTGTCAATGAGTGGAATGCTTTACTAGATTATGTTGTGCATTCGAAGAGAGTAGAAGATTTTAAGAAGAAACTTGACGGTCATTTTAAACTGGTAATGTATTGGATTTATTTTGGATCAACCTTGCTGGGCCTGTTGTTGGTCGACAATTTTTGTATTTGTGTTTAACTCTCCTCAATTTTGGCGTGAAAGCGTTGCATTAAATAAAAAATGCGCTCATTTGGCAAAATATAATAATGGATAAAAAAAACATATGAATGGATTTGGGATTTTGTTTTTTTCTGAATATTTGGGTACAGCCCGGCTGTACTTGCTGTATGCCACGAGCCGCCACTGTTTGCCTGGCAACCCTGAACTCTTCTCAAACAACATACCTGTATGAGTTGAGTTCCACTCTCTCGCATGACAGAGGAGTTAAATCGGGTATGAGGGACAGATGAGACACTTGAACGGCAGCCCAGCCAAACTGGAATATCACGATGAAGGCGGAATAGTACAGAAATTTTGCACCTTCCGAGGAATGGGAACAGGATATACATTCCATGAACAGGAAGGGAAAGCTGGCAATAACGCAGACGGTGCCTGGAAGAATTAATGGTAGTTAGTAAGGATAAAAAAAACGAAGTTCTCAGTAAGGGGGATCGCCTATGATTTACTATGTAATACTTATTGCCAATTACAAACATTTTATGAATGAGCAAACAAATAACTGTCCTTCGCACTAACTAAAAAAAAATATCAATTGAATATACAGAGTTCTTATTAGAGATAATTGGGTTGTTCCAGATGACGCAAGTTTTCATTTTCATTCTTATGGTTCCAGGATCTCATTGGTTGTTTGGTCTCATTCTCGATGAATGGTAAAAACCAGGGATATTTAGTATTTAAAATATTTTATATTTAGTGGGGTTTTTTAATATTTAAGTAAGTTTAGTAGTAGTAGTAAAACAATTATGCAGGTTATATTATTATAGATATAGCAGATTATTATATATAGATATAGCAGATATATAAATTACACAACGTAAAACGAACATAAGAGAACAAAGGTGACGAAAAAAACAATTACACTATCAAACATTATTTAGCATTATAGGTTAATATCATTTTGACTTGTTTTAAACACTGAAATTTATTTACTGAAATTAATCAAGTTTTCACAGCATTTTCAAAATTTAATTTTTTTCTAAATTTAATGACATATTTTTTATTAATTTTTTTCAAATTAAACAAAAAAAACAGCACTTGCAGTCAAGAATAGAAGCCACGAGTTGCAGTTAAAACCAAAATTTCGACCACTTCTGGATGGTTAGAACCATTTTTTAACCAGTGTCCCAGTCAAAATTTGAGTTATCAAAATTACAACCCTAAATGGAAGATGTGCACAAAAAGCCATACCAACAAGATGCCACGCTTTCCTCCGTCCATATTTACACAGCCATCCGTTGATTGGCCTGTCGGACTCGTATCCTACGAACGGCGTTGAAATGGCATCCGCGATTTGGCCCAGAAGCATTAAGTTGCCTGCAACCTGTAATCGTAATAAAGTTGGATGAAACTATGGGTAGGTGGAAAAAAATTTAAATTACTGTATATACTCGTGTATAAGCCGAGAAATTTTGGATAAATTTAGTGCCGTAAAAATCGGGGTCGACTTATACACGAGACATCGATTTCCCAAAAAAAATAAATCGCTAATCTTTAAACTAAAACTGAATTTCAATCAACCTTAAGGTTTAAATACTATCTATTAAAAATAAAGACACAAAAACAGTTAAATTTTGAAGATGAAATAAGATTGGTGTCTATTCATGGTATAACCATGTGATGCTTTATTGTTAGTTCTTGGTATGATGCGTATTTTGCACAATGGGGGGAAAAATTAGAACATATCAATCATTCTGTATTTGGGGCACTTTTATTTACTTAGAGTTTTCGGAAACAGTTAAATCTATTAAAAATAGACACAAAAGCAGTTAAATTTTGAAGATGAAATAAGATTGGTATCTATTTACGGTATCCACCATGTGATGCTTTATTGTTTGGCACCTGTAGCTCTGGCACAGGGCAGTTCAGTCAACCAGTTTTCAAGGTGCAAAGAAAACAACTGTGGCCCGTGACCTTGGCAGCGTGGTCTTCACGCTTCATGGAACATAGTTTCAACTAAGATTCTTCATTCATGTACAGCAATGTCAAGGATACTCGGAGCCGAAACCCGTTTTATTTTCATTGGGGTTGAAATTTAGCTTGCAAAATAAATAAGAACAATTACTGCACGTCATTAACCGGTTTCTTATTTTCTTCAGAAGGCCCTGAGCTTATTTCCTACCTCGACTAATACACGGGTTACCGATTTTGGAAGGATATTTGGTTTAAAAATGGGGGGGTCGACTTATACATGGAGTTGGGTTATACACGAGTATATATGGTAAACAATGCTCAAATGTTTAACAAAAAATAATTCAAGTATGCAGCTAATGTTCAGTTGATTAACAAGAATGGATAATTCAGGTCAAAATCGCCAATTAGGATTTGTTTATTTTACAGACAATTTTAAACCTTTTAAATGGCAGATTGTCAGTTTATACTGCTTATTTAAAAATAAGTATCTTATTTCAGTTTAACATCAGTTGAGTTCATTTAAAGTCTACCTAAAGTTGAAATTTTAACAAATTCTTGACTGCAGGGATTTCATAAATTTGTTCAACTAATAATTCTCTTTGTCAAAGAATCATTAAAAATAAGCCTCACATAATTGGTAAACACTCTCTAATAATGTACAAACTTTTACAAACAATAAAAATACTTGGTTTGGCTTCGATTGAATTAACATAAAGCTATAGAGCTATTGGCAATGGGCTTTGTGTTTAGACCCAAGGTCAAAAGAAGATGCTGACACTTGAGCTGGCACTCAGCGCAACCTTATAACACTGTACTCAGCATCAGAACTTTGCACAACCAAAATGTTAACATGCACTAGAACCAAATATGCAACACCTTTTTTTTGGTGGACCTCTTTTTTTAACATGATCTTTTCATAGGATGGCCAAGTAAAAAATAAAGAACTTTTAGAATTAAAATTCAAAAATAGCACTCAAAAATAACTTTTAATGACAGTACAAAAAAATTGGTAGAGATTTACTGTACGGTCCCCCTTGGCGAACTTTCCAAAATCGTGCCAAAAGTCCGTATTTTGGCGACTTTAAAAAAAAACCATGATTCAAATAAAAGATCGCATGGGAATATTTCTTATGAAAACTCAACCAAAGGTCCGATAGGGTTGCCGGAAAACGTCATCGGTGTGAAGTCATATAATTCGAATCTTCAGTCAAAGTCAGACAGGTTGCCAGAAAAATTATTTATCGCCAAATCCAAAAAATCACGCCAAGGGGGACCGTACAGTAAATCTGATCTAAAAAATATATAATACATGCTACAAACCTCATTTCCTAGCCTCAGAATATTATGTTGGAACATAAGAAGATACGAGAACCACATAGAAGCACAGATGTCATTGAGAACATGGCCGAAACTGTAGGCGATCCTTCGGCCGAAGGGGATAACATGTTTCGGCTGATCTGATTGGACGAGTTTTACCGAAGCGGAGGCATCGTCCATTGTTGGTTAGAGGGTGGTCTGTAAAAGAAATTTATGGGTTAGACTGGATGACTGTTTATGATTTGAATTTTAACATTAACTTACAATTTAATTTTGAGTAGTAATTGTGAAAAAAGAAATAGGGGAAATACATGAGTTGTTTTAGATGAACTGTTGATGATTTGAAATCGAGCTTTAGAACTGATGACTTAATTTTGCTTTGTAATTATGGAAAAAGATAATAAGTAGGGATTTGCAGGCCTGGGCGGTAATGCGTTACTTGTAATAATTACTTTTTACAGTAATCTTTTAGGTAATTCGTTACATTTGAGAACAAAGTAATTTTACAGGTAATTCGTTACATAATTTTCGAAAAAGTAATCTTTGTTACAGTAACGCGTTACTTTCATTAATTTTATCATTAACACTATAATAAATGTCTAAAACAAAAACATAAAAATAATATTTAAAAAAACTATCATGTACTCTTTGCTTAGAGGAGAAATATTGCACCTACAAAAATGAAACGTTCCCTACTGATTGCAGTGATTATGAACACTCATCTAGCAGTGATAATTTTTTTGAGAATATAAAAACTAGACATCTTTCCGCTGAAGCTGATTTAGAGTTGTCGACATTTCTTCAAAGTAACGACCATAATCTGACTGTATTCTGTACCCAACTAACAATTAAAAGCATGTTCATAAAATATAATACACCCGTATTAGCCAGTGCGGCTGTGTTGAAAAGTTAGTTCTGGTGGTTTGTGTCTCCGGACTCAATCGTAGCTGTGTAAGCGACAAATATTTTGAGATGCAGTTTTAATGTACCACAACACGTAGCATTTCTTATAACTGTATAATAAAGTTTATTTTTAAAAAAAATTCATTTATTCATTTATATTTTATTTTTCAAAACATTTGTAAATATGAAATTATGTCGTAAAAAGTAATCTTAAAAGTAATTGTAATTTGTTACTTTCGGAAATTAGTAATTTTACAGGTAATTAGTCACTTTTTAACTTTCACACTACATTTATAACGTAAAAAGTGGAAGGTATTATAATCGTTCAGTCCGTCACCCACTTTCACAGAAAGAACCACAAGTCCCACAGACAAGTGCGATATGTCATTTTGAAGCTAAAAAACAGATTAGGCTACATTTCAAATTTCATTAAAAAATTTTAATTAGAAGTTTATTTAAAATTTAAATAACTAAAAATTTAATCTACATTGAAATAACATGCAAATTCCATTTTTATTCAATATTTTCAGTGTTGCCATTTCGTTAAACGTACAAGAAACTTTATTTAAAATAAAAATAACTTTTGAAAGAATATTTATTTATGCGATATAATTTAGTTTGGATTGTTGTAATATCACAATAGAGTTCTTATGATGATTTATTATATATGTATGAAGAAAGATGCATAGAGAATTCTAACTTGGCATAAAAAATATGCAAAGTTTCACTTTTATTTTTAAAGCATCAATTGCACTAATTATATATTTTTCGAACTGTAAATTAATTTAACAAACTATAAATAAGTGAATTTTCGAAAGAAATGTAAATGGTAAATTGTGGCAATACAAAGATAGTTATTAAAAAAGATTACATTATTATTATTCTTCGAACTTCAAACAAATTAAGCAAACGATAAAGTTTAATTATTAAATCTGAGAAAGAAGATTAATGAAAATAATTAATGTTATCGTTTAAATGTTTAATTACAACTAGCTAAAGGCTCTGTTTGGCGAATTTCTTTCTGAGGTGTATAAATCGTTTGTTTCCTGTTGAGCACAAATGTTGTGTGGAAGCGGTTAAGTGACAGATTCTGTAACAAACCTACTTGTTTATTCATATTTTCACTGTTGCCATTCACAAGTCCCACAGACAAGTGGGATACGTCATTTTGAAGCAAAAAATCAGATTAGGCTACATTATACATTTCATTAAAAAATTTTAATTAGAAGTTTATTTAAAGTTTAAATAACTAAAAATTTAATCTACATTGAAATAACATGCAAATTCCATTTTTATTCAATATTTTCACTGTTGCCATTTCGTTAAACGTACGAGAAACTTTATTTTAAATAAAAATAAACACTTTTGAAAGAATATTTATGCGTGATAATTCAGTTTGGATTGTTGTAATATCACAATGGGGTTGTTTCACGAAGGATCTGGCAATAGCTTTGCGGTTTTGTTTGCATGTCTATTTTGATGTTTTCAATAATGTTGCCAGCAGTTTTAGAAAAAAAACTACGAAAAAATACCATTTAATTCTAAAATTACAAAAACATACAATAAAAATACTAGCAAAGCAATTGCACTAATTATATATTTTTCGAACTGTAAATTAATTTAACAAACAATAAATGACTGAATTTTTGAAAGAAATGTAAATGGTAAATTGTGGCGACACAAAGATATTTATTAAAAAAGATTACATTATTATTCTTCGAACTTCAAACAAATTTAGCAAATGATAAAGTCTAATTATTAAATTTGAGAAAGAAGGTTAATGAAAATAGTTAATTTTGGCGTTTAAAAGTTTGAATTACAAATAGCTAACGGCCCTGTTTGTTATTAGAATTAAATCACCATTGCCATTCGCAACAATCGCTCGAGAAACTTAATTCTTTTAGACAATAAATTAAATTTTGCGACATAGATCAGTTTGAAATGAAGTCAAATATATTTCACTACGAGATTCTTTGTATGTTGATATGAAATATTTTCATTCTATTTAAAAGCAAGAAATATTACATATTTATTTTTTGAAATATAAATTAAATTTTGCAAACGATAATTTATAATTAGTGAATTTTCGAAATAAAATAAATAAAACTAGCCAAATTTAGCATGTAAATGTTTAATATAGAATTAATGCTGTATTTGGCTCCTTTTTACCTGTTTAACACAAGTTTTGTGTGGAAGCGGGTTAAGTGACAGATTCTGTTACAAACCTACTTGTTTTAATTGAAAAAACAACAGCAGTTGTAGTTAAAAATAAAAAATATGAGTTGCAGTAAAAAACATAAAACCAAGCATCTTAACTCTTAAATGCATGAAATAATTCCTTTTTTTTATAAATAAAAAACTGATCCTAAATTAAACACTTATCTAATATAATAACCAAGTCCATATACCATAACCAGAAATTAATTTTTTAATGGCTTATAAAAAAAACTATTTTATGACCAGCTACTTAATAAAAGGATATTAACAAATAAAAAAAATATTAATAAATAATTTTTTATATAAAAATGCAGGAAATCCATTCAAATAGTGAATTTTAGCCATGACATACTTACGAAACTAGTTTTACACTTGTATACTTTACAGCAAATACCTGAAAAATTCGCTGTACAAAATTGAACTTTACGACATTTACAATACCGGTTTCAAACCAGAAAATTTACATGATGAATATTAAAGAGAATGATTAATCAACATTAGTATGCAAGGGGGAGTAGCTTTTGAGTGTCACATACGTGAGCAAACGAAGGGATGGTTTCAGCCATTTGTGAATTTCAGAAAAGAATAAAAAGTTGCGAAAGTATTGTTGACAAATGTTTCACATGCGTATAGTCATCACGAAAATATTATCACGGGGTATTCTTTCGCTCTTTGACATTTTGTTTACTCATGTGACTTTCTCTGCCGATCTGCTTACATAACAAACAGATATTACCGGTTGCAGTTAGACCAGTTTAACGGTTTAGCTTATTTGATTTGGTTTGATGCAATACTAAAGCACACAATAAGCTGATAACTAAAGGTACCGTCAAACAGAGTAACTTATTCGGCCAAGCTTTAATGGTAACTTCTGCCTTGACCTATGAGTAAAAAAAATTATCGAAGAAAACCAGTACAAAGTTTTCGTAGGGCCAAAGTTACCTTCGGTATGACGGTAGTAATCAATTTTAACAACCAACTTTTAACGTATTGTATCTTTGATTGCTTTTCTTTTAGATTCGGCAAAATGCATATGCTTATAACTAAGGGTAGGGTAGGTACATATATATCCCGGCTTGTGTGCTTGATCAGAGACCCGCTTATAAGCCTTCGTCAAGTAAGACAGACACAGAAAGAATTTTTACTGTCACAGAGAAAGGAAAGTACACACAGGGCGAAGGCGGGAATCGAACCCGCACCCGTTACAGCGCGCAGACTGCTAGCGTAATGGTCCAAACCACTCGGCCATCCGGGCCCCCTTATAACTAACTATAAAGTGCTTCTACAACAATAGTAATCCGCCGTGCTTTCACCAGATTAATGACTTTACTGAACATGGGTGGGGTGGTCATACTCCCACCCCCCGGCTTGTCACGACTCTTTTCTACTGAAATGGAGGCAATATCTTGTGTAACTCCTAGCTGACCCGTTCCCAGATTTTCAGAAGATTGTTTAAAGCGTAGAGACGCAGTAACCCTATTCCGGAGGAAGCAAAAAATAAGCACTTTTTGGCGCGTACGTCACGTGATTTCAAAGCATTTGGCAATAGAATTTTCGACAAATGCTTTCAACCAGGACATTTTTCTGTGCTAAAGGGCTTTTTATTTCAAAGAATACCATGATAATTAACTATTATGTAATCAGGGCCGGATTTCTAAATAGGCTAAGTAGGCTGTAGCCTAGAGCGGCGAATTTTTTGGGGCGGCAAATTTTACGACGAATTCAAGCGGCATTCGGCATAAAAAAAATTATTATAGAGATACGAATATATTTAAGAAAGAAAACAAATAATTTACATTAATGCGTACACCGTAAACGTATAGTACAAATATTTCGTAGCAAACATGGTCGCTGCGAGGGCAAGTACACCCCTTCCTCTCGGATTTCGAAGTTGAAAGACAAATAGTAGAACAGTTTAAAGAAATTCGCCTATTTCGTTTTCAATTCAGTGTGTAAAGGTACATAGATGATTATAATATGTGTATCTATTTTAAACAACGCATACCACCCTATTTTACAGCTAACCAGCTACCTTTCCCCGAATTGGGAGAAAATTGTGACTGGGGCTGCAAAATCGTAGGCTACAAGCGGCAAATCTTTAAATCCGGCCCTGTATGTAATAGAACAAACCTAATACGAAAATGTAACACGATGACAAATTATTTTTCGCAAGCAGGTGCTAAGTTATGTCACGTATGACGCTCTCTCTGTCTGTCGCAGTGGTTTACTTTTGCTACCTTTATTTCCGCGAGGTTTGAACGGGGTTGCATATCTCTACTCTATCTCAGTTATCAGTTCTAAAGTTACTCTCGCTTGATGTAAACACATCACGTGAATATGAGCGTTTATTTGGAAACAAAAGATGAGATTACAAAAGCACTGAAGAAAGTGGGAGAATACCTGAGATTAGCCGAGAACATGCGCACGATTATCGATAAGATATCGATAGTATTTTAATTTACGATGAACTTTATCTAGGAAGAATTTTAGTGCTATCTTTAGATAGAAATGTAGACGTGATAAGTAATCAAATAACAGTAATAAGATTGCCCTTGTTTAAAAAAAATATAGTACATTAAACAAAAGCGTTGTAGAATGTCAAAAAGTCTTAAACATAGTAGTTTTACTTTTTTACAAGTATTTACGAGTATTATATTATTATTACATGCTATTTCACAAGTATTATATTACTAGTACGCAAGTATATTTAGCCTACTTTACAATTTTAATTAGAGAGAATTAAATAAATATATGTAAAGTTGAGTTGAATTAACGGCGCACTGGAGCTACACGAAGGCTATTGGCCACGGGCGTCATAATTTAGAACTACAGTCAAGTGACTAGCCGACACCTGAGTAGGCACCCAACGCAACTTTTTAAGGAAACATCATTCACAGCATCGGGACTTTGGAACTTATTTAACGTGCACTCCCTCAACACGGGGTCATTTTTCGTCGGACTTTTGGCCCAATAAACCGTTTATAGCCTCTATACCGTATCTCTTATCTCTCTTACCTTTAGAGCTTAAAATGTATTAAATTAATCAATTATCATAAATTAATTAAGATATACTAAATATATTAGCTTCCACACTACGTTCATAACGTAAAAAGTAGAAGGTATTATTATAGTTCAGCCCGTCTGTCCGTCACCCACTTTCATAGGCCAAATTACAAATGTAACGGACAAGTGTGGTGCGTCAAAAATTTCAGAGCATCGAAATTAGAATACATTGAAAATTTCTGAAAAAATTTGAATTCAAAGTACTTCAATTATTTAAAAAAAAAACTGCAAAATTTAATGCTCATTTAAAAATCATAGGAAGCCATTTTTATTAGAATTTAATCACCATTGCCATTCGCAACAATCACACGAGAAACTTTAATTCTTTTAGACAATAAATTAAAATAAATTTATTTTTGCGACATCGATCAGTTTGAAAGGACGTCAAATATATTTCACTACGAGATTCTTTGTACGTTGATATGAAATGTTTTCATGCGACGTAGGCGTATTCAAAAGCGAGGAATATTACATACTAGCAAATTTATACCCGTTCTTCGCACGGATTAAAAAAATATAAAAACGTTCCAAATATGTTTACCATATAACCTGTTACAGGATCATAAACTTATGTTATTGTTCCCGCTCGTTAAAAAGTATAAAATCCCGTTTCATTGCCTTAAAATTCCAAAATGAAAAATACGCTGTAAAATGCCATCACAATTCTCTCATAAATACATAAAAACTTTTAGCTCATTTGGCGCGTTTTGGGAAATAATTTGGCGAGAAAATAGATATAGCTACCCACACCCATTATACAGCTCAAACACAATGATCTTCGAACAACCGACCAGCTTATAAATTATTCATAAAAGAAATTGCCTATTTGGCGAATTTTAGTTAATAAGTTGGCGAGATTGGCAACGTATTTGGCGAAAAAATAAAGACATAACACACTAATAGCTCTAGTGCGATGGCCTTTATTAACCATCATAGTTCAGTAATAGCTTAACTATACATTTATTGCTTAAATATGCATACATGCAGTCAACAGAAAAATCAATGAAAAATCATCAAATAAACCCACAATAAAATCCGGGAATGAAGACTGGCAGAATTACGTCACTTGAAACATGTCATTTATTTTTCAAATAATGAATTTAGTTTCTGAAAGTAATGGCAAAAGAATAAAATAAACGTTTTGAATTTTAAATGTTTTCGTTAAAAGTTTTATTTAATTTTTTCAGCCGATGGCATCAGGAAAGAGAAAAAATGATCGGATTTGAGCGAAAGTGGTGTATTTTTTTCAGAAAATTCGAATTTTCTCTAAAAATGGAACAAATATGAAAAAACTAAGCCTCAGGTGCACACGTTAGTATTAAAGGGAATCTATCTTTAAAATTTCGAATTCCTGTGGGCAGTATAAGTAGGTCTTTTACGATCCGATAACAGACACACAGACAGACTCTTTCTTTTATTATTATAGATTTATTCTTTGAAATATAAATTAATTTTTGCAAACGATAAGTAAGTAATAATTATTGAATTTTCGAAATAAAATAAATGATACTAGCCAAATTTAGCATGTAAATGTTTAAGATAGAATATCAATGCTGTGTTTAACAGGTAAAAAGGCGATAAACACAACTGTTGTGTGGAAGCGGGTTAAGTGATAGATTCTGTAACAAACCTACTTGTTTTAATTAATTAAAAGCTCTATGTTCGCATGCATTCATTAAAATTTATTTCAAGTTAATTTCACTTTCAGCCATACAGCTCTCAATATGCTAATATACTAACCGAATCAGCTACTTTCCTTGCTTTAGATCTACACTACTTTAAAAACAAAAAAAAAACGTAGAACACCAAAAAAATAAGTATAAAAATAAAAAAATCGTTGTAAAAATTCTAAACAAAAATTTCGTGTTGCGCAAACAATTGAGAGAAACAAGCCATATAAATTTACCAGAAATATTAAATTAGTCCTATGGGGGTGCATAATCTGAACCACAACTATTCATTTTCGGAATAAAGCGCCCCTAACGACAGTTTATATCTACCGCACTAACTCTATTTGATCATCAACTAACCGGGGTATCCGTTAGTCGTTAAATCTCGGATGGGCTGCTGTATTGATTCATTCCGTGAAGGCAAGAGTAAAAGGGAGATGCTGGCTAGTGAAAACCTAATATGAATACATGGTTGTAAAGTGAAGTTGTCGATTGCTTCAGAAATAGGCCCAAATGGACATCTGGAGATTAACTTGGCATTATTTTAATTTTTTTTTCAAAAATGCCTTGAACCACAATGAGGATGTCTTCACAGTAGCTCTAGTCTAGTGAGAAGTTAATTCGACCAATCCCCCAAAAATATTAGTAAGAAAAGCATTAAATTAGGAAACTACTTTTTAACGATTAATAGTTATATATATATATGTAACAAATAATTCCCCTTCAGGGACATGTCTAAATTGTGGAGGTGGCGATAGATGGCAGCATCTGTCATATGTGTGTGTATGTCGTGTCCGTCCTTCTTGACGATGGTTTATAAGCGGGTCTTTGTGACCAAGCACACAAGCCTGAAAATATATGTCTTCCAACCAACCAACAAATAAAGCCGCATATCACGTGTCTTTGTTTATTTATAACTAGCAAATTTATACCCGTTCTTCGCACGGATTAAAAAAATATCAAATCGTTCCAAATATGTTTACCATATAACCTGTTATAGGATCATAAACTTATGTTATTGTTCCCGCTCGTTATAAAGTATAAAATCCCGTTTCATTGCCTTAAAATTCCAAAATGAAAAATAAGCTATAAAATGCACTCATAAATGCCATCACAATTCTCTCATAAATACATAAAACCTTTTTGCTCATTTGGCGCGTTTTGCGAAATAATTTGGCGAGAAAATAGATATAGCTACAAACACACCCATTATACAGCTCTAACACAATGACCTTCGAACAACCGACCAGCTTATAAATTATTTATAAAAGAAATTGCCTATTTGGCGAATTTTAGTTAATAAGTTGGCGAGATTGGCAACGTATTTGGCGAAAAAATAAAGACATAACACACTAATAGCTCTAGTGCGATGGCCTTTATTAACCATCATAGTTCAGTAATAGCTTAACTATACATTTATTGCTTAAATATGCATACATGCAGTCAACAGAAAAATCCAATGAAAAAATCATCAAATAAACCCACAATAAAATCCGGGAATGAAGACTGGCGGAATTACGTCACTTGAAACGTGTCAATTATTTTTCAAATAATAAATTTAGTTTCTGAAAGTAACGGCAAAAGAATAAAATAAACATTTTGAATTTTAAATGTTTTCGTTAAAAGTTTTATTTAATTTTTTCAGCCGATGGCATCAGGAAAGAGAAAAAATGATCGGATTTGAGCGAAAGTGGTGTGTTTTTTTCAGAAAATTCGAATTTTCTCTAAAAATGGTATGAATATGAAAAAACTAAGCCTCAGGTGCACACGTTAGTATTAAAGGGAATCTATCTTTAAAATTTCGAATTCCTGTGGGCAGTATAAGTAGGTCTTTTACGATCCGATAACAGACACACACACACACAGACAGACAGACTCTTTCTTTATTATTATAGATTAGGTTGAATAGTCGTCGCACTAGAGCTACACGATGGTTATTGGAAACGGGCGTCATGATTCAGAACCACAGTCAAGTGACGAATTGACACCCGAGTAGGCACCCAATGCAACCTTTCAGGGCGACATATCATATGCAGGTTGGGACTTTGAATCATATGTAACATGCACTCCCTCTATAAGGGGTATTATTCCCTCATGCACGTACCGTTTGTAGGTCGGCAGTTATGTTATAGCTATGACCGGACCCTAACCTGGGATCTTTCGCATGCAAAGCAATGGCCCTTACTGACTGGGCTCTCCAGACCCTAAGTAACTAAGCTGTGAAACGCCATGCTACGGGTGATCCGGCATTGCTCTGTGGGCAAGAAGTCATGCCACTAACGACCACACCACACAGGGAGGGCCGTAGTGAGCCTAGTGGTCAGCGTCTCGGTCTCGGGATCGGAAGGTCCTGCGATCGAGTCCCGGTACCACTGAAGACCTACCGAGTATATGCGGAGTACGTGCTCGTTAAATCTGTTGGGTCCGAAAGTCCTCTAAGTTCCCATACCAAATCAATACCTCTGGGGGTGACAAGCCAATTCTGGGGATCCTCTAGTTGGCCTCTGTCTCTAAAAATTAGATGGATCCACTTATGTGTGTGTGTTGTCTGTTGTGTCTGTCTTACTTGACGAAGGTTTATAAGCGGGTCGCTGACCAAGCACACAAACCTGCCTGAATTAATATGTCTATCAACCAACCAACCAACCAACCACACGGGGTTCACCACGGGACCTTAGCCACTTAATGAACGGATGGTGCTGGGCAAAAACACACCCTAACAAACAGCGTCGTGTATGTGACTGCTGCACGTTAAATCCGACATGGTCCAAAGTCCTGGTGCCACTTTGATGTCACTATAAGGTTGCGTTGAGTGTCAGCTCAGAATTCGGCTTCGTTATTTGGTTGTGGCAACGGGGTGCCTACAGGGGGGGGGGGGGGTCAACGCAGACTGCGTCGTTGAAATTTTAGGGGGGGGGGGGGGTCGAAACAAATTAAAAAGTAAATGGTTTATTTTGTCTAAGATAAAACTCTAACAAATTCTCGTTCTTTCTAATCATTTGTCTCCCTCCCAGATACCTAGGGGGTACTAGGGTCCTAACCTATCCCCCCCCCAACAACCTAGAAGAATAAAAAATGGTAAACAAAATCCTTAAAGAACATAACGAAAAGAATAGATAATGAACAATGGCGTCTGCCTGAAGAATATATCTGACATTTGTTACCCATATAAACAACCCATCAATTCTTTAAAGCTTAAATAAAACACTTACAGCTGGCAATATATTTTTGAAGTTTTAAAATGCCAGAAATATACAGCAGATGGCTGTATGTATTTTAAAACTTTATCAATTAATAATTAAATAACCGTATGTTATTTTCTTTTCCATTGTGTTTTAAGTTATGATGATTCCCATACCTGGTGAAAATGGGATAACATGGCAAAGAAATTCTTTTGCAAAAGTTTTGAAAACTAATGCATTAGCGCTATGGGACTGACAGTCCCTCTTAATTTGGGCCTATTACACCGGTTTGGCGACAGCTTCCCTGTTTCTGACGCCAAGCATCGCCAAGCCCTATTCCCAGCCTCCCTTTCACCGTGTCATCTCATTGTTTATTAGTCCGGGATTCTTCGATGTCGATTAATCTTAGTCTTCTATTTTCATCGTTATCTTAATCGAGTAACTGAAGTGCCTCTGCCAGATCGTTGCATGCATTTTCAGGGATCCGCTGACAGGCGGCTTGTATGCCGATACTAGACGAGGAATTGGTTAAAATATAACGGGCTTGTTTCACGTTTGATCTGGCAACAGCTATGCGTGTTGTTTTCATTTTTCTCGAATTACTTTTGATGATATTCGAAATTGAGTTTTCTAAGAATAAGTTACTTTAGGTGTTATTTTTTTAAATTACAACTTCTTGCCGTGCTGTTGGTTGTTTTAAACATTTATCAAGGAAAACTTGCATTGAAAGAAGTTGGAATTTTTAAAAAATAACTAAAATATTCTTAGAAAACTCAATTTGGAATACCAAGGCAAAAGTAATTCGAGAAAAATGAAAACAAGACCGCGGAGCTGTTGCCAGATCTCTCTTGAAACAAGTCCATTTAATAATATAAAATTATTTTCAAATACGTGAAATAGTTGTCATGAAAAGTGTAGCAAAAATCTGAAAATCAGTATAATTGGTAATCAGTAATTTATGTTTGTTAATTGTAGTTTTCTAACAACAAACGATTTGATTTCGCTTTGCATAGTTAAAATTTAACAGAATTAAAACGATAAAGTTTGAATTGGAACACGTTGTAACGTAAAGAACTCTAAAATAGAACGGACTGAGCATTGAGAGCGAAACCGAATGGGGAAATGTAAGAATGAATCCCCTGAAACAAGCCAGTAAAAAAATCGGACACTTAAAGAAATTCGTTTTCCAAAGGCCAAACAAGTGAATAAAAGTTCAAGCGAAAAAATTTCGATATTTAAGGGGATACGGTACCCAAAACATTATTTCTAGAAATAATAACATAAACTTGTAAATTATAGTGGTTTTATATAACGTTTGCTCTAAATAAACATTTTCTAGCATTAGAAACAAATATTTACAAATAGTTTATAATTTTTTTAAATAAAAATAGTCAAAATTTTGAACTTTTTTTTAAAACGCTACTCCTCTTTCAATTTTGAGAATAAATCCACCAAACTTTTACAGTTTGTTTTTAGAACTACTTGTTCAAGTTGGATTTTAAAATGTGAGCTACAGTTAAAAAGTAGCGTGCATTTATATTGAAAATCTCAAAAAATCACACAAAAATTACAAATTCTTGAATTCAACATCAAAAAAAAAACTATACATAGACCTTATTCCATGCACAATTTTGAGCACCATATATATAAGAACACAGGTTCAAAATTCTAACTTAATTAGCAAAAAAGCCTTAGGGATTTATTAAACACAAGAATTGAAAAACGTGAAACAGAGAAAAAGTTTGAAAGCAGACGAAATACGTATTCAAACTTATAGGAATGTGACTCCAGAAAATGTTTAATAACTTTTTTTTCTACAAAATAAATCATTATGAAACTTTCATGTAAAAAAAGTTTCTTTAATGAACTAGTTAATGCACGTAATTTCATTTTAGCTTTTTACATTTAATGAAAATATTTTTATTTGTAATTGTATATTATAGTATAAAGGTACCTTCAAAATTAGTTACGTTTTTTATTTTTATATTTGATTGTTCAGTATAACGGTAAAGATTTGTTTGTTATTTTTCAGTTATAAATACTTATTTTTACAGTGGTATATTACATTATTTTTTGTTTACACAACAGTTGTTAAGAGGCCTTCATTAAAAGGTCGTAACTATTAAGTATTTATTTATCATTCTATAATTTTTTTTTGCCTGCTTTTGATAAATTGGTGCAAAAAAACTCATTTTTTAAAACCTTACTTCAAAACAAAAGTGTTTAAAATGTTTAAATTTTCTTTTTATAATTGCGTGAAAAAAATCCGAGTTTTACACTATAATTTTAATATCAGACGCGTGCGAAAAGTTATACTTTTTAGAAACAGTGATAAAAAAATTACTTTTTTTCACCCAAAAGCAGTGAAAAAAAGTACTTTTTTTCACTCTTTTCATAAGATGCCAAAATTTCAAGTAAAATGTCTATTTCATAATATTCATAAAATCCAGAAATTTATTGATCTGCTTTATTTATAAATATTATGCGCGTGAATGTTATTATTTTTTTTATTTTTGAATCAGTATCCATGTTCAAATTTTTGACTTTAAACTAAAAAATAAGTTTGCCTTTTGTAGTTCCAGAGATTTATCGATGCCGATCTTCTTTACGTAAAAAATTAGCACGTGAATTATTTTTGAACCAATGAAATTGGATTTTTTTCACGTAATTATAAAAAATAGTGTATGAAACACGTGTGAAAAGTAAACTTTTTAAAACACGTGTCATTATTTCACTAGCTCGTGAAATAAAATCCACTAGTTTTAAAAAGTGTTACTTTTCACACTTGTTGCATAAATAACTATTTAATTTAGTACAGTTAAAGAAAACGCGCTGTAAACTCCTATGAACCAAACTCTAAGGGATATCTTGAAAGGGCGAAAAATATTGTAGTCGAAACACTTTACTAAGAATTTTCCTTAATATATATACACTTTTTAAACAATTGTTACTAAGGTAAAATAGTTCTAGACAATTAGCTTACAAAATTGGAACCTTTAGATCGTAGTTCACAGGATGTCAAACAGTTCTTCAACTATGTTTTAAGATATCTGTTCAACTTTGAAAAGTCGTGTTTTGAAAAGAAAAATAGGGAAAAAAAAACAATTTTCAAAACCCGCTTTTTAAACTAAAAATTAACATTTTCACATGCATAAATTATCTAAGCAAAAGCAGTATAAACCTGCCCATTTAGAAAATCACATTATTTTAAAGTTCAAAAGTTTTACAACGGGGTTGTTTCATGGAGGATCTGGCAATAGCTCTGCGGTTTTGTTTTCATGTCTTTCAACAGTGTTGCCAGCAGTTTTAGGAAAAAAGCACTACGGAAAAATACCATTCAATTTTAAAATTACAAAAAAAATATCGTAAAAATACTTGCTGCATTTTGGAATCTTTAGTGACTTTAAAAAAAACGTGAAACGCTTTGCTAGTATTTTTATGGTACGTTTTTGTAATTTTAGAATTAAATGGTATTTTTTCGTAGTGTTTTTCTCCTAAAACTGCTGGCAACACTGTTGAAAGACATGAAAACAAAACCGCAGATCTATTGCCAGATCCTCCGTGAAACAATCCCACTGTAGTATTTTCTTTGGGTTAGCCTTTTGGACCAAAAGGGTATATTTTAGTGTAGGGCGGATACCTTAAATTTTTTATTTGAAGTTGTGAAGATAGGATATTCAGATTTTTTTTGTATGTCGAAAATATTGTCGCAACAATTATTACATAAAATTTAGCCTACGACTTTGCCCATAGAATCCAAGTTTAGGATTAAATATAATCTGACAGCGCTATCGTCATAGCGATAATTTTCGCCCTTGTTAGCGGGGAAGCTGTGTGACAAAATTCATTTTCTTTTCCCATGAATATGGATAACAGAGTGTCGGATTTCTTAGAACAAAAAGGAGACTTGTAACTTTTTTTTTCCTGCGCTGAAAACCTTTTGTTACCAGATGTTGCCTTGTTGTCACAACGTTAACAAAAAAATATTTTAAAAAATGTTGTTGGATGACTTTAGAACGCGTTACGTTGTTTTAAAAATTTTAGTTTTGAATCAGTTCTCATTAATCTTTTAGTATATTAGACATTTTTTTTTTATTATTAAAGTGTTCCTTCAAAGCTTCAATCCTATTTTTTTAATGTCATTTACATGCCGACCCGGTAGCCCAACGGTTAGGGAGCTAGCCTTTGGAGCTTTAAGGGTTCGGGTTCGAATCCCGGTAAGGCATGGATGTTTGTGTCCGTCAATAAATGTTGTTATTTTTCTATGTGTTTGTGTCGTCTCTTTCTATGTGTGTCTCTTGTGCCTGTGTCATTTCTGGGGTTGAGTACAATAGACTTGGGGTCGCAGTGCTTGGCAAACTTGCCCCCCACCAAGAAAGTCATAATGTCATTTACTTTAACACTGACTAGCATTTATAAATGTATATGAAATCATAAAAGATTCGAGTTTAATGCAAGTTGCTAAGTTAAAAACAATTAAATTTTGTTTTAAAATCAACCCGTCTTAAAAAGGACAGATGGACGTAAACAGCGCAAGGTCACAATGTACTAAAAATTGTTTACTGATGTCATTCTTTCCTAGCAAAAGAAACAACAACGCAAACGATTTTTAAAATCGGATGATTAAAACAGAAATTGGAAGTTGAAGGTACAGACGGATAGACAGATGGACGGAAATCTCTACGATGTCAATACCTCTACTCTCCATTTAAAATAAAAAAAAATATTACGAATTAAAAATAGAGCCAGCAAAAAAAGGAAAACCAGTAACATTAAAAATGTTTAACCCAGAAAAGTTATACAAACATATTTCATTAACAATTGAGAGGAATTTAATTTTCGATTAAAATACCACTGCGATGTTAATATATTTAAGTTTGACTAGATAAGATTTCGATTCTAAAACTTTCCAAAAAAAAAAAACCCTTTTCTTTTTCTCAACAAATATCAAAATCCATCAAATACAAAAAAAAATTAATCAGTTACCACAATTCAAATAAATTCCATTTCGAAGTATACTCCACTTGAATTTAAAGTTCTTAAGTACTTAATTCCATTTCCATATGCAAGTACACGAATTCCTCAAGAGAGTTTTATCAAAAGGAAACTGCTCTTATCCTAATCGGCTGTAGTGTCAATAAGTACCAGGTGCAATTGTAACTTATACACTTAAGAGGGACTGTCAGTCCCATAGAGATAATGCATTAGGTTTGAAATCACAATTTTTGCAAAAGAATTGCTTTGTCATGTTATCCCATTTTCACCAGGTATGGGAATCATCATAACATCAATTTAAAACAAAATTGAATAGAAAATAACATCCGGTTATTTAATTATTATTTGATAAAGTTTTAAAATAGCGTCGCCATCTGATGTAATTTTTGGCATTTTAAAACTTCAAAAATATAAAATTAAATAACTAGATAACATTTTCGTTTCAAAATGTGTGTTCATTTCGATGTTATGTTGATTCTCATACCTGGGAAAAAAGGGCTAACATGACAAAGCAATACTTCTGCGGAAGTTGTGATTAGAAAACTAATGCATTAGCTCTATGGGACTGACAATCCCTCAGTACTTGGCGTAAAAATGTGTCTGATTATATTGAGGTTGAATGGACTGGTTTTAAATTGAGTTGTACGAAAAGAAATGTTTTATTAAATAATTATTACATTTTGTGGTAGTTTTACGTTTTAAATGAGAACTAAATGTCGTACAGGGGGTTATACAAATCAATGTATATACTTTGAGATTGGTTTATTTTTTTTGACATGACTTGAAACTTACTTAGAATACATGTAAAATACTTTTGATGACTTTTACAGTACACATTTTTGCGCATTGTTGATGTTACTCATAGATATCCTAGTTAAAGTATTAGATTGGCAGATCACGTGACTTCCTATGCTAACGACGGGACGCGCATGGAGGCCAAATTAGAGGGCAAAATGGCCAGTGTTGCTGCCACATTAAAGAGAAAAATACTACGAAAAAATGCCATCTAATTCTAAAATTACCAAAAAAAAAATACTAGAAAAGGATTTAAAGTCACTAATTCCAAAATGCAGCTAGTACTTTTACGATATTTTTTTGTAATTTTAGAATTATATGGTATTTTTTCGTAGTATTTTTCTCCTTAAAGTGGCAGCAACACTGGCTATTTTACCCCTTATTTGGCCTCCATGCGCGTCCCGTCGTTAGCATTGGAGGTCACGTGCTGATCTGCCAATCTAATACTTTAACTATGATATCTATGATGTTACTATTATAATTGCTGTCAGTTTATTATAATCATATTTACAGTTCATGTTAATGAAGTTCAGCTACATTCGATTTGATACATATGTGAATATAGGGCTGGAATAGCCTGCGCATTTTTGTAAGCATAGGATTTACGGAAATTTTAAATTGGCTTGTTTCAGATGACGTAACTCCCTTCAGTTTTCATTCTTGCATTTCTGAGATTTCATTGGTTTCACTTTAAAAGCGCGCTTTTACACATTTGCAACGTTCTATTTTACAATTCTTTACGTGCAACTTGTTTTTATTCCTGCTATTTATTAATCTTTATCGGTTTCAATCCGAATAAAATTACAACTATGTAAAGCATTAACAAAACGTAAATAATGTTCGAAAACTTCGGTTCAGATGATATTTGTTTTATGTGGAGAAAAACGAAATTGTGAGACAGCAATTTAACGTGATTCTGAAGAGTTCTATAGTAGGGTAGAGGAACGACTCGTACTGAGCTTCCATTGGCAGCCATGGCTCACTACGGAGCCCGAATAGAGTGGCAAAAGTGCTAGTTAATTTATAATTTTGATACTGAGAAAGGAAGCACACCCAGGGCAAAGGCGGAAATCGAACCCGCACCTGTTACAGAGCGCGGAGATAGCGTTATGGCCTGCGATCCAAACCACTCGGACATCGGGACCCACATGCCACCCTATATTGTCTCCGTGTTGGTCCATGGTGCTGTTGCCAGGTTCAGTCTCTACCCTACTATAGAACTCTTTGCGTGATTCACGAACAGAGAAAAAGCTTTAGTTCTACTGAAAGAAAAGTTTGAGCTCAACTCACTTTCGGAAAATACAAAAATAAATTTAATTACAACAGGGCCAAGAATGAAGCAATACCGCTGGATCTGTTGCCACTCAAGACGTGAAAAACGCCTATTAGGAAACGAGTTTGGAATACTCAAATACTTTATTAAAATTTGAAATAAAAAAAAATTACAGGCAAATACAGAATAATATTAATACCGGGTGGCCCAGCGGGTAGTGTTTGAAACAAATGAAAAAATAAAAACAAATAAGAGACACGAGAAGAATTTAATGACGTTTATTGAATGGACATATTGGGCAATTTATGATAAAGAGGTTCGAAGTGCCCGCCATCTTTAACAAGGACAGCAGTTAGGCGGTTCTCGAATACAACCATACTCCTTACCTACCTTCCCATACTCTTTTGTTTGACAATTCTTTTTGTGGGAAGCTTTTTTTAGCTTTTGTGAGAAGTTCCACAAAAGAATTGGCCAAACAAAAGGAGTATGGAGGAATGGAGGAAGGATGGGTAAGGAGTATGGAGTATGGTTGGATTCGAAAACCGCCTAACTGCTGTCCTTGTTAAAGATGGCGGGCACTTCGAACCTCTTTATCATAAATTGCCCAATATGTCCATTTAATAAACGTCATTAAATTCTTCTCATGTCTCTTATTTGTTTTTATTTTTCATTTGTTTCAAACACTACCCGCTGGGCCACCCGGTACTTGTTTTGTGAGAAAATTAAACGAAATTGTGAGATAGCAATTTTACGTGATCACGAACAGAGGAAAGTTTTGTTCTACTGAAAGCAATGTTGAGCTAACTCACTTTCAAAATACAAAAATAATTAATTACAACGGGCAAGAATGAGCAAATACCGTGGATCTGTTGCACTCAAGACGTGAAAACGCCTTTGAAACGATTTGAATACTCAAATTTATTAAAATTTCTAATAAAAAAATTACAGGAAATACAGAAATAATAATAAAAAACTTTTTTTGTAAAAATAAAATATACTGCCGCAAAATAATTTTGTGTCCTAGAGATAACATAGGTATGTTTTGTAACTTGGCATTACTAATGTTCACAACGCAAGTTGATTGTGCTATATTTTTTTCATCATAAAAATGATATAATGATAATCAGAATTATCAAAACTTGGTCCCTTTGTGCAATTTTTTTCCCTTTTGAATTTTTATAAATTTATTTTAATAGGTAAACAATTTAACGTGGAAAGGGTTTTTATTTTATGTCAATTTTAATATTTCATAGAAAATTTTGATAAAATACTTACGCAAAAAATAATCATTAAGATAGTCGCTTTTGTTTTTAATCTTTGTCAAAGATAAGTAAAATCTAAATGGAAAGTATCATTTCACCATAGATATCATAGTCAAAGTATTAGATTGGCAGATCACGTGACCTCCAATGTTAACGACGGGACGCGCATGGAGACCAGAATAAGAGAGCAAATGGGCCAGTGTTGCCGCCACATTAATGAGAAAAATACTACGAATAAATAGTTTAATTCTAAAATTACAAAAAATAACATAAAAATACTAGCTGCATTTTGGAATCTTTTTAGTGATTTAAAAAAAAAACGTGAAACGCTTTTTAGTATTTTTATGGTATTTTTGTTTGTTATTTTACAACTAACGGTATTTTACAACTAACGGCTAAACGGTATTTTTTCGTAGTATTTTTCTCCTTAATGTGGTGGCAACACTGGCCCCTTTGCCTCTTATTCTGGTCTCCATGCGCGTCCCGTCGTTAGCATTGGAGGTCACGTGATCTGCCAAATCTAATACTTTAACTATGATATCTATGCATTTTACCCATTAGCGACGATTAGTAAAAATATTTCAGAAAAAAGGAGCTTTCTGCTAAAGTATATCTAAATAAACAAAATATAAGATAAATAGACTATATACGAACAATTTATGTAGGACAAATTAAGTGACACGGAAACGAAATTTAAAAACTTTAAGTTACGTTTTAATTTGGCAGTGAAGGTGTAATGGTATTTTCAAAGTCGTTAGTGGGTTAAATTCATAGATATCATAGTTAAAGTATTAGATTGGCAGATCACGTGACCTCCAATGCTAACGACGGGACGTGCAGGGAGGCCAAAATAAGAGGGCAAAATGGCCAGTGTTGCCGCCACTTTAAAGAGAAAAATACTACGAAAAAATACCATTTAATTCTAAAATTACAAAAAAAAAATACTAGAAAAGGATTTAAAGTCACTAAAAAAATTCCAAAATGCAGCTAGTATTTTTACGATATTTTTTTGTAGTTTTAGAATTAAATGGTATTTTTCTCTGTAGCGACAACACTGGCCATTTTGCCCTCTTATTTTGGCCTCCATGCGCGTCCCGTCTTTAGCACTAGAGGTCACGTGATCTGCCAAACTAATACTTTAACTATGATATCTATGATTAAATTGCTTAGTATAAAAATAATGCATTAACCCTTTATGCCCCGAATTAGGTTTTAAGTTGATTTTTTCCCTTTAAATATGTCAATGAAAGCTATTGCAAATAATTAGAATATAAAAGGGTACAAAATAGTAGGGACATAAAATGCACTTTATGTCCCGAATGTATTTTCTTTTTCCTCCTATCTACTTATAATTACTAAATTATGCTGATTAACAATGGCATTTTCTTAAATGAATTTATTTAACTTTTTTAGTCTTTAGTGTGTTGAAACCGATACTGCATTAATAAAAGCTTACTATCATGTATTTTCCCTCAAACGAACAATGAAAAGTAAAACAACTGCCTTTTAAGTGGTACTTATAAGTACCGTCGGCACACCACTAGTTAGCGCAGGAAACTAAAGTAAAAGCTTAAAGAACAAATTATTTTACCTTTATACTGTGTTAAAACCGAATTTGTCAATCAAAAAGTTCTACTTATCATTGTTTTCTCAAATTGAACAATGAAAAGTGAAACAGCGGATTTTTAAGTGGTACTTATAAGTACCGTCTGTACATAAAGGGTTTAAATTCTTATACAAAGTCAGGTTCTTCAATTAAAGTATCGAGTAAGCAAAAAAAATGTCGCATGAATAGGTAGGTTTTAAAGTTATTGAAATCACCTTAATAATGCATGCAATTACTTGGAAATGTGTACTGAGCGGTAATTGAAAGTCGTGTAGTGTTTCACAACCCTAGATATTTTAATAGTTTTTCAAAACAAAAATATGATTCATGAAAATGTAATGAGGATTTTACAGTCGAAAATGTAATCACAGAAACAAGTCATGCTACATACAGGGCCGGATTTCTAAATAGGCTAAGTAGGCTGTAGCCTAGAGCGGCGAATTTTTGGGGGCGGCAAATTTTATGACCAATTAAGCGGCATTGGGCATAAAAAAAAAATTCTTATAAAGATTCTAATATTTTTAAGATAGAAAAAAATAATTTACATCAATACTTAAACCGCAAAAGTATATATAGTACTAATACTTAGTAGCAATCATGGCTGTTGCGAGGGCAGTTGCACTCTCTCCCCCCACATTTGGAAGTTGAAAGAATAATTGTAATGCAAAAAATTCGCCTATTATTTCGCTTTCGATTTAGAGTGTAAAGTTACATAGAGATTGTAATATGTAGACAGGAAAAAATAGTCAAGAAACCTATATCTGGTATATCTTACAACGGAAGAAGGGAAGGAAAAACACCATTCACAGACATCGACCAAAAAAAAGCACAAATAAATTCAATCCTAAGCCTACAAGCGGCAAATCTTTAAATCCGGCCCTGGCTACATATAACTCTTAAGTGACATTAATTTTAAAACTAAATACACTACATACCGTTTCAGAATTATATCCACGAAAACTTTAGCAAGGCAATTTAAGGCGTTCAACTGAAACTAACAATTCGTATTGAGTTTCGTCACCAACAATACAATTGATTTTCGGTTTGAAATCGGATAGTAGTATCTATCCGCACAAAGTAATATTTCATCAGTGCCACAAAACGAGTGAATCAATTCTCTATCGGGATATTTCTTTTAGCATAATTGTGATTAGGGCCAAGCACAAGATAAAACCAGAGTTCTGTGATAAGTATAGACGGATCATTCGCAAACAATGAGGGCAAACACAACTGCAGCTAATTTTCAAAGTTTGGCGCAATGTATAGGCGTGTTTTGTCTTACCATTGACTTGGAAAAAATTTGAATAGTTTTTATCTTTATTTGATACAGATCCTACAATCCCAATTCCAATATTAGCATTTATTCTGTCACCCATCCATTCGCTTGTCATGTAAATGTGTTACTATACGGTTGCGTTAGGTGCCAGGCCAGTAATCTACCTCTTCCCCTCGTCATTTTATCATCTAGTTTTTTTCATTCAATTAAGAGAGATTGTCAGTCCCATAGAGCTACTGCATTAGTTTTGGAATCACAACTTCCACAGAAGTATTGCTTTTCCGTGTTATTCCTTTTTCCCAGTTATGGGAATCAACATAACATAGAAATGAAACAAATTTGAAACGAAAATCTTATCTAGTTATTTAAGGATATATGTTTGAAGTTCAAAAATGCCGAAAAAAATACAGCAGATGGCGACACTATTTTAAAACTTTATCAATTAATAATTGAATAACCAGATGTCATTTTTCTTTTTTAATTTTGTTTTAAATTGATGTTATGATGATTCCCATACCTGGTGAAAAGGGATAACATGGCAAAGCAATTCTTTTGCAAAAGTTGTGATTTCAAAACTAATGCATTAGCTCTGTGGGACTGAAAATCCCTCTTAAAAGCTTTTGATTTTTAATTATATATTTTGAAATATAAGCTACTGAAAGTATTACGATGGATAGTCAAAAATCCGATTGGAGATTTTGGGTTTTCTACACGTCTTTGTGCGCAAATTAAAAAAAAGTGGGTATTAGAACATAGGTCCATTTGCTTGTCTATTCACTCGGAGGTAAGAATAAAGAACATCTGCGTCACACCTAAAACGAGCGGTTTTAACTCAGTCTGAGTTAATTTCCACTCCTTTCCGGTGCCGAAAATGCACTTCTCCTATAGGAGTGAATTTCAGTCTTTTTCGGAGTGGTTAAAAGAAGTAAGAAACAACAATCTTACGACGTCATACACTCTGTAAAACGAGCGGTTTTAACCAGTCTGAGTTACTTTCCACTCTTATACGTGTGCCGAAAAAGCAACCGTCTCCTATAGGACGTGTAATTTCACTTAGTGTTTTAAGAGTAGGATACAATGCTCCAACTAAAAGTTATACAGACTTCAAATCTTGGTACACGAGTTCAACTATTTTAGTAGGACGTACATAATAAAGTTTTCGAAAAAAAGAAGTCGTACTTGTTTAGTTGAGCTATAGAGTGGTTTCAAAACACACGGACTGACAATGCTCAAAAACTACTTTAATTAGAATTTCCATCTTGAACGTGCTTCAAATATTTTAGATTAAATTAAAAAAATGAAATTTAAAAAAAAGTTTACAAAATTAGGCAATGCATGAAAAAACGTTCTGTGTTACTTGAAACACTAGAAATTTATTTTTGGAGAAAAAATTAGTCGCATGTACCTTATTTCAACAGGATATTTTCTCTGAACTAAAATAGCTCTGCAAAGAAATTAAAGAAATTGTTCTAGTTTTGAATTAATTTGATGTAAACACTTAACATCTCTTCACTTATTTGGATAGTTTATTGTAATAAGTAGAATGAACGTAAACATTCTATAGAAAACTAATTCAGCTAATCTCAAAATCCTTTGCTTTACACCTTTAAAAAAAGCCTTAAATCAATATGACTAATCAACCAAGTTATTTGTCCAAAACCACCAACATAAAAAACACAAATATATATCTTACAAATGACTGATTCAGCGATTAAATAAGCCAAACCCGAAACAGAAAACTAACACTAAATTTTCCCCCAACTCTGTGAGAGCAAATTAGTTACCCTGATTATTTTTTTTGCGGCATTATCTAAGAAAACTTCACCTCATTCGGTGCTGGAGGGAGAAAACAACACCAAAGCATGGTGTCAAGTGAAGCCAAGTTCGCTTCAATTATTCACCCAAAACAAACCCCTGGCGAGGGATTTGGCACTACGTCGCATTCAATACAGTTAAGGGGGATGGGCGCGCTGGACTGCGGGTCTCCAAACTCAAGTGCCTCAAAGTTAATCCAATGGCGAAAAAACTATTTTCTCTGCCACATTTCTCCGGCTGTATTGAATATTTTTACAAACGGTTTTTTTAATAATAAATATAGATAACTTACAGGTCTATGTACCACTCTTTGGAAATTGCTTCAAATATTATGTGTAAAATTATTTATTGAAGATTAAAAAAAAATATTCGAACCCATTTAAAAAAGTGGAAGTCGGGATTGTAAGTCAGCTACATTTATCACATAAAAAAATCCGCTTGTAAAATATTCAATATAGCCGAAGAAATGTGGCAGAGAAAATATTTTTTTTCTCCATTGGATTAACACTGATGCACTTTGCTTTGGAGACCCGCGATCCAGCGCGCCCATTCCCCTTAAGTAAACAATAGCTGAAATTTTTCGTTTGAGCGGAAATATTATAACCTTGTATTCGATTAGATCTTGGTCTGCAGCCTACAATTGGGTTGTTTCAGGTGACATATAACTCTCCAGTTACACTTGCCTTTCCGTGATTTCATTGGTCGTTTCGGTTTCACTTTCAGCGTGTGTTTTTTCGTCTGCTGTGTTCTATTTTAGAGTTCTTTGCTCGCAACTTGATTTTATTAATGCTACTTATAAGACTTTATCCATTTTAATTCGATCAAATTTCAAGTTGCAAAGAATTACCAAAACGTCAATGTTATCGGAAAACTTCGGATATCATATCTTCTGGGGAAAAACTGCAATAGGGTACTTGATTATATCGCTAAAATACCTTCCAATATTAAATTAATTATAGTTTGAACCCAAAAATAACAAACTTATATATTTTTTTTTTCGAAAATAAATCTTTCAATAATTCATAAAAATAATTTTAAAATGGCATATTTTTCATCGCTACGGCACGTGATCACAAACACGTCGATTTGGCTGACGTCACTAGTATAAACAAACCGGTGTGAAGTTTTTTTTTGTTTGCAATTAAACTGGATTTAATCTAATTTACTATTAAAATAAGAATTATATAGATAATGGAAGTAGGTTTTACAGAAGCGGATAGTTCAAATTTGCTTAAAGTAGATTCCAAAATGGTGTTTCAAGGTTTGTTTATAGTTACTAGTGACGTCATAGATACCACGTGACAGCAACAAAGCGTTTTCGGGCGTAATTTTTCGTCCTAATTTTAAAATTCATGTTTATCCCTTTTTATGGGGTATTTAAAAAAAAGAAAAATACGGGTCTAATATTTTTGGCATAAGAATATTTAAAGCCAATAAATTTTTTTAAGTCAAATACCCTGTTCCAGAAAGAACAAGAATGAAAACAATACCGCTAGAATGGTTGCTACCCAAGACGAGAAACACGCCCATTGCGAAAACTTTAAATATTCGAATTTTATTGAATTGAGAGGAATCTTAACTCACTTGATAAGTGCTCGCGCATCGCTTTGTTGGCGTGCTTCAAATCAACTTGGCGACTTTCACACGCTTTCACTTTTTTTTCTCGCCAAGCATCTATCTTTTTTAAACTCCATTAATTCGCCAGCTTTTATTTATCTTTCATATTATTAAGAGCTTGGTATCAACAATGGCAGCTCGTTCGCCGAACGCAACTTAATGAAATTTGATTTTTTTGTGTGGCAACACTAAGTCTTGTTGCAATTATGCACTTCCGTTAATACTAATTGGCGAGTGGTATTTTCAAAAAGGAACCAAGAAATAAATTCGAATTTCGAAAAATCTTTTGCTGAAGTAAGTTGGGTTTCCAACGTGCAAAGTTAACGTACAATGCTAATATTAGTCATCTTGGCTAATTTGGGATGGTTTGAGCTAATAAAAGTTTTAATCATTATCCACAACTGTTTTGGCCAGTGAATGAAAATTCATAAGAGAAAGCTCTTAGAGTTTTTTTTTTATTTAATCATGAATCTTTTTTTCAGAGTTTTGTTAGGTTTTGAATGTTAGTTTACTTGTACCTTTAAAGAAAAAAATCATTGGAATTGACAATCTCTCTGGACAACAGTAACTTATGAATGGCCATTAATAATTTTTATACATTATTTTAAATTTTCATCATTAAGATAACAATCTAATAATATTCAAAAGTTATGGTGATTGCGTATTAAATTTATGTAAACATAAAACAGATAATTTAATAACAGCAAATTTATATAAACATGTAAATCATTTTCAAAGAAATTTATTATTCTAAAAATACAACATTTATAAAAAAAAGAGAAAAAGTTTTGACAAAGAGCAAAATGTTCACACATTTTGTATGTTTTTTTTAAATTTTTTACTTAAGATTCGAAATCTACAGAAATTGATTTTCAACATAGCTTTTTAAAGATAGTTAAAACTAAATGAATTCACATGCTAATTCAAGATTTAATATTTTTTTATTTCCGATGCAGCAACAAAATTAGATCAAAAATCTTTTTTTACACTTCAGATATCAAATTATTACTGCAAAAAAAAACCTGTCACTTTAGGACTTTTAGGATTTCCCCCTACTTTCTACAGTTTAAAACAGCATTCAAATAAGCTTCCAAAATTATTCTTACCCATTGGATTAACATACAAAAGAAAAGACTGTTTAAAAAAAAGTCTCACGTCCCTTAAATGAAAATATAGAATTAATGTATGCTTTAAACAATAAATCGCAAAGCGCATAGAAGTACAATTAATACCGAATGGGAATATTTCTTATGATGTCACGCTCTCAATACTGCGATTTCATCGGTTGTTTTGTTTTCTTTGACAAAGTGTTGAAGCAAGCCCAAAGCTTTACTTTACCGTAAAATGTCACTTGATACCATTCAGAAAAACACAGCTCAATTATTTACGCAGGCGTTCTATCAGTAACTATAAATTATCGCTCATTAAGCTTACGTTATTAATTAAGAAGAATTTGCCGCTAATTTTTTTCCTTCTTTATCTTATGGAAACTAGTCCGGTTTCTAACGTAAATAATTATTAGACCGATTTTTTAAAAATTAATTAGTAGGAAAACTCCATTTTGAACTATTTGCTTCTCATTTAGAGCTGTTCGGAGTTCTTTTTTTGAAAGCTTTTATTGTTTATGTTGTTATAGGGTGTTAAGAGTTATCTTAAGAATTTTTTTTTATTTTTACAGATTTTCTTGGTTATTTACCTTTCTTTCAATTGTTGGTCGATCTATATTTATAAAGGAAGAAGTACTTACTCACGTATCAACGCCCAGTCAAAACTATTGGAGGTTCATATTCTAAATTTTGGAAGCTTATCCTTTTTGTACTAAAGGCGTCATTTAAGAAGCGATTTTTCTAAATTCCCACCCAAAGAGGAGAAATAAGGCAAAACATAAGCCGATTTCTCCATAGGAATAGAATGGACAAGTTGCATGAAACGCGAAATTGATAATATATGTGTTTTTCTGGTACATTAGAAGCTGCAGATTCCGAATGTAAGCTTAAATATTCACAAATATGTTTAATTTCAACAAAAAAAGCATTTGAAATTTGCCGAAAATGTACGTCACTGAAAACAGCTCTGACGTCAACTGTTATGTTTTTGGCGATGTTTCGATCTATGCTGTAATACACTTTATAAAATAGTAAACCTTACAATTTCTGCGAAACCTCATTAAAAGAAGACAATATTATTTGTAACCAGTTCATATCAAGGAAGTTAAACAGCTTGTTCCAAGTTTGGTTGTAAGTTAAAATACACACACGAGCTATTGCAGAACTATTGACTGTTGGATCTGATCGGAATAGTCGAGTGAAATCGTTCAACGTTTAAAGAAATTAACTGGAATGAACATGACATGTTTCTGTAAAATAGCATAACTTTTTTAAGAGTTTGATAAGGATGAAAGCACGTTTCACTGTTTCAAACGGATACAGTGAAACGGGATACGAAATAACACGCCAAGAAAAAAAAAAGCCAACCGTGACGTCATCTGTTATGCTCAGAGAGGTTTAACAGGAGTGACGTATCATTAACTTTAAAAATGAATTTAAAAATAAATACATCTTTAAAACCAGAAATACTTGAGTTTTAGAGGTTTTTTTAATATGCTTAATCGAATAAATATGTTTGTGGAAAACGCTGTAATTGTCCATTGCCCATTGTTGTAAGAATAGGATTCATGCAAGTTTTAAATGACGTACTCTTTCCAGTTTTCATTCATGTGTTTCCGCGATTTCATCGGTTGTTTCGGTTTCACTCTAAATATGCGGTTTTTTTTTCGCCTGCTGAATTTTATTTTAAAGTTCCTTATTCTTTACATCAGCTTACTTTTATTCCTACTATTTATTGAACTTTGTCAGTTTTATTTCGATTAAATTCCAACTATGCAAAGTATTACCATAAAGTCAATATTGTTGGAAAACTTTGGTTTAGATGATATATTGTCGTATGCTGAAAAATTCAGCAAAATTGTGGGACAGATATTTAAGAGGATTGTCAGTCTCATAGAGCTAATGCATTAGTTTTCTAATCACAACTTCCGCAGAAGTATTGCTTTGCCATATTAGCTCTTTTTTTCCCCAGGCATGAGAATCAACATAACATCGAAATGAAACAAATTTTGAAACGAAAATGTTATCTAGTTATTTAATTATATAATTTTGAAGTTTTAAAATGCCAACAATTACAGCAGATGGCGACACTATTTTAAAACTTTATCAATGAATAATTAAATAACCGGATGTTATTTTCTATTCAATTTTGTTTTAAATTGATGTTATGATGATTCTCATACCTGGTGAAAATGGGATAACATGGCAAAACAATTCCTTTGCAAAAATTGTGATTTCAAAACTAATGCATTAGCTCTATGGGACTGACAGTCCCTCTTAATGTGAGTCACAAATAAAGAAAAAAAGCTTTGGTTCCACTGAAAGAAAAAAGTTTGTGCACAACTCAATTTCGAAAACACCATAACAAATGTAAAACCAGCTGAACCATGAATGAAAACAAGACCACTGGAGTTGTTGCCATTCAAAACCTGAAAATTTCCTTTTGCAAGAAATTTCAGCACGAGCGAAAATTAAAATCATTACATGTGAATCTTTAGTTTAAAACCATAGATATCATAGTTAAAGTATTAGTTTGGCAGATCACGTGACCTCCAATGCTAACGACGGGACGCGCATGGAGGCCAGATAAGAGGGCAAAATGGCCAGTGTTGCTGCCACTTTAAGGAGAAAAATACTACTAAAAAATACCATTTATTTCTAAAATTACAAAAAAAAAAATACTAGAAAAGGATTTAAAGTCACTAAAAAGATTCCAAAATGCAGCTAGTATTTTTACGATATTTTTTGTAATTTTGGAATTAAATGGTATTTTTCGTAGTATTTTTCTCCCTGAAGTGGCAAAACACTGGCCATTTTGCCCTCTTATTTGGCCTCCATGCGCTTCCTGTCGTTAGCATTGGAGGTCACATGATCTGCCAATCTAATACTTTAACTATATCTATGAGCAGAACCCACAATGAAAACAAGACCACTGGAGTTGTTGCCACTCAAAAAGGGGAAAATGTCATTTTGCAAGAAATTTTAGCGCGAGCGAAATTAAAATAATTGCATGTGAATCTTGAGTTTAAAACATTTTCTAATAGGAAAAAGCTATAAATTCAGAAATAATTAATTTGCTAATGTATGCTACTAAAAGAAATACACACAACTTTGAATTATCGTCGGTTGAAATGTTTAACAGAGAAATTTTCCGTATAGGTTTTTAAAGTAAGTTTCAGAGAGAGAGATAAAGAAATGGCAACTTTCATAAAAATATTTGTTATCTTTATAAAAATGAAAGGTTTGTAATCTAATTATGCAAAAGATTAATTAGAAAACTTTGTCGCTATTTATTTTGTCATATTAATTAAAATGTTTCTTTATGTCTGATTGTTATCTCTTTCTGATGGTTTAGTTTTTAATTGCTCAAACGTTATTGATTTCTTGTTGTGTGAGATTTGTCATGGTATTAATTATTTATCACTATTATGGATAATTCTTTGCAGAATTACCCTTTCTGTAGTGTAAGCGACGTGTGTTTAAAAAGTGATTATCACATTTTTAGCCTGCTTTTCTTTTTTTAATTCGAAAGAATAAAAAAAACCAAAAAGTAGGTATTGATATGCGGTCGATGTCCGTCTGTCCGTACCCCCTTCCAAAATCGGTTCTATCAATCGGATCTTAAAAATTCTTTTTTGTTAGAAAGATATGACCTCAGAGACCTAACTTTCATACTTTTTGTCCGCCTGTCTGTACATCCGGATGGACATAAATCTATTATCTGTCGGCGAATTTCCCATTGAATTACAATGAAATTCAATTTTGGGACATTTAAATCGCTGTTGCCAAATCAACAATGGCATGAGAAACTTTATTTATTTAAAAATATTTGAAGCAAAATAATTTTTCATAAATCAGTTTCGAATGACGTTATAAAATGTAGCACTATGTGATTCTTTGATTGTTCATGCATTGTTTACCAAGAAAGCGGCAAGGCATATTTTTTGCATACAATTATGCTTAGTTTTAATTTACATTTCTTGTTTTTTTTTATGTAGTTTGGAGTAGTTTCATTACTTTTGTTATTAATAAATATTGAATTATTCTTTGAACTACAAATAAATCGTGCAGACGACAAATTATATTAAGTAAATTTGAGAAGAATATTAAGGAAAATAGTTGATTTGGGCTTTTAGAAGTTTAAATTATAGCTGGATGCAGTGTTTAGCGATTTTCTCTAATGTGTGTAAATCTAGTGTAGAAACGATTTTTGATGCTATTTACTGTCATGAACCTAGTTGTTTCTCAATTAGAATTTCAGTAAGTATTTAAGTAACAGGAAAGTAGGCTATTTTAGTTCTTTAAGAACTTCTTGTTTAACATTAAATGAAAAAAAAATTAACGTGACAACAGTTGATGTACACTTACCGTAACTAAATGATGTAACCTGTTTCATTTAATTTGATATTTTTCCCTCCTCCCCCAAAAAAGCATTTTTTAACTTGTGACTTACACTACAAAAATCTCCAGTTAGATGGAATCAGCCATAAGTCAAATCTCGTAAACTCAATCTCTATTAACATATTTTTTGCCTGAAAACATTTTCTCAGTCTGTTAATCTTAAATAAACGGAGACCTGATATAGCTTATTTTTTTATCCGTTTTGTAAAAAAACAAGCAGGTTTGTAACAGAATCTGTCACTTAACCCGCTTCCACAAAACAGTTGTGTTTAATAGGTAAAAAGCGACAAACACAGCATTGATATTCTATATTAAACATTTGCATGCTAATTTTGGCTTAGTTCATTTTTTTTATTTCGAAAATTCAATAATTATTACTTATCGTTTGCAAAAATTAATTTAAATTTCAAAGAATAAATACGTAATATTCCTCACTTTTAAACAGAATGAAAATATTTCATATCAATGTACAAAGAATCTCGTAATGAAATATATTTAAAGTCATTTCAAACTGATCGATGTCGCAAAAAATATTTATTTTAATATATTATCTAAAAGAATTATAAAGTTTCTCGAGCGATTGTTGCGAATGGCAATGGTGATTAAATTCTAATGAAAATGGCTTCCTATATGCTTTTTAAATGAGCATTCAATTTTGCAGTTTTTTTTTTAAATAATTGAAGTACTTTGAATTCGAATTCTTTTCTGAAATTTTCAGTGTATTCTAATTTCGATGCGCTGAATTTTTTTTGACGTATCACACTTGTCCGTAGCATTTGTAGTTTGGGCTATGAAAGTGGGTGACGGACAGAGAGATGGACTGAACGATTATATTACCTTCCACTTTTTTACGTTATAAACGTAGTGTGGAAGCTAAAAGTAACTGAAATTGCGTTAATTGACGGATATTTTTAATTTTGAAATGGAAAAAAAAAATAGCAATTCAAAGAGTTGCATTCAGCAAAGTTGGCAGTAATATTTTAGTGAAAAGAAGAAACAATTTAGGGGTAAACAAAACTTAAAATAGTCGGTTTCATTCATATTATAATTAATTTTAGTTAACTTCCGTTTATATTATTATTAGTTCGTTTTGAGGTCTTTAACTATTGTTGTATTGCTTGCGTGAACCCTTCAATACCCTACAAAAATATTTATAATCCTCAATTAAAAAAAAATAGTTATAACTTTTTTAAAATGGATTTCTAATGTATTTAATGAAATTCTTCAAATGTAACACATAATGCATGCTTTAAAGATAGCAAAATTTTTAAAAGGAACTTTGAATAAGGTTTTTAAACTAAAGAGCGGTCATAACTTATTAATAATATAAGTTTTTAATTAAAATTTTATTATAAGCGGATGCAAATAATTAAAAAAATTTGCTTCGATATCTTTACTAAAATAATATAAAGCATTTGTTATTAATTTTGAGTTAAACTTTCTTTTTATAATTCGTGAAAGTGAAATTATGGGCACAAGTCAGCTGCACTCCCCATTAGTATAACAATGATCAACTGCACTGGTAGGAGGATTCGAACAGCTCGTTCTTTTTATTCGTTCTTCGCTTAAACAGTATCCGCATGTTTTTAAGCTCCATTTTAAGATGACGAAAGGAAGTATTAAAGCAATTTTTAAATCTTGACTAGAAGAGCATTTGCCCTAATTTCTTCAAGTTGTACTTAGTTTGTCTCAGCTCCAAGAAACCAATAGCCTTCAAACCCCGTTAACGCGAACTCGCTTAACACGAAATTTCGCTGAAGATGAACTGAACTTGAACTACCTGGCCTATAAAGCTTTGAGCTAATGATAAACTCTTAACGTGAAATCACTTTAGGAGAAATTCCGCTTAACCCGAACAAAAAATTCAGAATTTGGCTATTTTCTTCTTCCTCAAAGTTTCAAAGATCAAACAAAACCAAACATTAAGAAAAACGGCACTGGACATTTTTAACGTAACAAAAAATTCTGAAAATTGGATTGTAAAATAACAGTTTTCTGAAAAGAACTGGTTAAACTAACACCCGTGCAGCGGAGATTCTCACCCAGTGCAGTTGACTAAATGCCGAAATTATTTTAGTTATTTTTCCATGAGAAAGCAATGTGCTTTATCATAAAAAAAAGTACATTCTTTTCTATTTTAATTATACCAATAAAGATATTTAATCATAAAACGATATCATGAAACGCATGAAAATGATCTTTACATAGATGTAATTAATAACCTACTAAATATGGTTTCATACAAAATTTATGAAGCGAGCTTTTTTAAAAGTAAATATCGAAACTTATTGGTATTGTTTATACTTTTAATATGCTTTTTTTTCGCTTTTGTGTCACACGAAAAAAAATACATAAAAATGTTTCTCATTATACTTTAAAAAAAACCCAACAAATTGTTATAAGAGTCTATTGGTATTTACAATATTACATTGGGCAGTATTCCAACGCTTGTTATTATATGACACATTTCACCTACTACCTTCGGTACGAAATTAAGTTTATTTTGAAATGTTATACGTAGTTTTAGTAGTTTTGTATTAATTTTAAATTTCCCTAAAAAAATCCTTTTTATTTCTTTCAAAACTTCTTGTTTGATTTATGCTAGTAAGAATATATTTTTGGTGTCATTTTATGCAAATTTATGAGTAGATTATTTCGTTTTTAGAATGCTTAAAAGTAAAAGAGGCTAGTTTTTTGACTAAAATTTAAAAAAATGGATATTTATAAATATAAACTAGAAAAATATAATAAATATAAATAAAAATAAATAACTAGAATGAATATATAATTTCCCCCCTCAAAATTGTGAACTTAAGAAAGTCAGTTATTATTGTAAAAAATAGTTTAGCGATAAAAATTTGCAAAACGTTTGGTTTGTAAAAGTTCGAACATAGTAAAAATACGTAACAAAACAACTGTAACAAATATCTAAATTCAGTACATACCATCATAGTTGTGGAACAAACATAAAATAAGGAAGTTATCCTCTGCCCAATTCTTGTATTTAAATCCACAAAACATCATTTGGATTCAGATTCAACAAGTAAATCTAAAGTATTCAACAACAATAATTTAAATATTTTTCGGAAAAAAATATTGCACCGTTATTTCAAACTAAAATATTACACACAATCTCAAATTTTTATGCTATGTTATCGAAATAGGTGTTTGAATTAACTGCGAACATTAATTTCTTATCACTTTGAAACTGTTAATCAGTTGATATTTCAAGTTTTCAATCGTTTGTTAAGACAGTGCGAGCATGAATTGCAAGTTTTTACGTTACATATCTTTTCATTTTATCTAACATAGTATAAAAATAGCTTTTTTATAATTGCGTGAAAAAAATCCGATTTTTACACTATAGTTTTAATATCAGACGCGTGCGAAAAGTTATACTTTTTAGAAAAAGTAATATAAAATTACTTTTTTTCACCCAAAAGCAGTGAAAAAAAGTACTTTTTTTCACTCTTTTCATAAGATGCCAACATTTCAAGTAAAATTTCTATTTCATAATATTCATAAAATCCAGAAATTAATAGATCTGCTTTATTTATAAATATTATGCGCGTGAATGTTATTATTTTTATTTTTGAAACAGTGTCCATGTTCAAATGTTTGACTTTAAACTAAAAAATATGTTTGCCTGTTGTAGTTCCAGAGATTTATCGATGCCGATCTTCTTTACGTAAAAAAATTAGCACGTGAATTATTTTTGAACCAATGAGATTTGATGATTGACACGTAATTATAAAAAATAGTGTATGAAACACGTGAAAAAGTAAACTTTTTAAAGCACGTGTCATTATTTCACTCGCTCGTGAAATAAAATCCACTAGTTTTAAAAAGTGTTACTTTTCACACTTGTTGCATAAATAACTATTTTATAATATCGTGCAAAAAAACTTATTTTTTCAAATTTATAATCGTGGCAAAAATGATGCTTTTAACGAAATCGTGTTTCAAAGTTACTTTTACGCACTAGTGCGACAAAGTGAATAAGAGCATCTGATTGGTGTAAAATTCTTTAGATGAGCGTGATATTTTATTCGGCGGCTTTGTGATTGGTGGAAAATTCTTTATTTGGCGTATTATTTCCAATGCCAATCTAAGAAATACTTTTTGCACGTGATTTTAAAATAATCATTAATATAAATAATACCTTCAAATCATTTGAACGTGATAATAAAATAATTAATAAGCCAATCAATAAATGCCAATTTAATAAATACTTTTTTTGCACGTTATTATAAAAAAATAGTGTATGACAACACGTTGAAAATAGCCTTTTTTTTAAACTCGTGAATTTATTTCACACGCTCGTACCTCGCTCGAGAAATAATTTATTCAACTCGTTTAAAAAAGCCTTACTTTTCACACTAGTTGCATAAATAACTATTAGCAGCATATTTTTAATATTTAAAAAAAATTGGCTATTATACAAGTCACACAGTTAAACATAACGAAACAATCGAATGACTAAGGATTTATTCTAATACTTTTATATAAAATATACAAAATCATAATTTTACCAAGTTAAATTGTTAGATACACGGATGAAAGCAAACTTTAGTAAATCTTTAAAATTTGATATTTTGTTCTTTTAAAGTTTTTATTTCTAACACTTGCCTCTGATATTACATCATTTAAAGTAAAAATAAAGCTTTTCAACTTAAATAGCAAAAAAATAAAGCTCTCAGATTTTTTTTTTGGCATTGTTATTTAAAAAGTTACTTTTGAAACTTTTCATTTTTCTTTTGAGAAAAAGAGTTTTTATTCAAAAAGCCTCACTTGTGAGTGAATGCATTTCGTATTCATTAACTTTCTTATGCCATACATTTAAGAATCCCATAGAACATTTAAAAAAAGTCTGAACCCAACCTATGCGGTACTGCGCTCATGGTTTTATACATCCGCTTTAGGAAATCTTTATTTAAATTTAAAACTTCTTAAAATATTCTGATTAAGGGGACGCGGTACCGAAAAACATAAATCCAGTATTTTTATAGCTAGCATCCAAATTAAAGTATTTTTACAAAGAACTAACATTCTATAAACATATACGTAAAAATAATAAATATTGAAACATAAGTTTTTTTTTAAAAATAAAATTTTTAAAAAATTTAACGTTTCTTCAAAATGCTCCTCCTCCTACAATTTAAAGAATTTTTTAATGGTTTTTTTGCAAAATGTTCCCACAACTTACCAACTCTTAATAAAAGTAGGTATGGATATTGAGCTATCAGTTAAGCAAAAACAGTTATGTAGCTTTTATATATAAAAATTGCCCAAAAATAAGATTTTTTGTGAATTTTCAACTTTATCATTTTTTTAAAAATAACTATTCCCACTAGACTTTATCCCATACCAACTTTTGTTAATGGTATATGCCTCAGTACAGGAAAAAAATTTTGGAGCTCTACATTAGTTTACCTAAAAGACTTAGGGTTTTAACCATTTACAAGCCGAAAAAATTAAAAATTAAAAAACCATTTTTCCAAACCACTATCATTTTCAATAAACCTCTACTATTATAAAGGATTTCCTTCTTTTTTGCAATATCCTTAGCTCAGAGCATTCGAGCATGTTTAATTATATTCTGGGCAGCCCTAAATTTTGGGTACCGCGTCCCCTTAACTTTGAAAACAACTTTAATTTTAGAATTTTATGGTACTCTTTATAAACTCATTAAAGACGGATGGTACGAAAATTCGCGACGCAAAAAAAGGTGGCTTAAGTTTATCTAAGTTAACAAAATATAAGTTAAATGAAGACAATTGTCCTCTACTCTGTATATAGGATAAATTAAGTTACACGAAGAACTAATTTTAAGGGGGACCAGACCCCAAAAATTTTCAAAAAAGACATTTCAATGCTTTATGTGTTTCTTACAATTTGAAATCTTAGCTTTTCAACAATATCTTACATTAAAAGTTTCGAGTACTGGAAGTATTTTTAATATTTTTTTAACAAACGCTGTTTAGGTTAGGTTAGGTTAGTTTAGTTTAAATTATCGGCGCACTAGAGTTACACGACGGCTATTGGCGACGGGCGTCGTATTTTAGAACCACAGTCAAGTGACGAGCCGACTCCCGAGTAGGCACCCAACGCAACCGTTCAGGGCGACATCGTACGCAGCGTTAGGACTTTGAAGGATATTTAACGTGCACTCCCACCACACGGGGTATCATTCGTCGGACATTTTTTGGCTGCACGGTCCGTTTGTATGTTGGCACTTATTTTGGCGATGCCCGGACCCGAACCTGGGACCTTCCGAAACGACGTTGTTTGGTAAAATCCAGTCATGTTTTATAGGTAAGAAACCACTATTGTTTACTTTAAACGGTTATATATCAAAACTTACTTTTTCAATGTGCATGTACCTTTTTCTCAAAATTTACTGTAAGTATCGGCCTGAAAATTTTTTATACGTATTTAAGAAGTTTGTTTTTAAACACCGATGGTGGGATTCGACTGTAAATATCTTACTTTTTTTTCTTTTTAATATTATTGATGTTTTTTAGGTAAAAAAATATGTAGTTTCACTTAAAAAATTATAATTTAAAAACTAAGCAAAAAAATTTAAAATGCCTCCATTAAAGTACAGTTAAATATCCATTTAACAACTGGTAAAAATCTCATTAAAAGTATCAAATAGATTCTGAGAAAAAGCTACATAAAAAAGGTCATTTTAACATGGGCTTTAATGGAGGGCTCCGGTCCCCCTTAAAAACTTTAACCAAATAACAAAAAAAAAAAAAAACCTAAAATCCCCCTTAAGAGAAATTTAAAGTGTTCCAATGTGCCGACTTTTCACCTACCTTTTTGGCTAAGTGTAAATAAGAATTAATATTTTGGATGTTACATCTTTAAGGGGGAATGGGCGAGCTGGACCGGGGGTCTCCAAACTCAAGCGCCTCAATGTTAATCCAATGAAAAAAAAAACTATTTTCTCTGCCACATTTCTCCGGCTGTATTGAATATTTTTGCAAGCTGTTTTTTTTTTAAAATAATAAATGTAGATAACTTACAGGTCTCTATAATCCCACTTTTTTAAATTGCTTCGAATACATTTTGTAAAATTATTTATTCAAAATTAAAAAAAAAAAATCGAACTAATTTCAAAAAGTGGGATTTTCGGGACCTGTAAGTCAGCTACATTTATCACATAAAAAAATCTGTAAAAATATTCAATACAGCCGGAGAAATGTGGCAGAGAAAATATTTTTTTCTCCATTGGATTAACATTGAGGCACTAGAGTTTGGAGACCCCCGGTTTAGCGCGCCCATTCCCCCTTAAACACCCGATGACGCTATTTATAACACAAGTTGTAATCAATTTTTAATACATTCAATATCTAATACAGTAAGTAAACATTTACAGATTTGTCGATATTTTGCCTAGTAAAAAAACCCCTCCAAGTTATTTTTACTTAAAATATGTTGAATCATTGATTAACACACTTATGTAAGAGTATTGGAAAAACGGTATCTACGAGTAAGACTCAAGATATTAAAAAAAACCACCAATGTGACTTTTCAGTCTTCAAAAGTTTTCATCTGTTTCCGAAGTTTGCACATTGCGATTTCAAAAACGGTTTTATATGATTTAAATTTCCATGTTTCTTGAAAGGAACAGTTTTGGGCAACTTGAAACGCTTCGTAAATCATCGAAATGGTTTTGACAATAAATTATTTTTAAGGAACAGTTGTTGCCTTGTTTGTTGTTGTTCCTTATCCTCCACCTGTCTGACGGAGTCAGACAAGATCCAATAAATTGTTGACCCCCAAAAAGTCGATGACAAGAAGTGGAGAAGCGTATAAGTCCTCCTTGGAAAGACCCAAGCAGTCCAGGATATGTTCGGCAGAGGCCTGCTGAGCCCCACATTTGGAGCAGACAGCGAAAGTTTTTCTACCCTCAAAATACGAGAGACTCTTCGTGTGTCCACTTGCCAGTCTAGAAATTGCCGTTCGAGACGCTCTATCACCAAAAGAAACAAGTGAAGAGCCCGGCTGTTGCCTTGTTTTAGTCTACTAGTTGTTGGGTACTAGTAGTAGAGGCCCAGTGGCTTAGTGGTAGTGCTTCGCATTGCCACGCCACAGGTCCGGGGATCGAGTCCCGGATTGGGCGAGGTTGACTCTGCCTTTCATCTCTTAAGTGGGTCGATAAAATGAGTACCAAGCATGCTTGGGAACTAAATACTGGGGATTCCGCGTGAGGCTGACCACCTTACCGGGACATATGCCTAGCACCCCAGAGCCCTTGGTCACGTAAGCTGGAATGGGCACGGCCGGTCTTGGCCCAGAAACGGGCTGTTGCGCCGAGGAGTTTTTAGTTGTTGGGTAAGTAGACACCCAAATCAACTTTTCAAGGGCGACATCGTAAGCGGCGCCGGGGCTTTTAAGCATATCTAACGTGCACTCCCAATACACGGGGTTTTATTCGTCGGAAATTTTGATTGCCCAAGCCGTTTTTAGGTAAGAAGTTATTTTGGCATTGCCCGGACCCGAACAAAAGCAAGCACCTTACCTATCGGACTCCCCAGCCCCAAATCTATTTATAGGTTGGCTAAGATGTAACATAATCTATAAAGGTATTCTCCTTGGCGTATATGACACCTTAACCTATATAGCTAGCTAGCTAGCTAGTCTGGTGCTAGTAGAAAAAGTTAGTGGGCTGCCAGGGCTCGAAAAAACTCAGAAATTTTACCCGTCAACGTGAACGGCTTGTCCAACAATGTACCCATCCTCCTTTGAAACTAACCCGTCAAACTCTAATTACATAAAGCTTCTAAACAAATTTAGAAAAATCTCATTATCTTCTCTGAACGTTTATATAAATCGCAATGAATTAGTAGTTACTAGAATTACATCATATATAGTAATAAATATATAATAATTTATTTACTATTAGTAACCTAGCATTTCTTTTATGAAATAATTTACATGATAAAAGAAAAGTTATCTGCAATGTCAATTTATCCCATACGACGGTTTGCAAATGAATATAATATGACTTTTAACAGTTCCACAATCAAGCCAATGGTTTGAGGTTTCTGCACAAAAATCTGAAAGAGCTTTTCCATTTAGGTAGACGCTAGACGTTTAACTTTTTTGTTTAAGACCAGTGCTTAAAGTGTTTTAGTGCTTAACCAGTGCCTAGCGTAATTGTTAATTCCATCGTAAGTCCAAATGCACATGCAAAGAGCAGCTTTTCTGTTGTTTACCGATTACGTCAGCATGCGCATTTGGTATTACGAAGGAATAAAAAAAAGTTATTTATTAAAGGGTCACTTTTGAAGGCGAGGCTCTAGACTCTGTAAGATATCAAAAATTAAATATGTATCGCGGATATTGACGGGAAATGGCCGTCCACGAGGACATGTAATAATGTATTACGGTTCCGGACGTAAACGCGCCGACAGCCGAAATCCCAACAAGCCAGAATTCCGGCAACCGAAAACCCGACAGGACATAATACCGACAAGAAAATAACCCCGACAGGATCGAAAACCTGTAAAATCAATTAATTACTGTAGTTATGCTTAATTAAAGGGAAATTTAAAAAATTTGCATTAGCATTTTTTGCTGTCGATAATATGGCTTCTCGGGATTTCGTCTGTAGGTTTTACGTCATCACTCTCTCCCTCATAACAACACTCACGCTCCGAAAGGAGCAGCAATGAACTGCTCAACTTCTAGAGTTTCGGTTCCTGTTTTTTTACATAGAGCTAGGAAGGAGAATAGAGAGGCCCATGTATATGCGCAGTAGCGCACAAATGAAGCAGGCTAGAGCGGTGCATCTTGGGATACCTCGGTGCCAGTATGTTATGCGCAGTAGCTCGAAAAACCTGACAGCCCTGCTTCAATTTCTCTCAACTGGTGGACCTCTCTACACCTCCTTCCTACCTCTATGGGTTTTTTTTATATATATAGACTTTTTCGATGTTATATTAAGTGCGTAGTATGTAGCTGTAGTTGCGTCCTGTCCATTAAAGAGTGAACATGTGTATCAGTGCTCTACGTGTTTTTGTTCTTTTGTTTTAGCTTCATGGTGGAAGGAACCTGTCAAAGTTAAAATTGAGGATCTTGCTTAAGTGTAAATAGGTCCTGCAACAGTAGGGTTCTGGATTGTCGGGTTTTCAGCTTCGGATTAAGTCCCAGACCCAATGCTTTATTAATGCATTAAAAAAAACATATAAACTAATATATATGGAACTGACCATTCCCCTTAAAGAATAATTGAGGAAATACCAACGATTGACATTCTTTCCCATCTTGTTTGATATAATCTATTTCTCCCTGACGTTAAATCCCAATAAAAACTAGATTTTTCAACGAAATCGAGTAAAAGTCCGCATCAATAATAAAGATGATCCGAAAGAAAAATATCCATTTTTCAGCTAGCGATCGAATTTTTCATCTTAAAAGTGTCAATATTGGATAGCCCGATCGGTTAGACGAAGTTTCAATTTAGTAGGTAACGGATACCAGGTGGCCCAGCGGGTAGTGTTTGAAACAAATGAAAAAATAAAAACAAATAAGAGACATGAGAAGAATTTAATGATGTTTATTGAATGGACATATTGGGCAATTTATGATAAAGAGGTTCGAAGTGCCCGCCATCTTTAACAAAGACAGCAGTTAGGCGGTTCTCGAATACAACAATACTCCAAACTCCTTACAAATACCTTCCTCCTTACTCCTTTTGTTTGACCATTTTTTTTTGTGGGAAGCTTTTTTTAGCTTTTTTGAGAAGTTCCACAAAAAGAATTGGCCAAACAAAAGGAGTATGGCAGGAGTATGGAGGAAGGAGGAAGGATGGGTAAGGAGTATGGAGTATGATTGTATTCGAGAACCGCCTGACTGCTGTCCTTGTTAAAGATGGCGGGCACTTCGAACCTCTTTATCATTAATTGCCCAATATGTCCATTCAATAAACGTCATTAAATTCTTCCCATGACTCTTATTTGTTTTTATTTTTTAATTTGTTTCAAACACTACCCGCTGGGCCACCAGATACTTTCAAACGGTCAAAAAGATTATAAATGTTTAAATTTTTTATTAAATTAAACTTAAGGCTTCTATTAAATAAATGTTGGGTGTTACTATATTGCAATAAAAAATTTGTTTCAAGTACTAATTTTTGTTCTACATCCTACACTCTTAAAACGAGCGGTTTTAACTCAGCCTGAGTTAATTTCCACTCCTTTCCGTGCCGAAAATGCACTTCCACTATAGGAGTGGATTTCACTCTTTTGTTTTAAGAGAGTAGGAGAGCACTTTGTTACCCTTTCAGTCTCAACTTTTTATTTGTTTTTCTAAAAATCTAAAATTTGGGAAATATATTCATTATGCATCGAGAATGAAATGGTAAAAAACGGAAAAAAAAATCTTAATTTTTTTAAACTGAAATTTAAATTGGAATTATAAGTTTGGAATAAATTATAACGATACTCTTTTCAAAACTTCATTTGTTGAAAATAGTTAAAATCATATTTTAAATATCTAAAAAAAGCAAGCATGAAGAATTTAGGGTCAATTTATTCGCTGAAATTGTTTGAGAGTTAATTTTATTTTACCATGTTTTTCATATTTTCATTTAATTAAAACAAACATGATTTAATTCTTCAACAGACCTGATTCTTCCTTCTAACGATACGTAAGAACGAGCCTGTTACAGTAGTAGTTACAAGTACTACCTGTTGTGTTAGTTTATATAGTGAGTGATAATTTAATAGATTCCTAGCAAAATTAACACTTTTTCACACAGCAACTATTTACGTAAAACAAGCATTGAAGTTATGAAGGCATCGCAAATACCACAAACCAGCCATGTCTCGATATTTCTCCGTTTTAGATAGAAAAAAAAAATATTCTAAAATCAGTAAATTCTCATACCGAAATGTGTAATTATCGATAGCCATCGTTTTTCCCACGGATAAGAACGTCACATGTTCGGATAAGAAGCGCGGGCCAACACATAATATATATAATTAATAATATACAGGGTGTCCGTAAAAGAATGTCCGAGTTTTAATGGTATATTACAGGAGTTTATTTTGTACTAAATATAACAAATCATACATGACATTGAAGGAAAACTAACCTAGTTTTCCCTATAAGTGCTCAATGTGCGCGCCTTTAGTGATACGGCACACATCCAAACGAAAATGCAATTCTTCCCATACTGTCTGCAGCAAGTCCGGAGTAATGGAAGCAACAGCATGTGCGATTCTACCTTTCAAGGTTGGTAAATCGTGGGGTAGGGGTGGAAAGCACTGATCTGAAGTTTGAAATGGATCACTCTTCCCCATACCCCGCTCTGACGCTTCGCTTTTGAGTTGACCTTGTTTTTAGAAGTGCCAGATTGGCGCGTTTATCGCTTTATATTTCGATTTAAGTTACAAAGTGTTGATATATATTTTTTTCTTCTTAAGGGGACGTACATAAATTGCGTCAAGCTTAGATGCGGGAGGGAGGGGTATGCGCTGATGTGATGGATCGTGACATGGAGGGGGTAGGGGAAATCGCTTGCCTGACGTAATGATTCGAACCGATATATATAGAAAAAAATTACAATATTTACCCAGATCATATACCTAATAAAGGTTTGAAGTTTTGGTAGTTTTTATTAATATTCATTCATGTGATATATTTTAATTAAATATAATTCCTCTATTTCAAGTTTTATAATAAATTACACCAATTTAATTATGTGATGATATTTAATCTATTAGCGCCGATTGGTAAAAAAAATACCGTGCGAACATGAGCTTTATGCTAAAGGTTATCTAATAAATAAGACAAAAGAGACCCGATCAATTTATGAAGAGCAAATTAAGTTACCCCCAAAAAGTGAAAAAATTTAAATTAGAATTTAAACTTAGAAATGAAGGTTCAAATGGTATTCACACAGTCATCGTAAATGGGTTAAGTATTAATTAAAACCATATTTAATTAATTTAAATTATACATAATAAATTCTAAGTAATTTGTTATGCATAAATATTTAATTATTTCAATTTATTATTCAAAATATATCTTTAAACAAATTTTTTATAATTAAAAAGAAAATCATCCCAAAATTAAAAAAAAACTAATTTCCTTTTGTAAAAAAGTTACCCAAAGATATAAAGTAATGTATTAAATTATTTTCGCATTTTTTAATAACAGTCAATTATGTAGAAAACAATATGTCATTATTGCAATACATTTAAATTCCCCCGAAAGTATTAAAAAAATCATTATTTCTAATTTTAATGCATGCCTTTTTTTATTTTTATACTATGTTTTTTTTTAAATCATTAATTGTAGCTTATTTCAAATGTTAAATACCACAGTTCGTCAGTTCCTCCATATCATAACAAAAAAAATCATTTAACATATACTTTAAATATAAAGCATTCAATCATATTTGTCATCAAAACAAAGATTTATCTCTGATTAATAAAATTTTTAAGAAAATAATAATTCCCTAAATAAGACATGCACACAAGCACCATAGCGCAAAATCAAAAAAAGACGCTGACGCACGTCAAAAGTCTTATTTGCGGTCAACCCCTCAACCGACGGCGTCTTTGGGGGAAGACCGAAACGAGAAATTCGCCAAATTTGGCGAAAAGTAGAGCCGCAATTGGTGGTAAAAAAAACACATTTTAACATAGATAAGAACCCAGAAATATTTTTTCTTACGATCTACAACATAAGTATGATTGTTCAAACGTTACAGCAGATCTCTAAACAAAAAACTCAATGCGCAGTAATTTTTTAAAAATGACAAATTTCCCATAGAGTCTCATTGTAAAACGAAAATTTGGGGAACACCTGGGAGAAAGAGATGCCTTCAAACTCTCCGTAGTGGGGGAGAGCTTTCCGCGATCCATTAACCCTAGAGATCAGTGGTGGAAAGTAGAGCCGATCTTTTATGAAGCCCCAAAGGAAAAAAAATCACAAGGCGTGATGTCAGGTCACAATTTGAAACTCGGACATTCTTTTACGGAAACCCTGAATAATGGGGTTGTTTCACGTTGTGGATGGCAACAGCTGTCTTGTTTTCATTTTTTGTCTGGAATTACTTTTGTTTTGGTATTCTAAAATGAGTTTTCTAAGAATATTTTATTTATTAAAATTTTAAAATGCTAACACTGATGGTTGTTCAAATCATTTGTTAAAGAAATCTTGCATAGAAAGAAAAGTTTCTTTTCACCCATGACGGTTATTTTGAGAGTAAAACCGAAACAACCAATGAAATCGCAGGAGGGAAAAATGATAACAAGAGCTTTACATCATCTGAAACATTCCCATTATTATATATATCAATTATTATATCCATTATTCTATAATATATTATATTAATTTTATATATAATTATTATTTTTTGTTTTTATTTATGATTTTATGGGTGCTTTATATATTTTTTAAAATCATATATCATGTTTGACAGTTAAAAAATTTGGGTTTGCCGAAAATGGTCGACTGGAAATTACTTGCACAAGTATTCTATTTTGTGTGTAGGCGGTTTTGTACTTTAAATTACATATATTAAACTAGTATATCTAAAAAATAAGCGCCACCTTTTAAATTGCTTTAGATAGCTTGTTAATAGAATTCTAGCAAACTAACACTTTTTTTACATAGCAAGAATATTTAATACTATTTACGAAGAAACAATAACTAAAACCCTATTTTATGCGAAAGCGGTTTAGCATTCAAATTACATCTATTAAACTAGTATATCTAAGAAATAGGCGCTCCCATTTGTTTTGGTTTATATAGCTACTGATCGTTTAACGGGGCTGGGGAGAACAGTCGGTTAGGCATTCGCCTAGCATGCGGAAGGTCCCAAGTTCGGGGGCATCGCCAAAATAACTGCCGACCTATAAACGGCCCGTGCAGCTAAAATGTCCGACGAATAATACCCCGTGTGGAGAGAGTGCACGTTAAATATCCTTCAAAGTCCTAACGCTGCGTACGACGTCGCCCTTAACGGTTGCCTACTCAGCCGACACCTGAGTTGGGTGCCTACTCAGGTGTCGGCTCGTCACTTGACTGTGGTTCTGAAATACGACGCCCGTCGCCAAAAGCCCTCGTGTAGCTCTAGTGCGACGATAATTCAAACTAAACTGATCGTTTAACAAATCTATTTCTAGCAACTTAACTTTTTTTCATATATCAAGAGTATTTGTTACTATTTACGAAGAACTTACGAAGACATCGCAAATACAATGGAACCAGTCAAATCTCGATACTTCTCGTTCGTTCGAGATAAATAAAAAAACATTCTAATATCATTATTTATACCGAAATGTGTAATTTTTGATAGCCATCTTTTTCCCACGGATAAGAACGTCACATGTTCGGATAAGGAGCGCGTGCCTGCACACTTTCCAACAAACACCAGAAATGATAAGCGAGGAAGTGTAATAGCCCAAATACATTTGAGAAGGGGCCCGGATGGCCGAGTGGTTTGCATCGCAGACCATTACGCTAGCAGTCTGCGCGCTGTAACGGGTGCGGGTTCGATTCCCGCCTTTGCCCTGGGTGTACTTCCTTTCTTTGTGACAGTAAAAATTCTTTCTGTGTCTGTCTTACTTGACGAAGGCTTATAAGCGGGTCTCTGATCAAGCACACAAGCCGGAATATATATGTACCTACCCTACCCTACCCTACATTTGAGAACGCAGATAAGGAGGTGGTTTTGTTATCGTGATAATAAGGAAATCATACTGAATGGGATAAGATTTTTTTTTTCTGGTTTTGGGTGAAGTGAAGTCGCACTAGAGCTATAAACAGATTGACTGAGGTCATACGAGGTTAATTGATGAAGCCGTCACTTGAATCACTTTTTCGAAACCCCATATAAGTCTACGAAACGTAGTTTACGAAATTGAGAAAAACACCATTTTAACATTAATGGGTTCCTCCCCAAAATGCTATATTCGATTGCTTTCCATAGCTGTGCAAAACACTATAGTTCCCACCACCCTTATTGTTACACTTTAGGGATGGAAAACCGAAACTGGTTTTTTGCCCTCGGTTTTGACTGAAAAACCGTTTTTTTTTCATGAGGCCGGTCTAAACCGGAAACCGGTTTTCTGCGGAGAAAACCATCTAAAAACCGGAAATCGTTTTTTTTTTCTCAAAAACCGCCATCAGCGGTTTTTTTTTATAATTATGTCATTTTTTAAAAAAATTTTAGTTTTGCACTATGGTCATTGATAGCAAATGGGAGGAATTAAAATTTAAAAAAAAAAGGAAAAGGAAATAGAGATGAAATAATGCAACGCTTAATAAAAATACTCAAAACGATTAGAAAAACTGCAATAAAAAAATGAACATTACAATTTTAAATAATAAGAGTTAGGAAGAAAACCTACAACTTAGTTTTCAACAAAACACTTTAAACATTTAAAATTGACTGTGTAAATTGTTTTTTTTTAAATTCGAAAGTAACGTTTACAAATTGATTTTTTCAATTAATTAATAAGAAACTGAAGAAACTTTTTTAAAAAATTGAAAAACCGGTTTCGTGGAAACCGGTTTTTGAGGTTCGGTAAAACCGGTTGGTTTTACCGGCGTTGTAAAAAACCTTTTATTTCTGAAAAACCGCCATCCCTAACTTGTTCTAATTTGGGTGGCGGCAAGTATAGATTAACAGAAAATCTGCACAGAATATGTGTTTACACAGGGTGAATTGATTGACATAAAAAATTCAATTTTGATAAAACTGAGTTATGGGATTTCTGAATTAATTGATCCACTTAAGGTGCACCTACACACTAGATAAAATAAAAATTTTTAAAAATATCAGTATTTTTTTATTTTAAATAATTTTGAATCTCTAAATCTTTTTCTTTAAAATGCTGTTAAGTTTGAAATTATACTCCATTCCGGAAAAAAAAAGTTTATCCCTTCCAATGCACCGAAACTTGTATCTATTTTGTCAACATTAAACTCAATTTCCTATAAAAACGTGACTTTATGCATATTTTGCCCAGTGGCTTAGTGGTAGTACTTCGCATTGCCACGCCACAGGTCCGGGTATCGAGTCCCGGATTGAGCGAGGTTGACTCAGCCTTTCATCTCTTAAGTGGTCGATAAAATGAGTACCAAGCATGCTTGGGAACTAAACACTGGGGGTCCCGCGTGAGGCTGTTTACCTTACCGAGACATTTGCCTACCACCCCAGAGCCCTTGATCACGAAAGCTGGAATAGGCACGGCAGGCCTGGGCCCACTTACGGGCCGAGGAGTTTAGTTTTTTATGCATATTTTACTTTAAAGACTTTTGAAAATTTTATACATTCTTAGTTGTGAGGTGTTGTGAACCTAAAAAGATTATTTGGTTCATATTAAACTGTTTATTTTATTAACGGTCAAAGTGAATGGAAAATTATTAATTAAAATGTTTGCTCAAGGCCGAATGACGGCGCGTCTAATTTAAAAAGTAAGTTTGTACAAATCGTCCACTTAAGCCGCTTCCGCTCAACAGTTGTGTTAACAGGTAAAGGCGACAACACAGCATTGATATTCTATATTAAACATTTACATGCTAAATTTGGATAGTTTCATTATTTTATTTCGAAAATTCAATAATTATTACTTATCGTTTGCAAAAATTAATTTATATTTCAAAGAATAAATATGTAATATTCCTCGCTTTTAAATAGAATGAAAACATTTCATATCAACGTACAAAGAATCTCGTAGTGAAATATATTTGACGTCATTTCAAACTGATCGATGTCGCAAAAATAAATGTATTTTAATTTATTGTCGAAAAGAATTAAAGTTTATCGAGCGCTTGTTGCGATGGCAATGGTGATTTAATTCTAATAAGAATGGCTTCCTTGCTTTTTAAATGAGCATTCAATTTTGCAGTTTTTTTAAATAATTGACGTACTTCGAATTCTTTTCTGAAATTTTCAATGTATTCTAATTTTGATGCGCTAAATTTTTTGACGTATCACACTTGTCCGTAGCATTTGTAGTTTAACTATGAAAGTGGGTGACGGACAGACGGACTGAACGATTATAATACCTTCCACTTTTTACGTTATAAACGTAGTGTGGAAGCAAAAAACCAAAGTGTCTTTGTGGGAATCCAATAGGGAAAAAATGGTTTTCTAAGCCACATTTCTCAGGCTGTATTAATATTTTTACAAACTTTTTATATGATAAATATAGCTGACTTATAAGGCTCTATAATCCCACCCATAGAGATAATGCTTTAGTTTTGATATCGCAACCTCTGCAAAAGTATTGATTTATCATGTAGGTGTGGTGAATATTATTTAATTTAATTTCTATAACTTTCTTTGTTTCGGCACCCCATTTTGAGCCCAATTTAGGGAAGTAAAACTTTTGCACGCGGTACTTTTCTTTGCACCCGAATCCTTCAAAATTACGAACTAAAACTAAAGTTCTGTCAATCAAATATCTCACCCAATAGTATAAATTCTTATACAGGGTGTCCGTAAAAGAATGTCCGATTTTTAATGGTATTACTGGAGTTTATTTTATACTAAGTATAACAAATCCTACATTGAAGGAAAACGAACCTAGTTTTTCCTATAAGTGCTCAATGTGTGCGCCTTTAGTGATACGGCACACATCCAAACGAAAATACAATTTTTCCCATACTGTCTGCAGCAACTCCGGAGTAATGGAAGCAACAGCCTGTGCAACGATGTAGCGGTACAAGCGCATGCGCTTATTGAAACTGTTGGAGTTATTCTTTGTTCGTCACCTTCAGCCACATTACAAGTACACTTCAATCACAATACTATTACAATTTGAAACTAGGACATTCTTTTACGGACACCCTGTATATTCTTTTAACCAATCCCTGCATCATAAAGGCGGGGCAAATTCATTCCCAGTGAGATTCGAACCGAACAAGACATCACGTTTGCTCCTACTTTCAAACTAAAAGGACCTGTGATGTTCGGAGCTATGATTTCCTTGTTATTTATTTGTTTATGTAGTTTAGTGCTATGGTTAGCTATATTAAATGTCTTAAAAAAAACTTTCTGATGATGCCACATTTATTCATCTACAACACCACCGGTCGCCACCACCTCATGAGCATTTTTTTCACCTGTTACGAGCATAGATATCATAGTTAAAGTATTAGATTGGCAGATCACGTGACCTTCCATGCTAACGATGAGACGCGCATGGAGGCCAAATAAGGGGGCCAAATGGCCAGTGTTGCTGCCACTTTAAGGAGAAAAATACTACGAAAAAATACCATTTAATTCTAAAATTAAAAAAAAAATCGTAAAAATACTAGTTGCATTTTGGAATCTTTTTAGTGACTTAAATCCTTTCTGGTATTTTTTGTAATTTCAGAATTAAATGGTATTTTTTCGTAGTATTTTTCTCTTTAAAGTGGCAGCAACACTGGCTATTTTGCCCCCTTATTTGGCCTCCCTGCGCGTCTCGTCGTTAGCATCAGAGGTCACGTGGTCTGCCAATCTAATACTTTAACTATGATATCATGGTTATGAGAATCCGTCATAAAAGCAAAGTAAAACAAACTTGAAAGGAAAATAGCATCACCTTATTTAATAATTAATTGATGAGGTAAATAAAAAGTTTAAAGAATTAATGTCACCATTTTGCGATACTAACCAATGTGATACCTAAAACATTAAAATCGGTTAAAAAAATTGAAAAAAAAATGTATAGTGAATACACTCTTACAAAAATAAATTTTATAAGATAATTAATAAACTGTAGGTAAAATATTAGTTTTATAAAATAACACACCACTTATATATGACGTAGGCCACAGTGGATTAGAGTGGTAGTTCTTCGTCAATGTGCCAACGACCCCACCAGGTCCCGGGGATCCGAATCGACGAACTGGGCGAGGTTGACTCAGCCTTTCATCTCTTAAATGGTCGATAAAATGAGTACCAAGCATGCTTGGGAACTAAACGCTGGGGGGTCCTGCGTGAGGCTGACCACCTTACCAGGACATATGCCTAGCACCCCAGAGCCCTTGGTCACGTAAGCTGAAAGGGGCACGGCAGGCCTTGGCCCTCTAACGGGCTGTTGCGCCGAGGAGTTAGGTTTAGTTTAAAGAATGTCTCCATTTTGTGATATCTAACCAATGTGATATCTAAAACATTAAAATCGGTAAAAAAAATATTGAAAAAAATGAATATAGTAAATTACACTCTTACAAAAATAAATTTTAAGATAATTAATAAACTGTAGGTAAAATATTAGTTTTATAAAATAAACGCACTACTATATATGAACTAAATAGTTTAGTTTGAATTATCGTCGCACTAGAGTTACACGAGGGCTATATGAACTAAATAACTACCAATAAACTTTGTCAATAAAAGCGTACAAGTACACAATAAACCAATAAAATTTATTTTATGGCAAAATCAATACCAACGTAAAAGTTTTAACCAATATATTTCTTGAGTTTTAGCAGAAATAAGAAAAAAAACTATTAATGTTTAATTCCGCATCAAAAACCAATTATGTTCACATAAACAAACTGCAGCAAAATAACAAAAAAAATTATGAATAAAAACTAGCTAATTAACAAAGTTTGCAAGAAACAAAGTTTTAAACACTCGTAGAACTTACGAAAGAAACCATTTTTCAGAAAAAATGTTCCATATTTTTTAAAAAAGATTTCTGGAAAGATGTCGTCTTGAAAACATGTCCATTCAACGAAGACCAAAAATTGGCTGGTATGGTTAGACAATGTGGTAGTAGCATTTCACAGATTTAAATAAAAAAAATATTTTTCATTTTCTTAAAAATGGTTCTGCCATTCCTTTTGTGAAAATAGTAGGTATATTGGAGTAACGCGTTACTTCTTACACCGTTATTTGTAACAATTTCTTTTTTTAAGTAACGTCTAGTAACGCATTAGATTTTTCAGAAAGTAATTGTAACTTAGTTACTTTTAACGGTAACGAAAAAATTCGTTACTTTTTAATTCTGTTACTTAAGGGGATACGGTAACAAAACTTTATTTCTAGAAATAATAACATAAAATTTTAAATTATAGTGGTTTTATATAATGTTCACTCTAAATAAACATTTTCTAGCAATAAAAACAAATATTTACAAGTAATTTGTCTTTTTTTTTAAAGTCAAAATTTTGAACTTTTTTAAAACGCTACTCCTCTTACAATTTTGAGAATAACTCCACCACACTTTTTTATAGTTTGTTTTGAGTCCTATTTGTTCAAGAATTGTGCATGGATTTTAAAATGTGAGCTACAGTCAAAAAGTAACATGCATTTATACTGAAAATCACAAAAAATTACAAATTATTGAATTCAACAATTTTTTTAAACAACAACTTTACATAGTAGACCTTATTCCATGCACAATTTTGTGCACCATATATATAAGAACACAGGTTAAAAATTTCAAAATTCTAACTTAATTAGCAAAACGCCTTAGGGATTTATTAAACACAAGAATTGAAAAACGCGAAACAGAGAAAAAAGGTTGAAAGCAGACGAAATACGTATTCAAACTTATAAGAATGATTCCACGAAATATTTAATAACTTTTTCTCTGCAGAAGATATCATTATGAAACTTTCAGTAAATGTTCGGAAAGATATTGTAAATAATTGGAAGTAAAAATTGAAAATTCGATATTTTGACCAATTTTTGGGTTCCGTATCCCATTAAAGTATAATTATCAAAAAATTAACTTTTAACAACGTAGAATTTTCATTCTTAACTTTTTTCGATGGTAACTATTCCTTTAATCTTGGTTCTCTTTGAGAAATGGTTAAATTTCAAATTTTCTTGTAACTTGAAATTTCTAAAAGTAACTGTAACAGAGATACTTTTTTTAAAATTAAGTAGCTGTAACAGTTACTTTTGTAATTAACTGTAACAGTGTTACTTTTATTAATTAAGTAAATATAACAGTTACTTTTTGTAACAAAGTAACTGTAGCAGAGTTACTTTTGTAATCAAGTAACTGAAACAGTTATTATTGTAATTAATTACAAAAGTAACTCTGTTAGTTACTTAAGTATCTGTAACAGAGTTACTTTTAACGGTAACGAAAAAATTCGTTACTTTTTAATTCCGTTACTTAAAGTATAATTATCTAAAAATTAACTTTTAACAACGTTGAATTTTCTTAACTTTTTTTTCGATGGTAACTATTCCTTTAATCTTGGTTCTCTTTGAGAAATGGTTAAATTTCAAATTTTCTTGTAACTTGAAAGTTCTAAAAGTAACTGTAACAGAGATACTTTTTAATGAAGTAGCTGTAACAGTTACTTTTGTAATTAAGTAGCTGTAACAGTTACTTTTGTAATTAAGTAGCTGTAACAATTACTTTTGTAATTAAGTAGCTGTAACAATTACTTTTGTAATTAAGTAGCTGTAACAATTACTTTTGTAATTAAGTAGCTGTAACAGTTACTTTTGTAATTAAGTAGCTGTAACAGTTACTTTTGTAATCAAGTAACTGTAACATAGTTACTTTGTAATCAAGTAACTGTAACATAGTTACTTTTTCAATTAAATAACTGAAACAGAGTTGTAATTAATTACAAATGTAACTCTGTTAGTTACTTAAGTATCTGTAACATAGTTACTATTGTAAGCAAGTAACTGTAACATAGTTACTTTTTCAATTAAATAACTGAAACAGTTATTATTGTAATTAATTACAAAAGTAACTCTGTTAGTTACTTAAGTATCTGTAACAGTTACTTTTTAAAAGTAACTTTTAAATCTCTGATAAAATGGATTTTTGAAAAAAATACCTCTTACACTTTTCTCAAACTACCTAGAACAGCTTATGGTGTCCAGGACATGTCACCGTAAAAAAGATTGATTAGCTCAGACGATTTTGTTCCAAAATGCAAAGAATCTTTCTTTTAAAGCCATGAAGTGCAATGAAGGGAGAATTTCGCTATTTAAAATATGTTCGAACGAAAATAAATGTTAAATATGTCTTTTAAAGCGACGGGATTTTGATGTATATCTCTCTAGAATACTTTTTGAACAGTTTCGAAAATTAATGGCCGCGGAAGAATTTTTATTTTTGTTCGAAAAACTTTCAAAGGAATTTATAAATAATTTCCAGAAAGTTAATTAGATAATTTTTGGATATGCGCAGAAAAGTTACTGATTAGTATCTGGAACAGAAACACATAACGAAATTAGTGGATTTTAAAATTATAAATCTATCTAAGTAACGAAGTTTTTAGACTATGTAAATACCATAGATATCATAGTTAAAGTATTAGATTGGATGATTACGTGACCTCCAATGATAACGACGGGACGCACATGGAGACATTTTAAGAGGGCAAAATTGCCAGTGTTGCTGCCACTTTAAGGAGAAAAATACTACGAAAAAATACCATTTAATTCTAAAATTACAAAAAAATATCCTAAAAATACTAGCTGCATTTTGGAATCTTTTTAGTGACTTGAAATCCTTTTCTATTATTTTTTTGTAATTTTAGAATTAAATGGTATTTTTTCGTAGTATTTTTCTCCTTAAAGTGGCAGCAACACTGGCCATTTCGCCCTCTTAAAAAGGATTCTATGCGCGTCCCGTCGTTAGCAATGGAGGTCACGTGATCAGCCAATCTAATACTTTAACTATGATATCTATGGTAAATACTAACAAATGCTTTGTTACGTTAAAAAATATTTATATGTATGTTTACAAATTATCAATTTGTTTAAAGTTTAAATTTCTTAACAGTTAAAAGAATGTGAATAGAAATTTTAGTTGTACCAATTTCTAAATGCATATACGTTTCATTATTGGCTTGTTTTAAGTGACGTAGTTCCTACCAGCTTTCATTCCTGATGTTTCTTTAGTTGGTGCTCTGATTGGCGGTCTACTTCCACTTGACATTGATTCACCAATTGAGGCTCAAAAAGAATTTATTTTCATTTAGCATTTCTGTTGCCACACTCATACTTGAGTCTGACTTTCATTTTTTTAATGGGAATGTTTCAGATGATGTAATGCGCTTGTTTTCATCTTTATCCGTACTGCATTTCACTGGCTGCTTCGGTTTCCCGTACAGCGATTTCATTGGTTGCTTCGGTTTCACTCTCAAAATGACCGATATAGATGCATAGAAAGAGAAAATTCTTTTCAAGTTTTTTTAACAAATGTTTTGTACAACCATCAGCACAGCAAGTTGGCATAAAAAATTTAATAAGTAAAATATTTAGAAAACTCATTTTCGAATACCGAAACATAAGTAAATCCAGGCAAAAAATGAAAACTAACCGTTGGAGCTGTTGCCATTCACGATGTGAAACAACCCCATTAAACAAACCACACTAAAATAGAGAATGAAAATAGAGAGAATGAAAAGAGAGAGAATGAAAAGAGAGAGAATGAAAAGAGAGAGAATGAAAATAGAGAGAATATGAATTTTACAGTTAGAACTATCAATTTTCCAAAAATTATTCATGATATACCTTTTTAATTATCTGTGTAGTTGATAAATTCATAAAAACTGTATCTATATTTTTGTTAATTGATTTCTTTTATATACACTGTTCAAAAGAATTAGGGAAATGCATGGTTTAAACCTTTTTCCCCCCCTAATGATTCCAATTGGAATCATATCAACTTGCGATTTTTTTCTAACTAACTTGAGCTCACACTTATTTATCGTTAGATGGAAGAATCATGTCTTTTGAAGAATTAAATGACGCTTGTTTTAATTAAATGAAAATATAAAAAACATGGTAAAATAAAATTCTCAAAAAAAAAATTTATGAAATAAATTTACCCTAAATTCTTCACGCTTGCATTCTTAGATGCTTAAAAATTAATTTTAACTTTTTTTTAACAAATAAAGTTTTCAAAAAATTATTGTTATTAATTTATTCAAAAGTTATGATTCCAATTTTCCCCCCTTAAATTTTAGTTTAAAGATTTTTTCCCCTCGTTTTTTACCATTTCATTCTGGATGCATAATGAATCTATTTCACGAATTTTAGATTTTTAGAATAAACAAGAAGTTCATAAAGAACTAAAATAGCCTACTTTCCTATTACTTAAATACTTACTAAAGTTCTAATCGGGAAAAAACTAGGTTTCTAACAGTAAATATCATCAACAGCCGTTTCTACACTAGATTTATACATATTAAAAAAAAAAATCGAAACACAGCATCCAGCTAATAATTTAAACTTCTAAAAGCCAAAATCAACTATTTTCCTTATTATTATTTCGCAAATCAATTAAACATTATTTATCGTCTGCTCGCGATTTATTTGTAGTTCGAGAAATAATTAAATATTTATTAATAACAAAAGTAATGAAACTCCAAACTGCATTAAAAAAATAAGAAATGTAAATTAAAACTTAGCATAATTGCATGCAAAAGTATGCCTTGCCGCTTTCTTGTTAGATAATTAATGAATAATCAAAGAATCAAATTGTGCTACATTTTATGACGTCATTCCAAACTGATTCATGAAAATATTATTTTGCATCAAATATGTTTAAATAAATAAAGTTTCTCATGCCATTGTTGATTTGGCAACAGTGATTTAAATGACTCAAAATTGAATTTCAATGTTAATTCAATGGGAAATTCGCCGACAGATAGTAGATTTATGTCCGTCCGGACGTACAGATAGACAGACGGACAAAAAGTATGAAAGTTGGGTATCTGAGGTCATAGCTTTCTAACAAAAAAAGAATTTTTAAGATCCGATGGATAGAACCGATTTTGGAAGGGGGGGGGGGTACGGACAGACAGACAGACAGACGGACGGACAGACAGACAGACGGAAAGACAGACAGACATACGAACAGACAGACAGATGGACATCAACCGCATTTCAATACCTACAGTGACTTAAATGACTCAAAATTGAATTTCAATGCTAATTCAATGGGAAATTCGCAGACAGATAGTAGATTTATGTCCGTCCGGACGTACAGACAGACAGACAAAAAAGTATGAAAACTGGGTATCTGAGGTCATAGCTTTCTAACAAAAAAAGAATTTTTAAGATCCGATGATTAGAACCGATTTTGGAAGGGGGGTACAGACAGACAGACAAACGGACAGACAAACGGACAGACAGGCGGACAGACAGACGCACAGACATACGAACAGACAGACATACGAACAGACAGACAGATGGACAGACAGACAGTTGGACATCAACCGCATTTCAATACCTACAGTGATTTAAATTACTCAAAATTGAATTTCAATGCTAATTCAATGGGAAATTCGCCGACATATAGTAGATTTATGTCCGTCCGTACGTACAGACAGATGGACAAAAAGTATGAAAGTTGGGTATCTGAGGTCATAGCTTTCTAACAAAAAAAGAATTTTTAAGATCCGATGATTAGAACCGATTTTGGAAGGGGGTACAGACAGACAGACAAACGGACAGACAGGCGGACAGACAGACGGACAGACATACGAACAGACAGACATACGAACAGACAGACAGACAGACAGTTGGACATCAACCGCATTTCAATACCTACAGTGATTTAAATGACTCAAAATTGAATTTCAATGCTAATTCAATGGGAAATTCGCCGACAGATAGTAGATTTATGTCCGTCCGGACGTACAGACAGACGGACAAAAAGTATGAAAGTTGGGTATCTGAGGTTATAGCTTTCTAACAAAAAAAGAATTTTTAAGATCCGATGATTAGAACCGATTTTGGAAGGGGGGTACGGACGGACAGACGGACAGACAGACGGACAGACGGACAGACGGACAGACGGACAGACGGACAGACAGACAGACAGACGGACAGACGGACAGACGGACATCGACCGCATGTCAATACCTACTTTTTCATTTTTTTAATTCTTTCGAATTAAAAAAGAAAAGTAGGCTAAAAATAAAATGTTGAAACTGAAAGGGTTAACAAAAGTACGCAAAGTGCTCCCCTAATTGTTTCGAGCCGTGTACGTCTCACTAGAGATTTCAGGTGAAGGACTTAGTCAATGTGTTACCGCAGTAAAGTAACCACAATCCAGATATTTTGGAAACCCCAGAGAAACATTAAACAACATATTTTTTATAATTGCGTGAAAAAAATCCGATTTTTACACTATAATTTTGATATCAGACGCGTGCGAAAAGTTATACTTTTTAGAAACAGTGATAAAAAATTACTTTTTTTTCACTCTTTTCATAAGATGCCAACATTTCAAGTAAAATTTCTATTTCATAATATTCATAAAATCCAGAAATTTATTGATCTGCTTTATTTATAAATATTATGCGCGTGAATGTTATTATTTTTTTATATTTTTGAATCAGTAATCCATGTTCAAATGTTTGACTTTAAACTAAAAAATAAGTTTACTTATTGTAGTTCCAGAGATTTATTGATGCCGATCTTCTTTATGTAAAAAAATTAGCACGTGAATTATTTTTGAACCAATGATATTTTATTTTTTTTACGTAATTATAAAAAACAGTGTATGAAACACGTGCGAAAAGTAAACTTTTTAAAACACGTGTCATTATTTCACTCGCTCGTGAAATAAAATCCACTAGTTTTAAAAAGTGTTACTTTTCACACTTATTGCATAAATAACTATTAAGAAACATCAAATCTCAACAAGCATTTCGTTAAAATAGTTATAATACTGGGCACGTTTCACATCTTGAGTGGCACCAGCTCTACAGGAACGAAAATAAGGTCTCAATTGGTTCATCAATAGGGTGGACGGAGCTTACCGTGTAAAACCACCAATTACAAAACTACCAATGAAATCCAGGAATAAAAATTAAAATTATTTACGTCACGTGAAACCAGCCAATTGTCAGACAGTTATACCGAAACATTATAAAATTTTTCTGCTATTTTACTAAATGTAAAAACTGCGTCAAGTATGCAGACAGATTTCCGTATTTGCCTCTTCATTCACTAAGATGTTAAAAGGATGAAGGGTAGTGGGAAACTTTCCAAATTAACTTGACCTTTTTTTTATCATTTAGAGAGACAACTGTCGATAAAAATGATAAATCGATCTAAATGATAAATCGATCTAAAATGTATTCTCGCAGTTAAGAAGGAATAATTATTTTTTAGGTTTATTGCTCTTTTTTAAAAATATCTTTGAAAAGGAGGCTTAAGACCTTAAAAAGGATCTTGGTATGTTTGAAAAAGCTATATCGTATCACTATTACCTGGCATGGGTTATAATATTTTAGTTTAGTTTAAATTACCGTCGCACTAGAGAAACACGAGTACTATTGGCAACTGACGTCATAATTTAGAACCCCAGTCAAGTGGAGCCGACACCTGAGCAGGCACCCAACTTAATTTTTAAGGGCGACATCGTACGTTCGGGACTATGCAGCATATTTAACATGCACTCCCCTCTACGAGTCGAACTTTTTGGGTATGACAGTCCTTTTATAGGTCGGCAATTATTTTAGCAATTCCCCGACTCGAACGTAGAACCTTTGGCATGCAAGACTAGTGTGTTACCATAGTTAAAGTATTAGATTGGCAGATCCCGTGACCTCCAATGCTAACGACGGGACGCGCATGGAGGCCAAAATAAGAGGGCAAAATGGCCAGTGTTGTCACCCTTTTAAGGAGAAAAATGCTACGGCATCATCGGAAAAATACCATTTAATTCTAAAATTACCAAAAAAAGTACAATAAAAGCATTTCAAGTCCCTAAAAGATTCCAAGATGCAGCTAGTATTTTTTACGATATTTTTTTGCAATTTTAGAATTAAATGGTATTTTCCCCATGATGCCGTAGCATTTTTCTCCGTAAAGTGGTGGCAACACTGGCCATTTTGCCCTCTTATTTTGGCCTCCATGCGTGTCCCGTCGTTAGCATTGGAGGTCACGTGATCTGCCAATCTAATACTATAACTATGATATCTATGTGTCTAAAGTAATGGTTTCCTAAGATTACGGTGCCGTCATCCGCCAGATTCGTAACGGTTACGTATGACGTCACAGAAACCTTTTACGTACAAATGTATGGCGATGGTTTCCTAACAACACGTTAATCGTAACCGTAACGGATCTGTACCATCGTCACGGACGTTCTTGCTTTTCCGACTCTTCTTCACACGTTTTTCGGACACGTAACGGCTACTTTTGCGAGGGAAAAATGTTCGAAAAGAGCGCTTCTCAGTCGGCCTTTCTCTTCTGGGGCTATAGGATTCTTGTGGCGATTGTAGGGCTTCGAAAATAAATCTTCGCGCACATGATTTAAAACAAATTATCTTTGTTCGTAGATGCCGACGTATGAGGATATGGAAAGCCCCTTCAGTTGTCCTATGTTTGCAAATTTCACTTTCCCTCTGCCGGCTACTTTCTAAATCCGATTCCTCATCCTCCATCAGTATTAGCAGAGCTAAATTTTCATAATCCAAACTCATTTTTATATTGATTGAAGTTACGAACCGGCTAAAAAATCACGATGTGTCGGTTTGTTTACGTTTGGATCGGTTGCGGATTACGTTTCTTCATTTCGAGGAAACCGCATTCGCCGTAAACATTACGATCGGAATTGTAGCGGAGTGAATCTGTGACGTCACGCGTAGAGTTACGGTGACGGTGCCGTTATCTTAGGAAACCATTACTTTACCGGCTGGACATCTCCAGCCCGTATTTCGGTTAAGGGGATACGGTATACCCAAAACATTATTTCTAGAAATAATATAAATTTGTAAATTATAGTGGTTTTATATAATGTTCACTCTAAATAAACATTTTCTAGCAATAAAAACAAATATTTACAAGTAGTTTTTCATTTATTTAAAAAAAAGTCAAAATTTCTAATTTTTTTAAAACGCTACTCCTTTTTCAATTTTGAGAATAACTCCACCAAACTTTTATATTTTGTTTTTAGTATTATTTGTTCAAGAACTGTACATGGATTTTAAAATGTGAGCTACAGTTAAAAAGTAACATGCGTTTATACTAAAAATGTTACATCTACAATATTGTGTATGATCTTAGCAAAAAAAGCTGGTTGTAGTATATGACACAATGCTTAAAAAAATGAGTACTAATGTTTAACAGAAACTTACTCACAATGGTTTGTTAGAAGCTTCTTTTACGCAAAATAGTTGATTAAAAAATATAATTCTAAAGTATTAATAAGTTCTTAAAAAACTAGAAATAGCATATTCGTTCTTTTTACTTTAATACTTAGACATTTTTATGGTACGGGCAGATGGACAAAAGTATACAAGTTTAGTATCTTATGTCATACGATTCTCACAAAAAATTTTAAAAACGGGCAATTAGAACAAATGATAACCGTCGAAGGAAGGATTTACAGACAGATGAAAAAGTGTAAAAAGTAGAAAATATAGGAGTCTATTCACAGCCTACTTAAATGACAAAGCCAGAGAAGCTCTCCCGCAAACACGAGCGTGGACGTAAAGTTTGACATCACTATTCCAAGTGCCGAAGCTGAAGAAACCAATTCGGAACTACTAGGAACCCTAAAAATGTGGTCGGCCGTGAACGAGTGGTTACGAACAGGTTTCGAGATCAGTTGTCTTAATTTTTGGAACCGAACAGTGACAGTTTCTCCCGAACAGTGACATCATACTTTCCGTCCACGGACGTGTTTGGAAGAGCTTCTCTGGCCTTGGAAGTTGAGTAGGTCGTGGTCTATTGCATTCTTTCTATTTAAAAAGAATTTTAAAAACCAGACGATTAGAACAGGATGTGGAAGGGGAAAACGGACGGACGAAAATCTTCACGATGTCAATACCTACTTATCATTTTTTTGAATAAAAAACAATTGTTTTATGGAATTAAGTTTTATACACTGTTAAAAATTTTGGGCTTGGTTTCACCATGATATTGGTTCCTAGTAGCTGCAACGGCTGTGTGGTTAAACGTTAAACCATATTTTTGGTATTCGGTTGAACCATTTCTCATGTTTTTGTTTCCAAATCTAGAAAAAATGGTTCAACCAAACACCGAAAGAAAGGTGAAACATTTCACCACACAGCCGTTGCAGCTACTAGGAACCAATACCATGGTGAAACCAAGCACAAATTTTTTAACAGTGTATAAAACTTAATTCCATAAAACAATTGTCATTTACAACTTTAACCAACCGGAAAAAAAGAGTGTGTAAAAAAAACACTTTCGTTTCGCAGAGCGAAAGTTTCATTAAGAATAATTTTCACATTTGAAGATATGGAATAATTTAATAAAGCTTCTTAGCGGCTTAGATATCTTTTTTCGGCTATTTTTGGTGATTTATCATAAGAAGAAATGACACAATTTACCGAGAAGAACACATCCTAAAAAAAATTCATATAAATATGCTTTATAAAATGCACTCACCATTCCATTTCAAAATTCTCCTATTAAAATAATCCCATTTATGGAATTACCGATTATATGGTAAATAAAATAATTTAATTTTGAAAATAATCGTTTGCGCCTTAAGTTTTATAAATGTTTCTCATTCCATATTTAATTATAAGGCTGATTTTATTATTAAAAATATTTTTTAGATACTCTTTCCATACATCATAAAGAATAGATGGGAATGTTTTAATGAATTTGTAATGATGTTTAAATGAATTTTGAATGAAGGAATAGCGAATATTTATTTCAATCTTTCTCATAAAATACACTTTTAAGACTGATTATTGTTTATGTAATTGATCGAAAATGAAGCAAAGGGTGTAATTATGTCTTTTGAAATAATAGCTTGAGTTGATTATATAACATGTGTTATTTTGGATCATAGTAATAAAATATGTATGGCATCAACTACCAAAATTCTTTGAAGAGGGAATGAGATTTAAACATAGATATCATAGTTAAAGTATTAGATTGGCAGATCACGTGACCTTCAATGCTAACGATTGGACGCGCATGGAGACCAAATAAGGGGGCAAATGGGGCAGTGTTGCCACCAGTTTTAGGAGAAAAACACTACGAAAAATATCATTTAATTCTACGGACAAGTATGATACGTCAAAAGATTCAGCGCATCGAAATTAGAATACATTGAAAATTTTAGAAAAGAATTCGAATTCGAAGTACTTCAATTATTAAAAAAAAACACTGCAAAATTGAATGCTCATTTAAAAAGCATAGGAAGCCATTTTTATTAGAATTAAATCACCATTGCCATGCGCAACAATCGCTCGAGAAACTTTAATTCTTTTAGACAATAAATTAAAATAAATTTATTTTTGAGACATCGATCAGTTTGAAATGACGTCAAATATATTTCACTACGAGATTCTTTGTATGTTCATATGAAATATTTTCATTCTATTTAAAAGCGAGGAATATTACATATTTATTCTTTGAAATATAAATTAATTTTTGCAAACGATAAGTAATAATTATTGAATTTTCGAAATAAAATAAATGAAACTAGCCAAATTTAGCATGTAAATGTTTAATAAAGAATTAATTCTGTGTTTGGCACCTTTTTATTTTGCTTTAAATTATAATTAAATCATCATATTTTGTCAATTTTTTTAAGTGTTAATTAATGTTTAATAACGTTGCAAGATTTACAATGCCTTATCACATCTGTAAATCGGCACTTTTCATAATATGGACCCAATTATTCTATTTTGTCGTCATTTATAGAGGCTAAATTTCCCATTCTTCATAAAATCGACTTTTTTATAGTTTAAAGAAAGAAAACCTAAATAGATTTCAACGCCAAATTTTTTCACACACTATAACATAATTCTACTTTTTTCCCCTCATTAATTGTGAGCACTTAATTTGCTCCATATCTCTTAAAATGATAATTAATTATCTACATAATACTAATTAATAATTTCAACACATTTATTTAAGAAAGTCTTCACAAAAACACGAAAACCCATTAATATTTCTTCGAGGTTAAGTTTTTTGTCGCCAAGGAGTTCATGCTTTGATTACTGCATCGCGCCCTTAACACGATAATTTACTTTTGGTTATTATATATATTTTTAATTGTTCTTATTTATCATGTTTAGTTTTTTTTAGGGGTGATGCGAGTTTAAAATGAGTTATTAATTCCTTTAAGATTTTTCTTATTGGAACGAAAACGTGTTTTCCGTGAAAAGATTTTTTTTTAGAAAAATCGTATTGCTAGCTTTTTAATATTTATTTCATGTTAAAGTTTAAAAAAGGCTAGACGTCAGAGATTCCTAGAACATGATATGCATTTTTATAAGAAATTAAAATACCTTTTTTAATAGAGCTATACACGTTTTTCATTTTTTAATTTTATTTTTAAAAATGTATTCATTTGTAGCTTTTAAATAAATGTTTCTAGCTTCCACACTACGTTTATAACGTAAAAAGTGGAAGGTATTATAATCGTTCAGTCCGTCTGTCTGGCACCCACTTTCATAGACCAAACTACAAATGCTACGTACAAGTGTGATACGTCAAAAAATTCAGCGCATCGAAATTAGAATACATTGAAAATTTCAGAAAAGAATTCGAATTACTTCAATTATTAAAAAAAATCTAAAATTTAATGCTCATTAAAAAAGCATACGAAGCCATTTTTATTAGAATTAAATCACTATTGCCATTCGCAACAATCGTTTGAGAAACTTTAATTCTTTTAAACAATAAATTAAGATTAATTTTTTTGCGCCATAAATCAGTTTAAAATGACGTCAAATATATTTCACAAAGATTCTTTGATTTTATGTTGATAGGAAATGTTTTCTTTCTATTTAAAAGCAAGGAATATTAAATATTTATTTTTTGAAATATAAAATATTTTAGCAAACGATAAAAAAAATTATTGAATTTAAGAAAGCAAATGAATGAAACTAGCCAAATTTAGCATGTAAATGTTTAATATAGAATATCAATGCTGTGTTTGGCACGTTTTTTCCTGTTAAACACAAATGTTGTGTGGAAGCGGGTTAGGTGACAGATTCTGTTACAAACCTACTTGTTTATTGTACCGATGCGCGAATTTAATATTATTACGGCATAATTTACATAAGAGTATATTAAATAGAATTAAGAATGGAATAGTAAAAATATTTGATTTTTTATAATAAAATAAAAATATTCATGTATATGTATGCTTGACGTAGAAAGTTTTTTTAGCCTACTTTTTATTTTTGATTCGAAATAATCTTGAAAAGTGTGAAGTTGATATTGACCGTCTTTACTCCTTTTATCTTTTATAACCATCCAATTTCCAAAATTATTTTTTGTTTCAAATTAAGGACACCAGATACTTATTTTCTTCGTACTTTTTGTCCTTACCTTCCTTCCAACTTCCGTTCTAGTCAAATATTAAAAAAAAAATTAATGAAGTACATAACATACTTATATTTAACGCGTTTTGTTCATCTGTCAGTCCGTGCAAAAAGAACATCGAGAACTATATTGACCAAGAAGTAGGTAGGTTAGTTCTTTAATTTTTTTTATTTTAGTTTAATAAAGAACTTGTTTAATTTTAAAATATTGTAATACAGATCCTTAATAAAATACCTAACAAATAAAATACCACCACAGAAATACCTATAAAACCCTGATAAAAAAAAGTAGATTACCATTCGCAGGATAGCAAAATTTCACAAATTAAATTAATCTACACTGCTCAAAACAATTAGGGGAGCATTTTCTGTACTTTTGTTAACCCTTTCAGTTTCAACTTTTTATTTTTTATTTTAAAAAGCTTAACTTTGTGAAATAGATTCATTATGCATCTACAATGAAATGGTTAAAAACGGGGGTACAAAATATTAATTTTTTTAAACTAAAATTTAAGGGAAAAAAATTGGTATAACTTTTGAATAAATTATAACAATAATTTTTTCAAAACTTTATTCACCAAAAAAAGCTAAAATCAATTTTTAAACATCTAAGAATGCAAGCGTGAAGAATTTAGGGTCAATTTCATAAAATTTTTTGGAAATGAATTTTATTTTACCATGTTTTTCATATTTTCATTTAATTAAAACAAACATTATTTAATTCTTCAAAAGACATGATTCTACCATCTAACAATAAATAAGTGTGAGCTCGACTTAGTAAGAAAAAAAATCGCATGCTGATGATTCCAAATGGAATCATTGGGGGTGAAAGGATTTAAACCATGCATTCCCCCAATTCTTTTGAGCAGTGTATTACGGATATTCTAAAAACTTCAGAGGTGACATAATGCCAGTGTGATCCCCCCCCTATTTTTTGGCCACCCTCTTAGCTACGACAAAAAAAAACTGGGTATTCTGCAGATAATGCGATTCAATTGGAAGGCAAAGAAAAAGAGTGTGAAGGTAATAAGAAAACAAAAAAGAAATGTTCTAAATCACACCTGATTCCTTTCGAGTCGAATGTAATGCCAGATCCGTCGATCTTTCTTTCCATACCATTTCGTTCTGTTAACATCGCATTAAAAATGGCGATCGAATGGAAAAAGAATAAACCAACTTAAAATCTTGGAACTTTTAGAAAGAGTTGTAAAAGAACCAATTTTTAGCCTACTTTTCTTTTTTAATTCGAAAGAATTAAAAAAATTAAAAAGTAGGTATTGACATGCGGTCGATGTCCGTCGGTCTGTCCGTCCGTACCCCCCTTCCAAAATCGGTTCTATACATCTGATCTTAAAAATTCTTTTTTTGTCAGAAAGCTATGACCTCAGACCCAACTTTCATACTTTTTGTCCGCCTGTCTGTACGTCCAGACGGACATAAATTTACTATCTGTCGGCGAATTTCCCATTGAATTAACATTGGAATTCAATTTTGGGTCATTTAAATCACAAATCAACAATGGCATGAGAAACTTTATTTATTTAAACATATTTGAAACAAAATAATTTTTTCATAAATCAGTTTGGAATGACGTCATAAAATGTAGCACAATGTGATTCTTTGCTTGTTCATTAATTGTTTACCAAGAAAGCGGCAAGGCATATTTTTTGCATGCAATTATGCTTAGTTTTAATTTACATTTTGTATTTTTTAATGCTGTTTGAAGTAGTTTCATTACATTTGTTATTACTAAAATATTTAATTATTATTCGAACTACAAATAAATCGAGCAGACGATAAATAATATTAAGTTAATTTGCGAAAGAATATTAAGAAAAATAGTTGATTTTGGCTTTTGGAAGTTTGTTACAGCTGGATGCTGTGTTTAGCGATTTTTTTTCTAATGTGTATGAATCTAGTGTCGAAACGGTTGTTGATGATATTTACTGTTAAAAACCTAGTTGTTTCCCAATTAAACTTTCAGTAAGTATTTAAGTAACAGGAAAGTAGGCTATTTTAGTTCTTTAAGAACTTTTTGTTTTATTTCGTATGTTGATTTTTAACCTTTTTAAAAATTACCTCAAATGATTTTGTCAAATTGATAATTACTCTTAATATATATATATTTCAAAATTAGTTTAATTTTTAAAGTTTAAAGTCATGATGATTTCTTAAAACCACTTACTACACACCAATACTTAAAAATATTTGTAAAAAAAATAATGCTTTGAAAGTATTCCGAAACAATGCTTTCAAAAAATGTGTTGATTGCTATTTTTGCTTATCTCTATCGTGAAATGTATCGATGCTTGTATGGATTTATCTTTTTTGGAATAAGAAATCTAAAAGAAACAAGTTCTAAAAGAACTAAAATTGCCTACTTTCCTGTTCATTTAATCTATAATAATAAAAATGAAGATTTGTGTGTTTGTTTCTTTTCTCGCCAAATTCTTACCAAAAACGCGCCAAATAATCTAAAAGGTTTTAAATGTTTATGATGGAAAATACTATGACTTTTATGCGTGCATTTTATAGCGTATTTTTTTATTTTGGATTTTTAAGGTAGTATAAGTAACATGATTTTATACTTTATAATGAGCGGCAACAATACCATAACTTTATTATTCTAGAATGGATTAAATGGTACATATACTTGGATAGATTGTTGTTGTTGTTGTCGTGTCCATGTTGTGTGCAAAAACTAGATGGATCCGAAGCTGTCGTAGACAGCTTTCGCTATTTCTTCTGCATCTTCGGAGAGAATTAAAATTTCTGGGTCTTCAAAGCCAATCCTGAAAAGCCTGGCTTGAATTGCTGGGCAGCCAAATATATGCTGCGGGGACAGTTGGACACCAGGACAGTTTGGGCAGTTTGTGGAGAAGCTTCTTTGTCCTTCCGTTGAGATTTTCATTCCTTTTAAATGTTTTGTTCGTAGTCTGGCTATTATTGAAGATATTGTACGGTTACAATTGGATAGATTACAACTTGGATAGATTACAACTTTTTTTAGTCCGTGCGGAGAACGGGTATTTATTTCCTAGTACTCACTAAAATTCTTATAGAAAAACCAAGTATTAGAAAAAAAATCGCCAAACACAGACTTTAGTTATTGAAAGTTCAACTTTTAAAAGCCAAAAAACTTAACATTACACTTCCTATCGTATTTACAATATAGAGATTTACAAATAGGTACTTAGATTAGACGAATTTTGTAGGTGTTATATCGAATAAGTTAAAAAGCAAGTCTAAAACCCAAATACGGGTCACCGATATTTTTAAATAGCCCATCGCCAAGTATTCCACATTATCTGCTAGAAAAAGAAAACTTTTAAAAGTACAGGAGCATCAAAATCACGAGGGTTTATAAAACTTTAAAGCGTCTTTTCTTTAAAAGGCAAAAGGTTTTATTTCTATACGAACAACAAGAATTCAGGACAAAAGAAAAATGGCGGACAAAGAAAAAAAATGGCACCATTGTATATTTTTAAAGGAATCGCTTTTCGAAAAGACATTGAAGGTAGAAAATGATAATGGTTATAATAATGATAATAAGTTCGTTCTTAACTTTGAAGTTCTGGACTTTGTAGTGAAGAAAAGTAACTGTCTCGTAATAGGTTGGAAGATCACGTCGTCAGTCACTAATTTAATGGGTTGAATTTATTTTAATGTTCTTTTTTCGTAAAGAATAACTATTAGCTTTTTTTTTGTAGGAGTTCTAGTATAGAAATAGTTGATATATTTCGAATGTATCTTTAGATAAGATTGTTTAATTTTGGTGATAGTTCTGGTATTGTGTAGGTCAATTAATATAATGCAGTTTAAAAACTTAAGGAAAAAATATAATGATTGTTATTGAAATAAATAAGGAATTCTAAAAGTAAACTAAAATAACCTACTTTTATTTGTACACTTACAGAATTTCTTATGCAGATAGACGAAAAATCGGACAGTTCGAACGGGAGTAGAAAAGGGGAGGGTATAGACAGACGAAAGTAAGGAAGACGGACGAACAGACAGATGGACAAAAAGTATAAAATATAGTTTTCCAAAGTAATTTCTTTCAAAAAAAATTTTTTTTTAAGAAACTGGATAGTTAGAATGGAAGAGTTGAAAAGAAAACTAGCAGACGCTAACTCCATGTCAAATAACCAACTAAACATTAAAAAAAAATTTAATTTAAAAATAAAAGTAGGTTAATAAAGAATTGTCGTATCATTGTATTCAAACAATAGTTCGTAATTTTTCGCTTACGTATGCCTGAAATTGGATAGGCTCCATGAAAATAATAAAAATTAAATAAAACATTGTTCCTTCAAACGCACTTTATGCTTTATGTTGAAATGGTCTGTCCAAAGCTATGACTTAGGCCTATTTAACACAAACTAATATTCTACGAATTGTTTATCCATTTCTCCCATAGATGGCAGCATGTACATCAAAAAGAGATTTATATGGTAGAGGTACTCCTTTGAGCATCATTTTCTTTCACATTTAAAACTAAGAATCTATGTTAATTTTTTTTAACAGAAGTTCAAAAATTGTTTTAATTATTTAACTTCGTTACTAAAGATATGGCAGAAAAGTAACTACTAAAAAATACAAAACTCGGTAAAGCGACCGATTATATAGAGCCAAGGCGTGCTGAGCCCATTTCAGCTATCTCAACCAAGGGCTTTGAGTGGAGAGCATAACACTCAATCAGGTAGTAAACCCAGGGCCGGATTTCTAAATAGGATAAGTAGGCTGCAGCCTAGAGCGGCGAATTTTTGGGGGCGGCAAATTTTACGACCAATTCAAGCGGCATTCGGCATAAAAAATTATTATAAAGATATATACGCATATTTTTAAGAAAGAAAACAAATAATTTACATTAATGCGTAAACCGTAAACGTATATAAATATACAGCACTAATATTTCGTAACAAACATGGTCGCTGCGAGGGAAAGTGCACACCCTCCTCCCGGATTTCGAAGTTGAAAGAAAATAGTAGAACACTCAGGGCCGCCGACAGGATTATTGGGCCCCTATGCAACTTAGTGCGAGCCCCTAACTCAAAAGTTCGGTATTACCCACTTGGTTAAAACTATATTTGTTATGATTAATTAAAAATCAAGGGTTAATTAATCATTTTATTTATTTAAATTAACCGAATTATAATTTAAATTAACCGAAATGGCTAATTATTATTAATTAATTAACAATTATATTAAATATTGATTCATTAATTATAAATTAAATAATTTCATCATAATGACTTTAAACTATTAACTTTACTTTAGTAATTATTAATGAACTCTTAAACCTCTTACTTTAAAGCAAAAATTAAAAGTGTCTAGGGGATGTCCGATAAAACCGCCAAATTTGTTTTATTCTAACAACTAAATTCATATTTCATATTCATATCTAAAATACGATTTTAAAGCTATTGGCATTGCGTGTATTCTTTATGATAGAAAATTCCCAAAAGGTTGCACGGCATTTTAGATGCTTCCCACGCAGATAAAATGCTTTTAAAGCATTCCTCGCATTTATTTGCTACGATAGATTCCCCTCTTTTTCCCCTATGCGTGGGGATTTCTGAAACCCGTATGGGGAATTTCAAGTTACGCATTGCACATTTGAAGAGCTTAGTGGAAGAACGTGCTAAGTGACAAAAAAACTGAAAATGAAAATGTGCTTTAAAGTTTATCGTTTGCACTTAGAAACCATAAAAGCGGCACTTACAAAAGGTGAAAAATATACTTAACTTAAAGTTTATGAAGTGGGGTAATCTTGATATCGATAAAGTAGAGAATAACCTGTTCATTGACACAAAATTCTAAAATTATTCGAAAATGTCACTTAGCACGTTCTTCCACTAAGCTCTTCATTTGGTTGAGTGGGAGGTCTGTTTACTGCACGTGGGCCAATTATAGTTAAACTCATAGTTTCCTTGCACAGAAGCCACGACCACGGGCGGAGCTATAAAACACGCTGAGCAATCAGATGAAGACAAAATAAAACGGCTGAAATTTCCTCTTCATCTGATTGCTCCGCGCGTTTTATAGCTCCGCCCATGGTCGTGGCTTCTGTGCAAGGAAACTGAGTTTAACTATAGACAGATACTTGCTGCTTATAAAGCAAGATTCTATATAGGGTAGAGGAACGACTCGTACTGAATGCCATCGGCATCATTGGCTAACTAAGGAGCCCGATAAGTGCGAAAGTGCTAGTTAATTAATTAATTTTGATACATGAGAAAGGAGTGCTGATTCTAAGGAGTGGTGTTGAATTTTCCTATCTGCATTGTTAAACAATATGCATGCATAGAAGTTTCATATGGATGCTGGTACTGCATCGAACTTTTTAGGTTTAAATAATTTACTTACAGGTATATATCCTAAACATTAATCTGTAATGAAAAACTGTAGATAGTCATGGCACTCATAAGGTACACACTAGTTTAAAAGTAACTTTAAGTCGTTTATATGTTGTACGTCCGCACTGTTACAACGTGACTGCGCGATGGTAGCTTTAAATTGGCTAGCCACGAATAGTTCTTTGGTTCCAGTTTTGCATGTCCCTACCCTTACTATTAGAACTCTTTGGCTTAAAGCTGATTTATATAACAGATATTTTAAGATTCTTAAATACCTGAATATCGTGATTTAATCCTAATTTTTACTTTCAATTACTTAATATGAAATGTAAGATATCGAAGGTATTGCGATGGGGGTTGAAAATTTAAAATTGAGATTTTGTGTTATCACGTTTTGGAGGGTGCTGATTCTGAAAGAGCGGTGTTCGTAAATAGGTCTGTCTATCGGATGACCTAAAGAGGTTTTCAAATAATTCGCGCATGCTCAAAGGGTAGATGTCGTTTCTCTTTTTAGGTTTTAAAGTTATTGAAGTTACCTTATAGGGTATATAATTACCCAACTGTTTTGATTTATTGAGTTGTAATTGAAAGTCGTGTAGCGTTACACACCCATAGTTTAAAAAAAAGTAACGTTTAATGTCTTTAATCCGGTTTAGTTTTGTTGAATAACGTCGCACTGGAGTGGCACGAGGACTTTAGGCGAACATAGCTTCGTAAATTTAAGCAAGATATGGCACCCAAAGAAAACTCGTATTGGAATAGTACGTGGCATCAATACTCTGTATTTCGGCAGATATAAATTGCACTTGTCTCTTATACACGGGGCCGTGGGGAGCCTAGTTGTTAAGATATCGGTCTCGGAATCGGAAGGTCCCGCGATCGACTCTCGACACCACTGAAGACTTACCGAGTATATGCGGAGTACGTGCTTGTTAAATCTGTTGGGTCCGAAAGTCCTGTAGTTGGTCATTGCGCAGTTTACCACGGGTACAGGCCCCCGGAGACTATTTTCCTCCCCTTCAGGGACATGTCTCAATTGTGGAGGTGGCGGTAGGTGGCAGCATCTGTCCTGTATGTGTGTGTATGTCGTGTCCGTCCTTCTTGAGGAAGGTTTATAAGCGGGTCTTTGTGACCAAGCACACAAGCCTGAAAATATATGTCTACCAACCATCTGTGGCATGACGCCAACTATTGTTGAAATAGCAAATAAAATATTTCCTGCCTTTGAATGTTGATATTCTCCGATCTTCGGACATTCCTCCAAATATACCATACACACATACATTTCCGGTAGTAAAATTTTAAACCAGATTTAAAATTGGCAGCCATACCAAAAGTACCTTAGGCTTATTCGATGTAGTGTAAGTCACAATCTAAGGGGAGATTACAAGCTTTTTAAATTTTAAAAATAAATCGAATTAAATAAAGCACGTTACATTATTTAGTTTTAATAAGTGTAGATCAGGTATTCCACTTTTTTTCATTTAATGTTGTAAATTGTATGAGAAAAACTTTTACAACTGACTTACACTACAGAAAGGAAATTTTCATGGAATTACATTGCATAGCCAAAAACAATATTTTTACACCGGAGAATATAATTTTTGAGTGGGAGATTATTGTTTAACAATAAATATGACGTTGGCAGAAACATTAATATAGCAATTCAGAATTATAATTCCATAATTATATCAAACTTAAATTAAATATATTCTTACCTAGAATAAGTTTGTAAGACCTCATCGACCGCAATATTAACCTTAATTTTCACATCTTTATAAAATACCGTATACCGAACAAAAATGTGTGTTGCACATTTGAACATCATGTGAATTTTGTAATTACATCTTCCGGCAAACTTTTTCCAATCCTTTCACAGAGCTTTAACACATACAATTATGTGCTCAGTTTTTTTTAACACTGTTAAGTTAGTTTGAATTATCGTCGCACTAGAGCTACACGAGGGCTATTGGCGACGGTTTTCCTAATTATGTCGGGTGATAAGTTCCTCATTTTTGAGCTACCCATTAGAATAATACGCAATAAGAGTTAAGATATCGGACCAAAAACATCGATCGATTGACAATAGGGTACCTGACTAAAGGGGCCCGGATGGCCGAGTGGTTTGCATCGCAGACCATTACGCTAGCAGTCTGCGCGCTGTAACGGGTGCGGTTTCGATTCCGCCTTCGCCCTGGGTGTATTCCTTTCTTGTGACAGTAAAAATCTTTCTGTGTCTGTCTTACTTGACGAAGGTTTATAACGGGTCCTGATACAGCACACAAGCCGGATATATTATGTACCTACCCGTACCTGACTAAAACAATTTTATTGGCTTAAAATATTCTTATACCTAAAATATTAGACCCGTACTTTTTCTTTTTTTTTTCAAATACCCCATAAAAAGGAAGGAAAATTAATTTTAAAATTAGGACGAAAAATCACTCCCGAAAACGCTTTGTGGCTGTCACGTGGTATCTACGATGTCACAAGTAACTATAAACAAATTTTGACACACCATTTTAGAATCTACTTTAAGCAAATTTGAACTATCCGCCAAAGAGTTCTATAGTAGGGTAGAGACTGAACTTGGCAACAGCACCATGGACCAACACGAAGACAATATAGGGTGGCATGTGGGGCCTGATGGCCCAATGGTTTGGATCGTAGGCCATAACGCTAGCAGTCAGAGCGTTGTAACAAGTGCGGGTTCGAATCCCGCCTTTGCCCTGGGTGTACTTCCTTTCTCAGTATCAAAATTATAAATTAACTAGCACTTTCGCCACTCTATTTGGGCTCCTTAGTGAGCCATGGCTGCCGATGGCAGCTCAGTACGAGTTGTTCCTCTACCCTACTATAGAACTCTTTGCTATCCGCTTCTGTGAAACCTCCACCCATTATCTATATAATTCTTATTTTAATAGTAAGTTAGATTAAAACCAGTTTAATTACAAAAAAAAAAAACATTACACCGGTTTGTTTATACATACTAGTGACGTTAGCCAAATCGACGTGTTTGTGATCACGTGACGTACCGATGAAAAAAAAGCCGTTTGAAAATGTTTTTTATTAATTATTTAAAGATTTATTTTGCAAAAAAAATATATACGTTTGTTATATTTGGGTTCAAACTATAATTTAATTAATATTGGAAGGTATTTTAGCGATACTGTCAAGTACCCTATTGTCGATATTTAGGTCCTTGAGGATAATTTTATTCCTCCTATATCGGTAGATGCGATGTTTTCTATGATTAAGAAGCAATAATATAAATCCCTATCATTTATTATTTTCTAAACATTATTTTAGTAAATGTAGATTATTTCAAAGATCCTATTTCCAAGATGTAACTACAGTAGAACTCCAATTATCCGAAGCGTTGCTGATCATCCGAATTTCAGGAAAAAAAATTCCGCCCGGCCAATCTATTACTGTTTGTCTTTGTTGGGTTCGTGCCAAGTATTTTTTTTTTTTTTGTAAAAAAAAATTACTAGACATGACATCCAACATAGACGAACAGTTAAATTTTAGTTTGAAATATCGTCGCACTAGAGCTACACGAGGGCTATTGGCGACGGGCGTCGTATTTTAGAACCACAGTCAAGTGACGACGAACAGTTAAAAATAGGCGGGGTATAATAGTTTATATGTCACTTAAAAATTATGTAAAATCAACTTTTCATAAATAAATTGAATAAAAAAACTATTAAAAGAAACTATAATTCAAACTGTCAAAGGGGCCCGAGTGGCCTAGTGGGTTTAATCGCAGACCATTACTCTAACAGTCTGCGCGCTATAACGGGTGCTGGTTCGATTCCCACCTTCGCCATGGGTGTACCTTCTCTCTCTCTTTCTGTGTCAGTTAAAATTCTGTCTGTGTCTGTCTTGCTTGACGAAGGTTTACAAGCGGGTCTCTGAACAAGCACACAAACCTGTATATGTACCAACCAACTTCTACATGTTTGCTTTGCTGTCATAAAGAAACATACGCAGGAAAAAAAAACTTCTACTGTACCAAAAAAAAATTGTACCCTTGCATGTAGGTAGGTACCCTGTTTATTTATGATGTAAATTTCACTATCATAAATAAACATTCGTAGAAAAAAAAAACTTTTGAAGAACCAAAAAAAATTATTCACTCTACATGTTTGCTTTGTTATCATAAAGAATTGTGTGTAGTGAAACAGTTCCACACAACCGAAATAAATTTTATTCCTGCATGTCATAATTAAATATATGTAATGAAACAACTGCTGCAGAAACAAAATAAATTTTGCCCCTGCTTGATTGTTTCGCTGCTATAAGTAAACATTCGTAGTGAAACAACTTCTACAGAACCAATTTTTTTTTTTTTTTTTGCAGAGGCTACGCGCACGGGAACCGTTCACGCATTACGTGTACGGGTATTTGCTGCGCATGCTCAAGGCGGGGCTTACTGGAACAGTGTATACATTGTGTGTACAGTCATGAATTATACTTGAAAGTTAAGATTACTCTTTTTGGGGACCCGTGCAATTTGTTTTCTCTAAAAAAACATCAGTTCTAGCCATTTGTAATGAGTTCAAAAAAATTAGAAATTTTAATAATTCATGGAAATTTAAAAAATGCAAGCAACTTTTTCAGGACAACTTTAAAACGATGATCCAGGATAAAATAAAAAAAAACTTATAAATTTTTTAGTTCAGCCGAGTACGGATATTTGAACCCGAGACCTTTTAATTATGAACCACTTACGCTACCACTAAGCTACAACGGTCTGGGAAAAACGAACTAAAATTGCTAATAAGCCTCGCTCCTACGCAGTTATTACCCGAACGCTTGTACGGTGGCCGTTCCTAATGATTGTACGGTGCCCGTTCACGAAGACACTCCGATTAATTTTACCCATATACAGGGTGGTTATAAATATCGCTCGCTATTCGGAGTGGTCTGTAGCTTGAATGAATAATCCGAATGCAACAAGCATTGAGACACTTACTAATCAAGGAGGGGGGAAAAGAATGGAATCATAAAAAAGAAACTCTTCTCTTGACCAGGGTTCTAAATTGCAAGACGTAGCCAATTATGGCCGATTACGGCCAACACAGCCAATTACGCCTCGTAATTTAGAACCCTGGTCAAGAGACGAGTTTCTTTTTTATGATTCCATTCTTTTCCCCCCTTCTTGATTAGTAAGTGTCTCAATGCTTGTTGCATTCGGATTATTCATTCAAGCTACAGACCTCTCCGAATAGCGAGCGTTATTTTATAACCACCCGGTATTTGCTTTGATGTCATACCGAAACATGCACACAGATATCTGAGACCTTATGCATAAGGACCTAAATATTTACAGAGTTAGACAAGGTTAATTCCAAGCAAAACTATTATTTCTGTAGTGTTGTAGCTCTAGTGCGACGATAATTCAAAACTAACTAACCTAATTTCTGTAGTGTAAGTACCGTTTGTAAAAAATGATTATCACTACAACTTTTAACATTAAATGGTAAAAAAAAATAGTGGAATAGCTGATCTACACTTATTAAAACTAAATAATGTAACGCTTTATTTAATTTGATTTATTTTTTAATTTAAAAAGATTTTAATCTCCTCTTAAATTGTGACTTAGACTACAGTTACATGGAATTAGCCACAAACATTTTTTTTATCACTGCATGTCACAAACAGTCGTAGTGAAACAAATTGTACAGAACCAAAACAAATTTCCCTCCTGCATGTTTGTTTCACTGTTATAAGAAAACATGCGTAGTGAAACAACTTCTACAGAACCAAAATAAATTATAGATCAAATAAAAAGTTTATTTTGTATTATCTTGAACATTACATGCATACGTTGTTTACTTTACCTCGAGATGTCATTTTACCGTCATAATGTCATTATTATTTGTCATTTTAACGTTTTATAATATCAATCACAAAGAAGAATCATCGAGGAGTTTTACAGGTGAAACAATCACAAGCTTTAAAGACAGCTCAATATTTAGCGACACTAACTTACCTTAATATCCAAAATTATAAAAGCTCTTGTAAACAGTACAAACATGCTTTTAAAGTTTGATCTATCACATCTATGCTTTTTAATTCACATTTTTGTCTCTAATGGAGCTGAAATTCTGTGGATAAGCCATTTTTGTAGACACTGCAATTGCCCGAAAGCATATTACAATTAATCTGAGCTCTTTTTGGATGTCAAATTATAAAGAGGATACCTTAGTCAAATAGGTATTTTAGGGATATTTTACATGCTACAGAAACATATTTAATACTAGCAAATAAATACCCGTTCTTCGCACGGCTAAAAGAATATCAAATAAATCCAAGTATATGCGTCATTTAATTTGCTGTAAGATAATAAGCTTTGCCTTTGTTCCCGTTCATTATAAAGAATAAAATCCCGTTACTTATATTGCTTTAAAATTCCAAAATAAAAATACATCACTATAAAATGCACATCCTCATATCACAAAAATCTTCCTCAATATGAACTTACTGTCATCTCAATTTTCCTGATAAATTCAAAAATAACCATAATTGTATGACAATATTATTTCACGTCAAAACATCCATTCTGGGGTTTAAAAAAAACATTTAGCTCATTGGCACGTTCAATTATTTTTCAAATCATTAATTTAGTTTCTGAAGGTAATGGCAAGAAAATAAAGCCATTTCAATTTTAATTAATTTTTGTGTTCATTTTAATTTTTTCTGTCAAACGGCAACACGAAAGGGAAAAAATGATCGGATTTGAGCGAAATTGGTGCATTTTTTTCAGAAATTTAGAATTTTCTGTGAACATGGAACAAATATGAAAAAACTAAGCCTCAGGTGCACACGTTGGTATTAAAGGGAATCTATCTTAAAATTTCGAATTTCTTAGGGCAGTATAAGTAGGTCTTTTACGATCCACAGACAAACAGACTCTTTCTTTTATTATTATAGATGTGTGTCTACGAATTTTTTATTCAGATAATCTGCCGTCTTACCTGGGGATCGAACCCTCGATCTTGGAATTATGAGGGATACACTACTCTTTTCATAACTTTCATTCGCTAACTTTTTGATCGTTTTGTCTCCGGCTGCTTTCTTAGTAGTTTATTATTATAGCATTTTAGTTTAGAATGCTAAACTTTACAATTTATTACTTCAAACATAAGTTTTTAGTGCGCAAAATCTAAACTGTCAATACATAATTCTTCCTCGATACTCAAGCCTTCAAAAGTTGTAACACGGTGTTACAATGCAGATATCCCTTTTCAGTCCATTATAAACGACAGAAATTTATTAAGAAACTAGCAAAAAAATCTTTTACATAATAAACCTTTGTCTTAAAACAATGCTTTTACGAACCTCTATACTTTTCGTTTGACAGGACTAACTGCTTAGGCGCGACATTGTTAGACAAGTGTTTCCTGAATCAATTGTAGAGAGGTCTCATCTGAACAGTGGTGTAATCTTCTAAATTTTGGTGGATGTAATAGTTAGGTTCGTCATTAGTAGTACAACGAATTCTTAGCCTACTTTCCTTTATATTAATTCGAAATAAGGAAAAAATCATAAATTAACATGCGTAGAGAGCATAATAGAATAAGAAACTGCAAATATATACTAGCCGGATCAATGAGAGTTGTTGATATGACGTCACTCACAGGTAAGGTAAGGTAAGGTAATCGTTTCCGGCTGCCTATTTCTAGCCTCCTTCAGTAGCTTTAACACAGCCAATAACGCCTCGTATTTTAGAACCCTGGTCAAGTGACGAGGTCGACACCTGAGCGGGCACCCAACGGAACTTCGAGCGACATCGTACGCTAACGCCGTCGGGACTTTGGGCTCCACAGATTTAACGAGCACGTCTGTCCCTGTGTACTCGGGCCCATCCGTGATGAGGATTTTCTACTATTTCCAGCACAGATCCGATTTATAGGATCACTCACAGCAGGGTGGTTATAAAATAACGCTCGCTATTCGGAGTGGTCTGTAGCTTGAATGAATAATCCGAATGCAACAAGCATTGAGACACTTACTAATCAAGAAGGGGGAGGGAAAGAATGGAATCATAAAAAAGAAACTCGTCTCTTGGTCAGGGTTCTAAATTACGAGGCGTAGCCAATTATGGCCAATTACGGCCAACACAGCCAATTACGCCTCGTAATTTAGAACCCTGATCAAGAGACGAGTTTCTTTTTTATGATTCCATTCTTTTCCCCCCTTCTTGATTAGTAGGTGTCTCAATGCTTGTTGCATTCGGATTATTCATTCAAGCTACAGACCTCTCCGAATAGCGAGCGTTCTTTTATAACCACAGGGTACTGGTCTGGTCGCTAGATTTCGCTATTGCATATAGTCTGGCTGCCACAACTTAGCATCCCAAATATTTTGATTGTGGAACAGTCCACTTCGAAAAAAGGCAAGGAAGGTTTTGGTTTGGGGCAAGAGTTACTATGTTTTGCGATTCATTGCTTTTATGGGCGCATATTTCTTTAAGGTTTAGAAACAGATTATCAATCGATTAATCGAAGGGTAGATCGAACTTGCATCGGGCTCACTCTTATATCGATTAATGATCAAGTCAAGATAACACAGAAATACACGTATAATCGCTAACCGCTACCAGCAATCAACAACAATCCTTTATCGCCGATAACTGATGTGTAGTTCTAGTGTGATACATTATTTACAATCGAACTCGACCAACAATCCCCTCTTCTCGCCAAACGCCTTGAGCTGGCAACCCTGCCTCCTTCGGCTTAAAACCTTAATTCAAAGTTGAATCTTCCACAATCAAAATATTTGGGATGCTAAGTTGTGGCAGCCAGACTACACCTAGAAAACCAATACTTATTGATACCTCATGTAGCAAAGAATAAGTAGCATAGCTCTAACAATTAACTAGTCATCCTTTATCACTTCTTGGCACCTAAGACCTTTGTTTTAGACGACTCCAAACTATCACACGTAAAACGAAAAGGGGTAAGGAAGACTTTGGTCTAAATCAGAGTTACTATATTTGGAGATTTATTGCTTCAGCTATATTGGTTGGTTGGTAGACATATATTTTCAGGCTTGTGTGCTTGGTCACAAAAACCCGCTTATAAACCTTCGTCAAGAAGGACGGACACGACATACCCACTCATACAAGACAGATGCTGCCAACTATCGCCACCTCCACAATTTAGACATGTCCCTGAAGGGGAGGGAAATAGTCTCCAGGGACCTGTACCCGTGGGAAACTGCGCAATGAGCGACCACAGGACTTTCGGACCCAACATATTTAACGAGCACGTACTCCGCATATACTCAGTGGGTCTTCAGTGGTACCGGGACTCGATCGTGGTACCTTCCGATCTCGAGACCGAGACGCTTACCACTAGGCTCCCCACAGCCCCAAAGCTATATTTTAACTTAAAGCGTTCCCCGGTGATACTGAATGTGTTAAATAATATATACTGCAAATGCAAATCGATTAACGATCAAGACAATAAAGCAAATAAGTGCAAGTGTATTGCTGACGGCTATCAGCAATTACTTAAAATCCTCCTTTTGCCAATAACACATGTGTAGTTTTAGTGTGACTCATTATTTCCAACCAAGGTAACCTAACAATCCCCTATGCTCGGCAAACACCATTGGATTGGCAAACCCCACTTACTTCAGGTTGGTTGGTTGGTTGGTAGACATATATATTCAGGTTTGTGTGCTTGGTCAGAGACCCGCTTATAAACCTTCGTCCAGTAAGACAGACACAACAGACAACACACACACATAAGTGGATCCATCTAATTTTTAGAGACAGAGGCCAACTAGAGGATCCCCAGAATTGGCTTGTCACCCCAGAGGTATTGATTTGGTATGGGAACTTGGGGGACTTTCGGACCCAACAGATTTAACGAGCACGTACTCCGCATATACTCGACAAACACAAACATCCATGCCTTACCGGGATTCGAACCCGAACCCAGAGGCTCCAAAAGCTAGCGCCCTAACCGTTGCGCCGCCGGGTCGGCCTTCAGGTTCTTTACATATTTTCAAAGTTGACTCTTCCACAATCAAAATATTTGAATTGCCAAGAAGTTACATGAGAAATATAATGAAAACTTATGTAGCAACATCGCATAGTACATCGCATAGCTCAAACAAATAAACAAAAAATAACTACACCACTATTAAAATAAAACCGTCCTTTGCTGTCACACACACACACATTTATGTTCTCAATAAATTATCTCCACTTACAACGACAGTACATAAAAAAAACACCTCTTGATGTAAACGACTGCTATTTCACGAAGAAGTAACACTTGAAAAGTTTCCGCTTATAAAAGGTCCTAGGAGTGTCGTAGAAGGACGCCTCTTGCTTATTTCGGATCATTTTCAGTTCTTACTATTCAGAAGAGCAGCGAAATTGTTGGTTAGGAAGTAGTGTAACTGATTCTGTGATCTCATTTTGTGTAAATATTGGTCGGAAAACTCAATATTCTAAAATATGGATTTTTTCAGAGATAGGAGTAACGCGTTACTTGTAACAGTTACTTTTTTTTAGGGTAACGTCGAGAAACGCCGTTAGATTTTCCAGAAAGTAACTGTAACTTAGTAACTTTTAGCGGTAACGAAGTAACGAAACAATTCGTTACTTTTTACGCCACTTTTCAGGGATATTTTCGGCAGTTCGACGTTCGGCTCAAATTTTATTTAGTTTAGTTTGAATTATCGTCGCACTAGAGCTACACGAGAGCTATTGGCGACGGGCGTCGTATTTTAGAACCTCAGTCAAGTGACGAGTCTACACCTGAGTAGGCACCCAACGCAACAGTTAAGGGCGACATCGTACGCCGCGATAGGACTTTGAAGGATACTTAACGTGCACTCCCTCTACACGGGATATTATTCGTCGGACATTTTAGGCTGCACGGGCCGTTTATAGGTCGGCAGTTATTTTGGCGATGCCCGAACCCGAACCTGGGACCTTTCGCATGCTAGGCGAATGCCTAACCGACTGGGCTCCCCAGCCCTAGGCTCAAATTTAATTATTTAAATTTTAACAATGTTGAATTTCCATTCTTAACTATTTTCTGATGGTCCCGATTTCTTTGCAAAATGGTAAGATGGTTAAATTTCGATATTTCTTATAACTTGATGTTACTAAAAGTAACTGTAAAAAGTTACTTTCCGTAGTAAGTAACTAGTTACTTTTCATGTTTGTAACAGAGTTACTATTTTAATAAAATTAAGTAAGTGTAACTGTAACAGAGTTACTATTTTAATGAAATTAAGTAAGTGTAACTGTAACAGAGTTACTATTTTAATTAAATTAAGTAAGTGTAACTGTAACAGAGTTACTATTTTATTTAAATTAAGTAAGTGTAACTGTAACAGAGTTACTATTTTATTTAAATTAAGTGTAACTGTAACAGAGTTACTTTTAAGAGTAACTTTTCAATCCCTGGATTTTTTGTAGCACAAATTTATGTGTTGATACTTATTTTAGAGTAAGACGCTCGCATCAATTGAGGCGTTGGCGATATGTTCAAAACTCGCGAAATGTCGCCTTCACGGATACTGGGATTTGACACAAGTATTTCGCACTACACTCTTAAAACAAAAGAGTGAAATTCACTCCTATAGGAGAAGTGCATTTTCGGCACCGGAAAGGAGTGGAAATTAACTCAGACTGAGTTAAAACCGCTCGTTTTAAGAGTGTAGGACGCAGATTGTTTTCTTTTATTTCTTTTACCCACTACGAAAAAGAGTGAAATTCACTCCTATAGGAGAAGTGCATTTTCGGCACCGGAAAGGAGTGGAAATTAACTCAGACTGAGTTAAAACCGCTCGTTTTAAGAGTGTAGGACGCAGATTGTTTTCTTTTATTTCTTTTACCTACTACGAAAAAGAGTGAAATTCACTCCTATAGGAGAAGTGCATTTTCGGCACGGAAAGGAGTGGAAATTAACTCAGACTGAGTTAAAACCGCTCGTTTTAAGAGTGTAGGACGCAGATTGTTTTCTTTCATTTCTTTTACCCACTCCGAAAAAGAGTGAAATTCACTCCTATAGGAGAAGTGCATTTTCGGCACCGGAAAGGAGTGGAAATTAACTCAGACTGAGTTAAAACCGCTCGTTTTAAGAGTGTAGGACGCAGATTGTTTTCTTTTATTTCTTTTACCCACTACGAAAAAGAGTGAAATTCACTCCTATAGGAGAAGTTCATTTTCGGCACGGAAAGGGTGGAAATTAACTCAGAATGAGTTAAAACCGCTCGTTTGTTTTAAGAGTGTAGAGTTACATTAGGGTTGTTTTCGGCGAGCGTCGTAATTTAAGACCACAGTCAAGTGACGAGCCGACACCTTAGTAGGCACCCAACGCCACATCTTAAGGGTGACATTGTACGCATCGTCGGGACTTACAGCATATTTAGCGTGCACTCATTCTATACGGGCTATTATTTGTCGGAGTGTTTTTTTTCTCCCAACGGGGCTGCTTTATTAGTGGCTAAGCCTTTGCAGACTCGGCATATTCCCCAGAACTGTGAGCCATTTGTCTGTGGCACTATCTAGGCGACTCTCGCTACCAACAATTTTGACGCTCAGATTACCATGAATCAGATAATAAATTACCATGATCAGATTACCATGAATCTGAGCTCTCTATGGATGTTAAAGTGAGATTTTGCCTTGAGAACCACACAAAGCCAAATGGATACTCAAGGGATCTTTTATATGACACACAATCATATGACATGCGTGCTCAAGGTTTTTCAATCCATAAAATCTGCCGACTCGGTCAGGGCCACGGCCTACTCAACTACTAAGGCCGAAGAAGCTTTCCCAAACAAGCTCGGGGACGGAAATTTTGACGTCATAGTTCCGAGTGACGTTGTTCCGAAGATGAAGACAACTTGTCTCGAAATCTATTCGGAACCACTCGTTCACGGCTGACCACATTTATAGGGTTCCGAATGCGTCCGAACTAGTTTCTCGATCTCCGGCACTGGGAACAGTGACGTCAAAATTTCCGTCTACGCTCATGTTTAGCAGAGCTTCTCTGGCCTTGTTATTGAAGTGGGCCGTGTCTCAAGGGATCTTTTACATGCCACACAATCATATGACATGCGTGCTCAAGGTTTTTCCATCCAGAAAATCTGCCGACTCGGCCAGGGCTCAAACCCGCAAACTTGGGCTTATGAAGCGGACACGTAATACCTTTCAACAACTAAGCCGGAATATGGTTGGTTGGTAGACATATATTTTCAGGCTTGTGTGCTTGGTCACAAAGACCCGCTTATCAAGAAGGACGGACACGACATACACACACATACAAGACAGATTCCTCCATCTATCGCCTCCTCCACAATTTAGACATGAAGTCCCTGAAAAGGAGGGAAATAGTCTCCAGGGACCTGTAGCCGTGATAAACTGCGCAATGACCGACCACAGGACTTTCGGACGCAACAGATTTAACGAGCACGTACTCCGCATATACTCGGTGGGTCTTCAGAGGTGTCGAGACTCGACCGCGGGACCTTCCGATCCCGAGATCTTAACCACTAGGCTCCCCACGGCCCCGCCGGAATATGTCAATTTAACCAAAAACTAAATCAAAATATAAGAGTTGGTTGGTTGGTAGACATATATATTCAGGTTTGTGTGCTTGGTCAGCGACCCGCTTATAAACCTTCGTCAAGTAAGACAGACACAACAGACAACAACACACACACATAAGTGGATCCATCTAATTTTTAGAGACAGAGGCCAACTAGAGGATCCCCAGAATTGGCTTGTCACCCCCAGAGGTATTGATTTGGTATGGGAACTTAGAGGACTTTCGGACCCAACAGATTTAACGAGCACGTACTCCGCATATACTCGGTAGGTCTTCAGTGGTACCGGGACTCGATCGCAGGACCTTCCGATCCCGAGACCGAGACGCTGAACACTAGGCTCACTACGGCCCTAAATATAAGAGTCGCATTATATATTTATGAAAAGTTTTTCAAAAATAATTCCAATTACATCTTTCTCAAAGTAGCAGGGAGAATTATTACTCAACAGGATGAAATCTTACCTGTCGCTTTCGCCATATTCCCGAATGATTTAAAAGTTGTTTTTTTAATGGCTTTTCGATTTCAAACATTTGACGCTCTTGCTTTTCTTGGATAATATTTGTTTTTATTTTCATTGGTTTGTGTATAATGGGGGGGGTGTAGGCGACATTTTACGATGTTCTAAAGAGTTGAAGTATGTTTGTTCAGTGGTGATTGTTTTGAAATACCTCATTTAAAATTTTGGCTTGGGAAAGTAATTTTTTCAGTTCAACCACCATATCTGCAGAAATTACTTAGACCATTACTTAAAGTATCAAATAATTAAAATCAGTAAGAAAAAATAGCAAGGTTTAGTTACTTTATCGAAGTGAACCTTGTAGAAAAATTATTAAATTGTATATATTTACTCTAAAAATGTATTGGATAAAAAAATCAACGAAAAATTTTTTAGATTGTTTTTGATTGACTTTATTTCGTACACAAGAATACACATATCACTGTTTATATTTTGCGAATTTGTGAGGAATTTTAATAATATGAAATATTTTTAGAAAGCAAGAATTCTAAAATTATAATTATTAAAAAAAATTAGTAATTAATGGAATTTGACAACTGGTTTGTTTCAATTTCTTGTATTTCCTTTTAGCTTTCATTCTTGCTATTTGTCCGATCAGTGCTCCAATGGGGTTGTTTCACGTTGGATCTGGCAACAGCTCCCGCTGTCTTGTTTTCATTTTCCTCGAATTTCTTTTGTTTTGGCATTCGAAAGTGAATTTTCTAATAATATTTTAGTCGTTATTTTTTTAAATGCCAACTTCTTGCTGTGCTGTTGCTTTTTCTAATCATTTATTAAAGAAAACTTGTATAGAAAGAAAAGTTTCTTTTCGTCCATTTCCGCATTCTGATGGCGAATTGAAACTAAAACAACCAATGAAATCGTAGTACGAAAAGAAAACAAACAATGAAATCGCAGTACGGAGAGCGTGACATCATAAGAAACATTCCCATTGATATTGATTGACCAATCGAGGCGTGAATGTATTTTTATTCAGCATTTCTGTTGCCACTCAAGATATGAAACATGCCCATTAACTAATTATAGAAGTTGAATCATTTGACCAAGATATTTTAATGGGATTTTTTGTATTGTAATGTAATTTAACTAATTAATAAGTAATTTAGGGATATAAATGTTTTATCATTATTTTTGGTAGTTTTTTACACTGAAAATTGAGCATTATGGACGAACCATTTTGGTAGGGGGAGTTCTCCCCCCCCCCCCCCCGCTTCACTCTATAAGTTTAAATTTTTAATCAAGCTTGCATTAGATAAAAAAAAATTCAGTCTTTAATAAAACTTTTCAATTTATCTGTTTTATCATTCTATTCTCAAAAAAATATTTTTAAATATTTATTCACTTTATCTACTTCATTACAAAATAATATTCTCATTCTCTCTTTGCTCTCTTCGAATGTACTATATCTAATAACCTCATTATATAATGATGTGTATGGTGTTATACTGATAACATTTTCCAGTACAAAGTAAGTTTTATATATGTGCATACAAGTTTAAATTTCCAGATCAGTCATTTTCCAGTATGGGTTTATCGCTAAATTTCCAGTTTGATTTCTTACTGGTTTAAATTCTAGTATGATCTAATAAGTCTAATACAGACAAATTCCCAGTATGATCTAATACCAGTATCAAAATTCCCAGTATGATCTAATACCAGTATCAAAATTCCCAGTATGATCTAATACCAGTATCAAAATTCACAGTATGATCTAATACCAGTATCAAAATTCACAGTATGATCTAATACCAGTATCAAAATTTCCAGTATTGTGTCATACTGGTTTTAAAAATTCCCAGTATGATCTAATACCAGTATCAAAATTCCCAGTATATTAATACAGTTAATTCAGTATCATACGTATCAAATCGTATGTCATACGGTTAAATTCCAGTATGATCAATACGTAATCCCAGTATGATTAATACTGGTTCTGGAATGATATATACTGGTTCTGGTATGATTTTGTTACTGGGATTCGGAATTTTTTCCAATAGAGACGCTATATTTTAAAACCAATAAAGGTGAAATGTAAGTCTGTGTAACATAAAGTGGATTTCCATAGATACATTGTTTTTAAATATTTTTAAAATTTAGTTTCAAACCACAAAATGCGTATTTTTACCTTTAGATTTCAGTTATGCTATAGTTTTAGAATTTACCTTGTTGTACAGTAGGACTCCAATTATCCGAAGCTTTGCTGATTATCCGAATTGCAGAAAAAAAATTGCCATCCGACCATCTGTAACAAACTGTTCGTCGCTGTTGGATATCATGCCTAGTAATTAATTTTTGGACCGACCAAAAAAATATTTGTGTAAATATGTTTTTTTTTTCAGTAAAATTAAGTTTTTAAGTGCAGTAACTCATAAGCCAAAAGCACCATGTACACCTCAGTTGACCAACAACGCATATAGAACATAAAATAAAACATTAGTCCTTCTAAAGCAACTAGCAAAACAAATTATCTCTAGAAATTAACCAGAAATGCTTCTTATAACTATACTATTGCATTATTATAATGTCAAATCTTATTTAATCACTTATAGTGGTAAATGGACCAATGTTGAATGTTTATAATAAAGACATAGGACTTTTTTTTCTACTTTTATGGTTTTACCATGATAACGCAGCGAAGATGGTCGTATTTCCGATTCCGCGAGCCGCATAATTAATTTAAATTTTGCGTACATTATATTATTTCATATTTTCGAAGGACTAATATCAAAATAGGATGTTATATTATTATGGCCCGACCGTGGCCGAGTGGTTAGGGCATCAGCCTAGAGACTCAACCTTCTCAGGAGTGCGGGGGTTCGAATCCCACCTACTGCCAGTCCTCCTATAAATCGGATCCGTGCTGGAAATAGTAGAAAAATCCTCATCACGGATGGGCCCGAGTACACAGGGACAGACGTGCTCGTTAAATCTGTGGAGTCCAAAGTCCCGACAACGTTAGCGTACGATGTCGCTCGAAATTCCGTTGGGTGCCCGCTCAGGTGTCGACCTCGTCACTTGATCAGGGTTCCAAATTACGAGGCGTTATTGGATGTGTTAAAGCTCCTGAAGGAGGCTAGAAATAGGCAGCCGGAAACGATTACCTTACCTTACCTATATTATTATTAATTATGAACTCGTGCGATTCCAGACTGACATTTAATTCTGAGCTAAACACGATTGGTATTGGTTGAGGAATTTTGTTGGTCTCTGTAAAATGTGCATAGCAAAAGAGTAAATGAATTTAGTAAAGTTTCGAATTAATATTTATTAGCGATAAATGAAATCCGTTTGCAGTTCAAACTTATTTTGGCGAAGTAAGGTAAGTTTAAATTATCGTCGCACTAAGAGCTACACGAGGGCTATTGGCAACGGGCGTCGAAAATTTAGAACCACACTCACACGATTTTAGCGAAGTAATGTCAATCAAATTTTCATAGAAATGCTTTCATTATTTAATGTTATTTTTTTACGATGCATGTTGGTTGGTTGGTTGGTAGACATATATATTCAGGTTTGTGTGCTTACGATGCATGTTTGTTTCGCTGTCTTGAGTAAACATCCGTATAGTCCTCCCACTACTTTTTGGCATCTATGACGTGTGTTTTAGACGAGTCCAAACGATCACTCGTAAAACAAAAAGGGGCCAGGAAGAATTCGGTTTCAGCCAGATTTACTAGATTTGGCGACTCATTGCTTTTGCAGGTGCGTTTTTCTTTAAAGTTTAGAAACAGTTTCTCAACTGAAGGTCAGTTCGAACTTGCATGGGTTCACTATTATTGCATAGCTATTTCTTAACTTATAGCGTTCCCCGAAGTGATACTGAATATAGTAAATAATACATACTACAGAAGCAAATTTGTTCACAATCAAGTCAAGATAGAAAAGAAATGCACGTGCAATTGATGGCGACCTTCAGCAATTAACTATAATCCTCCTTTCACTGATAACCTATGTGTAGTTTTAGTGTGACACATTATTTCCAACCAAACTAACCCAACAATCCGCAGGCTCGCCAAACACCATGGGATTGGCAACCCTGCCTCCTTTAGGTTCTCTACCTTTTTACAAAGTGGGCGCTTCCACAATCAAAATATTTGAGATGCTAAGTTGTGGCAGGCGGACTATAGTAAAACAACTCTGACAGGTTTGGAAAAAAACTATCTATAATTTAAATAGCATTAAGGGCGAATGAGACTAGATGTTATTTCTCCAAATCGAAGTCTTCCCTATGTTAATAAGATGGAAATATTTCTTATAAAACAACTTATTCCTGCTGTATTGAATATTTTTACAGATGATTTTTGTATGATAAATATAGTTGGCTTAAACGTCCCTACAAAACCACTTTTTGAAATTGGTGCGAATATTTTGTTGTAAAATTATACATGTAAAAAATATTTTTTTTAAACTAACAAAATTAATTACTAAATAACCAGGAGACTAATCCCTCTAAATTTGTTTTATTTTGATGTTATGATGATTCTATTTGAAAAGGGAAAATCAATACTTTTGCAGAAGTTAGGATTTGAAAAATAATGTGTAAGGCCTACGATGAAATACTCAAATTTTGGTTTTCGTCCGGATCTCCTCAAAATTGAAATACTTTTTGGTCATTCAAAGAAGCACTGCACAAAATAAACGAACGAAAATAAATTTAAATTAATAAATATATTTTACAATAATTCTTCAGTTGCAAGATTTTGTCGTTCCTAAACAACACGAAACGTTACGTGTTTAATTATAAAATTCGCTTGACATTGAATATTTATTGGAGCTCAACAAAGAGTATTGACTTTACCCAAACGAAACAATTTAAATTTAAGCATTTCTACGAGTTAGACATTTAATACCAATTGGGCTGCCCAACAACTCATTTTCCTCCAAATTTGAGCATATTGGAATACTTTTTGACCTAAAAGACTGCAAAAAAAAACGATTAAGGACAAATTTATGTAATAAATAGAGGGTGGTTGTAAAATAACGCTCGCTGTTCGGAGTGGTCTGTAGCTTGAATGAATAATCCGAATGCAACAACTTCGAGACATTACTACAAGAGGGGGAAAAGATGAAATCATAAAAAGAAACTGTCGCTTGACAGGTTCAAAATTACGAGGCGTAGCCAATTATGCTTATTACTGCACACAGCCAATACGCCTGAATTAGAACCCTGGTCAAGAACGATTTTTAGATCCATTCTTACCTTCTTGACACACTTACTAATCAAGAAGGAGGAAAAGAATGAATCTAAAAAGAAACTCGTCGCTTGACCAGGGTTCTAAATTACGAGGCGTAGCCAATTATGGCCAACACAGCCAATTACGCCTCGTAATTTAGAACCCTGGTCAAGAGACGAGTTTCTTTTTTATGATTCCATTCTTTTTTCCCCCCTTCTTGATTAGTAAGTGTCTCGATGTTTGTTGCATTCGGATTATTCATTCAAGCTACAGACCTCTCCGAATAGCGAGCGGTAATTTATAACCACCCGGTATATTTCAAAATAGTTCTTCAGTTACAAGAAGTTTTGCAAACACATCCTACAACACGAATTACACGGAAGTTTAATCATAACATTCCTTCGAATATTCATTATAGCACAACAAAGAGTATTGAATTTACCCAAACGAAATAATTTAAATATGTGAGCATTTTCTACGAGTTCGACGTTCAATATGCGACCCAAACATAAACCGGGTGATGGTTGAGCGATCGAATTTCCAACAAAACAAGGAACTCGTAAACTATTACTATTCCATCTCGCCGAAAACTCAACATTTCTAATTCCAAACAAAAGCAACTAAACGTCACTCAACCGACGGATTTCCCAAACGTCAAAATAACAATCCCACTACAAAGGGTTTCTATTCTAGACTTTCCGCAATATTTTGGCAGGGGGTTTAGGTTTTTTTTTTTTTGACCATGTAATTTTTTTTAAGGTCGTTAAATTTGTGGTTTCGTCATTAGTAGTAATGTCCAGTATTGGCAAAAACGACAAAAATGAATTATATTTAATACCTTTTTTTTAATAATATTGTAAAATATTTAGTAAGCACGGCCCTACCCAATAAAATATCACTGATAGGCTTATTAGGTTAGGTTAGGTTTGAATTATCGTCGCACTAGAGCTACACGAGGGCTATTGGCGACGGGTGTCATATTTTAGAACCACAGTCAAGTGACGAGCCGACACCTGAGTAGGCACCCAACGCAACCGTTAAGGGCGACATCGTACGCAGCGTTAAGACTTTGAAGTATATTTAACGTGCACTCCCTCTACACGGGGTATTATTCGTCGGACATTTTGGCTGCACGGGCCGTTTATGGGTCGGCAGTTATTTTGGCGAGGCCCGGACCCGAACCTGGGACCTTTCGCATGCTAGGCGAGCGTCTAACCGACTGGGCTCCCCAGGCACTGTTTCTATTCTAGACTTTCCGAAATATTTGGGGGAGGGGGTAGGTTTTTCTTCTGACCATGTAATTTTTTTAAGGTCGTTAAATTTGTGGTTTCGTCATTAGTAGTAATGTCCAGTTTTGACAAAAATGAATTATATTTAATACCGTTTATTTTTTTATAATATTGTAATATATTTAGTAAGCACGGCTCTACCCAATAAAATATCACTGATAGGCTCATTAAAACTAAGGGTATGCAAAACACTACACGACTTTCAAGTACCACTCAATAAATCAATGCATATTCAATGGTAATTATGTACTCTATAAGGTAATTTCAATAACTTAAAAATCTAAAAAGTGCGCATGCACAGTTTTCTCAAAAGCCATATTATGAGGTTCGACAGGTAATGGGAACTCACGTACCAAATTTGACTGAAAAATATATAGCAAAAAGCAAAAGAAAGCAATTAAGAAAAAAAAATAGCAAAAAGCAAAAGAAAGCAATTAAGAAAAATATATAGCAAAAAGCAAAAGAAAGCAATTAAGAAAAATATATAGCAAAAAGCAAAAGAAAGCAATTAAGAAAAAAATATAGCAAAAAGCAAAAGAAAGCAATTAAGAAAAGTATATAGCAAAAAGCAAAAGAAAGCAATTAAGAAAAAAATATAGCAAAAAGCAATTAAGAAAAATATATAGCAAAAAGCAAAAGAAAGCAATTAAGAAAAAAATATAGCTTTCAGAAGATCTTTTTCACTCTTAAGGTAACCATTATTAACACTTGAAACTAACAAAGGTTACAAGTAGTTACATTGATGATACATAATGGTAACAAAAAAAATTAAGCTGACTAAACTTGCCGCTTTTAAGCTTCCACACTACGTTTATAACGTAAAAGGGGACGGTATTATAATCGTTCAGTCCGTCCCGTCCGCCTGTCACCCACTGTCACAGAACGAACCGCAAAGTCGGTTATTATTTGCTTTACAATAAACATTATAGTTTCAATATGCCTTTATTATGGCTAAATTAATATTTTTTTTCTACTTCATTTAAAGTGAAAATTACTGAAATAACCCTCTTACCCCATTTAAACGAATAGATTGAAAACATAAATTAACTTTAAGGGATTTTTGTGTAAAAAAATTAAGACCTAAATATATCCATACTAATATTTAGGGCCATTTCAATGTCCTTTTTTTTCAGAGTCGTGTCAACTAATATTGTTGGCTAATTCCTAACCAAAATGTAATTATAGTAATAAAAACTAGTGGACTGTATAAAACTCAAATATTTATTAAAAGGTATAAGACATGAACAGTAATAAACTAACAACAATTGAAAGAACAGAAAGACATGACTTACGACGAAATACATGCCGGATCTACTAATGCAAACACAACAAGCCAAACTACAACTATTCATTTATGCAGAAGCTATCCGTATTGATAGAAACTCCCCAGTTAAATGAAGCCCTTATGGCTTTGTGAGGCGGATCCTTTGATCCTAGAAATCGGCAGAGGAAAATTGATACTAAACATTAAAATTGAACGCTAAACTTGAAACTGAAGAATTGACACTGATGGTTGGTTGGTTAACATATATATATATATTCAGGTTTGTGTGCTTGGTCAGCGACCCGCTTATAACTTCGTAATAAGACAGAACAAAGACAACACACACACATAAGTGGATCCATCTAATTTTAGAGACAGAGGCCAACTAGAGGATCCCCAGAATTGGCTTGTCACCCCAGAGGTATTGATTTGGTATGGGAACTTGAGACTTTCGGACCCAACAGATTTAACGAGCACGTACTCCGCAATACTCGGTAGGTCTTCAGTGGTACTGGGACTCGATCGCAGGGCCTTCCGATCCCGAGACCGAGACGCTGACCACTAGGCTCACTACGGCCCCTTGACACTGATGATTAAAATTGAAACTAAGGCATTAAAACTGACACTGAACGTGGGTGTTGCACTGAACTGAACCTCTAGAAGGAGCATCGAAACGCTCGCCAATAGGGTCGGTGAAGCGCAGCAACCCTGTAAGAGCAACCCAACTTTTGCTGCCAATCTTATACTTTACCTGTTAAAATAGGCATTTCTAACCAACATTTTCAATAATTTTTTAAACAGAAAATTGATATGTTATTGCTTTAGGATAGGTTCTTTATATAATGAAGTTTTGGAAACATGTACTTTTAAAAAATAGAATTGCAGGAAAAATCTTTAAAACTTAAATTCCTTGGAGTACTATTCTTGGCGAGCGATTTTGACGATAGAAATGCAAACTGTCAAGTCAAGTGTCAATTGTGATCGGCGAATTCATGCCAAATGTGGCACATATTCTCCCTAAAGCTGTCGCCAAGTGACCCAAAAATAGGCTTCACCAGCTTTTCATGAGATGCTAATTCCAGAGTTTCAGTTCAGTTCAGTGGGGTGTTGCCTGCTGAACCTATATAATCGGGCTGACCGACTTGGCGGCCGCCAGCAACCTACGTAATACGCCAACAAGAGCTTACAGGCGCCAACAAAGATAATAGGAAGAGTTAGTTGATAAGGCGGTATAGAAGATAAATTGAGGGATGTAACAATAAAGACAAGTCAAACAATTATTGAATATTTTATTCACGCTTTCATGAGTTCATGTGGGACATTTCTTATTGATCTTATTATTACAAGACGAGAGCCTACTAGCCGATTTTTGACAATATTATTTGCTACAAAGACAGGGCAAATTTCAGTAAAATTTATGTGGGTTTTCTGGGCCGCATATAAAAAATATTTAAGGTTGCTTACAGTACAAAATTATCGAACAGTCCTGTTTATTATTGACTTTCAAATCTCACATATTATTTACACCATAAAATGCGGTTAAAGGAAGGGGGACTATACACTGTAAAAAAACTTGTTTTTACAGTAAAGTACCATATATTTTACAGTTAAAAACTGTTCTTTAGAAAAACAGTTTATAACTGTTTTTATCTTCGTTGACGTGACGTCACACTCACAACCCATCAAATGAACCTGCCCATGAGGGAAAATTTGAAGACGTGAAAGAGTCACGGAGGCCCCGTGGCGCAGTGGTAGTGCTTTGCATTGCTGTGCCACAGGTCCGGGGTTCGAATCCCGGATTGGGCGAGGTTGACCCATCCTTTCATCCCTTAAGTGGGTCGATAAAATGGGTACCAAGTATGCTTGGGAACTAAACACTGGGGGTTCCGCGTGAGGCTGACCACCTTACCGGGACATGTGCCTAGCCTAGCCCCAGAGCCCTAGGTCACGAAAGCTGAAATGGGCACGGCAGGCCTTGGCCCACTATTGGGCTGTTGCGCCGAGGAGTTTAGTTTTTTAGTTTTAGAAAGAGTCACGTGATTGAGATCATAACGTTCTGATTCGTTCCCGCACATTGGGTTTCTGAAGCGTTAATGTTTATGAACTGTAACTTTGATGTGGCCCGTCCGTGGCCGAGTGGTTAGGGCATCAGCCTGGAGATTCAACCCTCTCAGGAGTGCGGGGTTCGAATGTCACCTACTGCCAGTCATCCTATAAATAGGATCTGTGCTGGAAATAGTAGAAAAATCCTTCATTCATTACGGATAGGCCCGATTACACTGGGACAGACGCGCTCTTTAAATCTGTGGAGTCCAAAGTCGAGACGGCGTTAGCCTACGATGTCGCTCGAAGTTCCGTTGGGTGCCAGCTCAGGTGTCGACCTCGTCACTTGATCATGGTTCGAAATTACGAGGCGCTCTGTTTAAGCTACCAAATTAGGAGGCTAGAAATATGCCACAATGATATAGTAATATTGGCCGGGGGAAACTACTAAATTAACAGTCTTTTCCCTGCTAAATTAATAGTTTTTCCCTGTTAAATTAACAGTTCTTCCGTGTTAAAATTACAGTTTTCCTGCAAAAAATTACAGTTTTAAACTGTAAAAAAACAGTTATTAACTGGCATCCCAGTTGACAGTTTTTAACTGTAAAAACAACAGGGTTTTTTTTTACAGTGTAGTAGTGGATTATCCCCTTGGTAACAACTACAACGAAAAAAATTTGAGTTTGGAAATTTTTGGGCCATTTTAAAGTATCCGAACGCGTTCGGAGCACTTGTTTTAAAAACATGTACTAGCAAACAACTTTGGAAGTATTTTTTGTGTATATGAGAAAGAAATAATTATAATTATCATGTAAAATGTTGCATACATTCCGAATTTTTTAAAATATGGTAATTTTATGCATATTATTTTGTCAAAAACTTTAATAGGCTAGGAAAAAAAATTGTTCTACTGATTAAAAAAAAATAACACCACCGAGTTAAACTGTAAACTTATGTCTAGGGAATATACTTAAGAAACTTGGAAGAAATGTTTTTTTTTATTTTGTTTGGATCTATTGATAACCTTGGCACGCCACTAAATATGTAGAACATCTTTTTTTGTCTACTAATAAAATAATTTTTTAAAAAAAAGCTTTTCGGTTTAGGCATATACCCTAGACATAAGTTTACAGTTTAAATAGGTAGTATTATTTTCTTTGTCAGTCGAACAATTTTTTTCTAGCTTATTAACGTTTTTGACAAAAAAATATGCAAAAAATTACCATATTTTAAAAAATTCGGAATATATGCAACATTTTACATGATAATTATAATTATTCTTATACACTTATACACAAAAATACTTCCAAAGTTGTTTGCTAGTACATATTCTTAAAAAAGTTCTCCGAACTCCGAAAGTTAGACGCATTTTATGGGCAACTAAAACCATCTTCAAATGCAAGGTGGGTTTTTTTAAGAACTAAGTGTCCATGCAAGGGCCCTTTCTTGTTTCGGTGAGATTGTGGTGTAAGCCATACATATCCTAACAAATTAATTAAATCGACATGAGTTATGCCACGGCATAAAGTTCTTTGGAGACATCTGCGAGACCACTTGGTCTGCGTAATCTAGGGATATTTGGCGAATTTCGCTGTTGGAGAGAAATTGATGGCTTTGATTGGCGAGGGAATTAACAGCTTTTGGGAAGTTATGACCAAAATATAATATCTTCGTATTTCGTTATTATTTTTCTTTCAACCCTTTAAGTCCCAGTGATGCCATTTGGCATCATCATGTTTCTGATCATAATTAGAAAAAAATAATAGGGCTGACATCTGTTGGGATTAATAAGAACTATTTTCTAATAGAACTAAGTTTGAAGTATCAAATGATGTGCTTTTTGATATCATAAATGGCTATAGACGATCAGAAAAAAAATTCCAAAATGATGATGCCAAATTGTCATTGGGACTGAAAGGGTTAAGGTTACACTTTTGACCAAATCCTATATAACACACTTCACAACTATGCGGCTTTTCTCCTGTATGTGTTAGCCGATGCGTTTGAAGATCAAACTTTTGTCCAAATTGCTTGTTACACACATCACAACCATGCGTGGGGGGGGGGGGGGGTCTCTTGTGTGTTAGAGGATGACTTTGAAGGGCAGATTTCTTACCAAGACTCTTAAACAGACTTATTTACAGAACTATTTCAGGTTCCCTAACACACAAAAAATATATGCACAAAAAAAACTGGATAAATCTTTATTTATCATCCTCAAAGAGTTTGTTTGACACTTGTCACAATTATTCCTAATAGCGCCTTAAGCTTTTCACAAATAATGTGTAAATATAGTATGTTGCATAACAGTAACAAATAACAAGAAGTTCTTAAAGAACTAAAAAATCCTACTTTCCTGTTACTTAAATACTTCAACGATACTGAAATTCTTATCGGGAAACAACTAGGTTACTTACAGTAAAAATCATCAACAACCGTTTCTACACAAGAATATACACATTAGAAAAAAAATCGCTAAACACAGCATCCAGCTATAATGTAAACTTCTTAAAGACAAAATCAACTATTTTCCTTAATATTCTTTCGCAAATTAACTTACTATTATTTATCGTCTGCTCGATTTATTTGTATTTCGAAGAATAATTAAATATTTAGTAATAACAAAAAACATGAAACTATTAAAAACTGCATTAAAAAATAAGAAATTTAAACTAAAACTAAGCAGAATTCTATGCAAAAATATGCCTTGCCGCTTTCTTAGTAAACAATTAACCCTTTCAGTCCAAAAAAAATTAATACACTACAGAAAATTCTGATATTCACAAAATAAGCTCATTTTAGGTCTAAGATAAGAGTTCCATAAGAAAAAAAATTAATTTTAATTTTATAATTGATTTTTGAAATGATGCCAAATGGCATCATTGGGACTTAAGTAGTGTAAAAGAAAACATGGTTATATTCAATTTGAAGAATGAAACTTATTAAATAGCAATTAATTTTTTATTGCTTTAAGAAAAATTTGCAAATATACAAAAAAATAATTTAGCACAAAAGTATGCACCTTGTGCAATTAAATATTGTAATTCGAAAATAAGTAAAGTATAATTAATTATTGAATATTAAGGAATACAAGCATCAATATTTCCATAAATGGAATGAAAGCTAAATATTTCCTGTGTGTGTTAAAATATGCTTTCGAAGAATAGACTTGACTAAATCCCATATGACACATTCACACAAATGCGGCTTTTCTTCTGTATGTGTTAGCCGATGCGTTTGAAGATCAAACTTTTGTCCAAATTGCTTGTTACACACAGCACAACGATACAGGGTTTTTTTCCTGTGTGTGTTAAAATATGCTTTCGAAGAATAGACTTGACTAAATCCCATATGACACATTCACACAAATGCGGCTTTTCTTCTGTATGTGTTAGCCGATGCGTTTGAAGATCAAACTTTTGTCCAAATTGCTTGTTACACACAGCACAACGATACAGGGTTTTTTTCATGTGTGTTAGAAGATGACTTTGAAGGGCAGATTTCTTTCCAAGACTCAAACAGATTTCGCAGATGATGTGTTCCTTATTAGCAGTGCTTGTCAAAAAACGTTTCACAGCCAACATTTTGGCAAAATCTTTCCAAAATATGCTAGAAGAATTTGTGTTTTGAAAACCCACATTGAGTTGAGGTTACTGATAACTTTCATTCAGTGTGGTATTGAACAAGAAGTAGCCTTTCAGAAAAACCTAAAACATTACTATAAACTAGTTTAAGATATGAATTATCTATTGATTATAAATCCTAAATTTATTAATAAGTAAAAAGTTATGCACCCAGAAAGGTAAGTACACAAATGCGTTTTTATGTATGTGTACCATGCTCCATTTTCACGCTTTTGAATCACAAAAGAGGAATTGTTTGAAATAGCAATAACTCAATATCCTTTAAAAGGTTCTATATTAAGATTGATGCTTGAATTTTGTGTTATTTAATTAGTTCATTTATTTGATAGTCTATGCTTTGCGAGTCCCGTCAAGGAGAACTATTTTAGGTTCCCTAACACACACAAATTATATGCACAAAAAACTGGATAAATCTTTATTTATCATCCTCAAAGAGTTTGTTTGACACTTGTCACAATAATTTCTAATAGCGCCTTAAGCTTTTCACAATGTGTAAATATAGTTTGTTGCATAACAACAACTAACAAGAAGTTCTTAAAGAACTAAAAAATCCTACTTTCCTGTTACTTAAATACTTCAACGTTACTGAAATTCTTATCGGGAAACAACTAGGTTCCTAACAGTAATTTTTAATCAACAACCGTTTCTAATCAAGAATATACACATTAGAAAAAAATCGCTAAACACAGCATCCAGCTATAATTTAAACTTCTAAAAGCCAAAATCAACTATTTTCCTTAATATTCTTTCGCAAATTAACTTACACTCTTAAAACAAACGAGCTGTTTTAACTCAGACTGAGTTAATTTCCACTCCTTTCCGGTGCCGAAAATGCACTTCTCCTATAGGAGTGAATTTCACTCTTTTGTTTTAAGAGTGTACTATTATTTATCGTCTGCTCGATTTATTTGTATTTCGAAGAATAATTAAATATTTAGTAATAACAAAAACAAGAAACTATTCCAAACTGCATTAAAAAATAAGAAATTTAAACTAAAACTAAGCAGAATTCTATGCAAAAATATGCCTTGCCGCTTTCTTAGTAAACAATTAAAGAACAATCAAAGAATCGCATTGTGCTACATTTTATGACATCATTCCAAACTGAATTAATAACAAATATTTTGCTTCAAATATTTTTAAATAAATAAAGTTTCTTATGCAATTGTTGATTTGGCAACAGCGATGACTCAAAATTGAATTTCAAGGCTAATTCAATGGGAAATTCGTCGCCAGATAGTAAATTTATATCCATCTGGACGTACAAACAGACGGACAAAAAGTATGAAAGTCTGTTCTCTGAGTTCATAGCTTTCTAACAAAAAAGAATTTTTAGCCTACTTTTCTTTTTTTAATTCGAAAGAATTAAAAAAATGAAAAAGTAGGTATTGACATGCGGTCGATGTCCGTCTGTCCGTCTGTCCGTCTGTCGTCTGTCTGTCGTCTGTCTGTCCGTCCGTACCCCCCTTCCAAAATCGGTTCTAATCATCGGATCTTAAAAATTCTTTTTTGTTAGAAAGCTATAACCTCAGATACCCAACTTTCATACTTTTTGTCCGTCTGTCTGTACGTCCGGACGGACATAAATCTACTATCTGTCGGCGAATTTCCCATTGAATTAGCATTGAAATTCAATTTTGAGTCATTTAAATCACTGTAGGTATTGAAATGCGGTTGATGTCCAACTGTCTGTCTGTCCATCTGTCTGTCTGTTGGTATGTCTGTCTGTTCGTATGTCTGTCCGTTTGTCTGTCCGCCTGTCTGTCCGTTTGTCTGTCTGTCTGTACCCCCCTTCCAAAATCGGTTCTAATCATCGGATCTTAAAAATTCTTTTTTTGTTAGAAAGCTATGACCTCAGATACCCAACTTTCATACTTTTTGTCCGTCTGTCTGTACGTCCGGACGGACATAAATCTACTATCTGTCGGCGAATTTCCCATTGAATTAGCATTGAAATTCAATTTTGAGTCATGTAAATCACTGTAGGTATTGAAATGCGGTTGATGTCCATCTGTCTGTCTGTTCTTATGTCTGTCTGTCTTTCCGTCTGTCTGTCTGTCCGTCTGTCTGTCTGTCCGTCTGTCTGTCCGTACCCCCCTTCCAAAATCGGTTCTATCCATCGGATCTTAAAAATTCTTTTTTTGTTAGAAAGCTATGACCTCAGATACCCAACTTTCGTACTTTTTGTCCGTCTGTCTGTCTGTACGTCCGGACGGACATAAATCTACTATCTGTCGGCGAATTTCCCATTGAATTAGCATTGAAATTCAATTTTGAGTCATTTAAATCACTGTTGCCAAATCAACAATGGCATGAGAAACTTTATTTATTTAAACATATTTGAAGCAAAATAATATTTTCATGAATCAGTTTGGAATGACGTCATAAAATGTAGCACAATTTGATTCCATGATTATTCATTAATTATCTAACAAGAAAGCGGCAAGGCATACTTTTGCATACAATTATGCTAAGTTTTAATTTACATTTCTTATTTTTTTAATGCAGTTTGGAGTTTCATTACTTTTGTTATTAATAAATATTTAATTATTCCTCGAACTACAAATAAATCGCGAGCAGACGATAAATAATGTTTAATTGATTTGCGAAATAACATTAAGGAAAATAGTTGATTTTGGCTTTTAGAAGTTTAAATTATTAGCTGGATGCTGTGTTTCGATTTTTTTTCTAATATGTATAAATCTAGTGTAGAAACGGCTGTTGATGATATTTACTGTTAGAAACCTAGTTTTTTCCCGATTAGAACTTCAGTAAGTATTTAAGTAACAGGAAAGTAGGCTATTTTAGTTCTTTATGAACTTCTTGTTAAGTTCTGGAGAATAGAACCGATTTTGAAAGGCATTTTAAGGACAAACAATTGTCTCATTACACACTTCAAGGGTGTCACCTTTTGTATGGAATATGTCTTTGGAGGTGCAATTTTTGCCCCTTGTTAACAGTTTTTACCTTTTCAGTGTATTAAGAAACATTTAAAGGTGTGACTTTTAGCTTAAATATACACTTCTGACTTAAGTGACTTTAATCTTGTGGATTCGAAGATGGCTTTTAAGATTGGCCTTTAGACTAAATCTCTTGGAACACACTTCACAACTATGCGGCTTTTCTCCTGTGTGTGTTAGAAGATGGCTTTGAAGGCTAGCCTTCTGACTAAATCTCTTGTTACACACTTCACAACTATGTGGCTTTTCTCCTGTGTGTGTTAGAAGATGGGTTTGGAGAATAGACTTGAGACTAAATCCCTTGTTACAATATTCACAACAATGCGGCTTTTCTCCTGTGTGTGTTAGAAGATGGGTTTGGAGAATAGACTCGAGATTAAATCTCTTGTTACAAACTTCACAACTATGCTGCTTTTCTCCTGTGTGTGTTTGAAGATGGTATTGAAGACCAGACTTTTGTTTATATGTCTTGTTACACACTTCACAACGATGCGGCTTTTCTCCTGTGTGTGTTAGAAAATGGCTTTGAAGGCTAGACTTGAGACTAAATCTCTTGTTACAAACTTCACAACTATGCAGCTTTTCTCCTGAGTGTATTAGAAGATGCATTTTAAGGTTGGACTTTTGACTAAATCTCTTGTTACAATATTCACAACAATGCGGCTTTTCTCCTGTGTGTGTTCGAAGATGGCTTTGAAGGCTAGTCTTCTGACTAAATCTCTTGTTACACACTTCACAACTATACGGCTTTTCTCCTGTGTGTTTTAGAAGATGGCTTTGAAGGTTAGCCTTCTGACTAAATCTCTTGTTACACACTTCACAACTATGCAACTTTTCGCCTGTGTGTGTTAAAAGATGGGTTTGGAGAATAGACTTGAGACTAAATCTCTTGTTACAATATTCACAACAATGCGGCTTTACTCCTGTGTGTGTTAGAAGATGGTATTGAAGACCAGACTTTTGTTTATATGTCTTGTTACACACTTCACAACGATGCGGCTTTTCTCCTGTGTGTGTTAGAAGATGGCTTTGAAGGCTAGACTTTTGATTAAATGCCATACGACACACTTCACAACTATGTGGTTTTTCTCCTGTGTGTGTTATAAGATGGTATCGTAGGACAGACTTTCCACAAATTGTATGTTACACACTTCACACTGATGTGGCTTTCCCCTGTGTGTATTATAAGATGACTTTGAAGGGCAGATTTTTTTTTTCAAAACTCTTGGATGTATATTTTTTTAAACAGCGCTTGTCAAAAAGTTTTTCCCAGCTGACATTCTTATAAAATATCGGAGAAATGTTCGAAGAATTAGCGTGTCTTGATACCCTACTTAGTGTTCTTTTCACTTTGAAAGATGTTACTGATCACTTTCATTCAGTGTGTTATTGAAGTAGTATGCAAGAAGTAGCCTTCCAGAAAAACCTAAAACATTACAATAAACTAGTTAAAGACACATATTATCGATTATAAATCCTAAAAACATCAATAAAATAAAAAGTTAGAGAAAAAACGTTTGGTACTATAAAAGTTTGGATACCAATTTGGAACCACAATCAAATGACGTGCCGAGTATGCACAATATGCAACTTTTTTAAGGACTAACTTTTAAGCATTTTGCAGTAAAATTGACAATGACCGGACACGAAGCTGGGACCTTTCGAATGCAAGGCAAGCTCCTTACCAACAGGGCTTCCCAGAACCGGGATTAGTTATCAAGGAAAATAGCAAGTATTGGAGTTACGCGTTACTTCTAACGCCGTTACATATGTAACTTACTTTTTTTTTCCGGTAACGCCGTTAGATTTTTCAGAAAGAAACTGCAACTGTAACTTAGTTACTTTTAACGAAAAATTTCGTTACTTTTCCATTACTCCTCATGCCGCTCTTCACGGATCCTTTCGGTAGTTCGGCGATTATTTTAAACTTAACTATTTAACTTTAAAAAAAGTTGAATGAGGAAGTTGCATGAATTTCAAATTCATTGGCAGACAATAGCCCTTTTAAAAACACGTCGAATGCTACTTTTCACACTAGTAAAAAAGTTATTAAATTAGTCAGTAATTGAGTTTTAAGTAGGGGATACGTCACTTCCGGTAAAAACACTCACAAACCTCTTGCAGTGCGTAATGACGTCAGGCTTGGCTTTTTTGTCCATTGGCGTGCAATTTCTAACCAACTTCTGTGCGATACAGCTGTTAAAAATACAAAATGTGTTTTGAATGATCCCATATAGGAATAGGATTATTTACAATAAGTGGTTTTCCTAAGTTCTAGTTATTCTCATCAGACTTGGTAGATCTCCTACGAAGATTTCAATTGATCCAACAATCGACTAGGTCTGAAGTGTCAACAGCGCGCTCTTGTACGATTTAAATTCAACAACCAAGCAAGAAACAAGCTGTTCTTATTTATTATCAAAAGCTGGTTTAGTGAGCAGTCTGTTCTTTTAAATAGAACGTTTTGAAAAACGTTGCATGTTTATTTTAATTATGGACATGCTAACCGTAGCGCCCCCAGTTTTGTTATTAGAAAAAACTCGGTCTAAATGATGTTTGCTGTTTAGATTGTAGCGTCAGACACCGTGTTCATTCCTCATGTCGTAGTTTTCAATGACTTTAAAAAGGCATAAATTTTGAGTAAAACTTAATAATTTCGAAAATACTAAAAGTATCCTTTATGTTTTTAGCTGATATTTAGATCTGTGCTTCTAATGTTCCAGAAAATGGTATAAGTACGACATTTTGGGTACGATGCAAGTTCCTCATTGCCATTATTAGCTTTTTTTTCCAATTGTCACTATTTTATTTTAAATATATGATCGCTTTGGAAAACGGTAAGATGGTTAAATTGTTGGTTTCTTAGAAACTTGAAATTTCTAATAGTAACCGTAGTTCGTTATTTTTTATATTAAGTAACTAACAGAATTACTGTTTAAGAGTAACTTCCCAATCCCTGAAAAATAATATTAATTTTTATCCCGTTCTGCCGGTACTGAAGTTATTCTGAGAAAAACCGAATTTATTTATTTGAATTGTTTTTACAATGAATATATAACTCCCAAGCATTAAAAATTCACGATAAAAAATATCGAATAAAAATAATTTATTTTACGCTCTTTTTGAGCAGTATTAAGAAAATTCTTTTCAACACCTACTACAATAAAACAGCTAAATTTGTTTTATTCTAACAACTAAATTCATATTTTGTAATCATATCTAAAATAGAGAAGTTATTGTAAGAAAAACCAAACCTATTTATTTGAATTGTTTTTACAATGAATATGTAACTCCCAAGCATTATAAATTTACTATAAAAAATATCGAATAAAAATTTATTTAACGTTCTTTTCGAGCAGTATTAAGAAAAATACTTCCATACACCTTTTCTACAATAAAGCCGTTAAATTTATTTTATTCTAACAACCAAATTTATATTTTGAATTCATATCTAAAATAGGACCACTTTTACTGTCATAAAAAAAACGCTAAATTCGTATTCATATCTAAAATACGATTTTACAGCTTTTGGAATATCGTGTATGCTTTATGATAGAAATTTCCCCAACAGGATTGTACGGCATTTTAGATGCTTCCCACCAGGGCCTCCTAGAAGAAGAAGAAAGGGAAAAAATAGTAGGCAGGGCCTGGCTCTTTCCGAAATCCGCCATTGAGACTAAACGTTAAACGACCGGCGGCGCTGATCGCTACTGAATACGAGCGGGAAAGAAACAAAGAATAAAAAAGGCTTTTTTTGTATCATTGATTCGCTATTTCTAGAGCAGTCGAAGACAAAACATAAAAATCTGTTTAAAACTTTAATCAATGTCAACTTTTTTACATAAAAAATATTTAAATCTTGTACATTATGAAGGAATTTTTAAAGCCAAATTTTCGCATTTAATTAGGCAAGATTAAATACCATATGATTACCATAAACTTCTTAATAAATCCTGTGTCTCTTATTTTCTTGATATTTCTTACAAAATACAAGCTGTAGTGTATCAAATTATAAACGGATTGAGTATTACCAGAAAGTAAATGACAGGTTATTTATTTTACTTCATTAAAACACTTATAAATTGGCATTTAATTTCCTTAGTTTCGATTTTAAGTTTTTGTTTTTACTCGGTATGTTACGATTTCAATGGGTTCATTTTTCATTTTAATAATAGAATAATATATGACAAATGTTAATTTTTATTTAGTTTAAGCAGAAAATTGTGAATATTTTTTGAAAAATAATGGTTAAGTATTTTAAATTTTTGTAAAAGCTTACCATACAAAGCAACACGAAAGAAAGAGTGGATTTCCCAGATATTTGAATTATTATTTGATTTGAAGCATGTAGCTTTTTTCTTTTCTTTTTGTAATACATTTAATTCCAAAGAAGTTCTATTGCAACTACCGATTGCGCATGCGCAATTTTCTCAAAAACCCTTTTATGACGTTCGACAAGTATAGGAAACTCGTGTATCAAATATGAAGTACATGGCTCTTTGTAGTTCGAGTTACAGAGTGGTTTCAAAGAGACGGACGAATTTTCAAAAACCACTTCATCGGAATCAGTACCCTCCAAAACAAGTAGAAAAAAACACAAAATCTCCATTTAGGATTTTCGACCCCATCCCAATACTTCCATTACCTTAGATTTCATATTAGGTCATTGAAAGTAATAACATTCAGAAATCATAAGTTATCACGTATTTTTTTACTTATGTTATTACTATAACCATAATTGTCATTCTTGGTATAATTTATACTGATTTTTACACACGAAATAGTTTAAAATAATTATATAATACAATTTTTTTAAAAATCATAACAGATGGGGTTGAATAACTAGACTGCCGTAAACTGCAAAAACTACAACAATGAGTTAGAGCATTATTAATCGGAAATAATCAGTCTTTTCGTATATTTCCTTGAAGGTTAAATTTTTTGCGTTTTTTACAACAATGGTCCAAGTCATTAGTTTAGACACTGCAGTTTTAATCTCCAAAAAGCATCATTCAATTTATTGCCAAAGCTACTAAAATATTTATATGAACGCTTGGTACATACTAATATCGGGTGTGTTGGATTTTATCATAATTTAAGCAAATAAAGATGTTGTTTTCTGAGCTTGAAGATATGGAAATTCTAACTCAAGAGCGTTTTCAGCGGTCGTTTGGCTCAGTGCCAAGATTCAATGGCCGGGCCCGAATACACTCTATATTTTTTTCCCTTTCTCTTCTTCTAGGAGGCCCTGCTTATATGCCAGTGAAAATACTCTCAAACGGGAAATATCAATAAAAAATATTGTAAAATATATAATAAAATAAATATAATAAAATATTGACATATTTATTTAAAAGCACTTAAACAGTGCATTTTATTCGTTAAGTCAAAAGAAATTCAACAGGGCACCTGCTACCTAAGAATGAATATATTTTTTTCATCGTTTTATTTTTAAGGTTTTTATTTTGCTTTTATTATCCAAGTAAAATATAAAATAAGTGTACTCAGGAGTTTTTCGCGCCTTTTCTCTCGTCATAAAGCAAGATTGGATATCATAATAGTAAGATGATTACTTTCTTTATCTCAATGAGTAAGTTCAAATTTATAACATTTCTGCTCAAGTTTGTGTGTACATGTTTTATAAAAACTAGATACTATTATTTTCACGACATAAACTCAAACAATTTAATTTTTTTTAATTATTTCATAACGGCGATTCGGGACTTTACGATGTCGTAAATTTATTTAAAAATTGGTATTAGCTTGGGTGAAGTTTGAAATAATAAATCATTTAATTGTTTTATTGTTGAGCTTTAACTTTTACTTATTTTTTGCATTTTCGAAAATTTGTGTGAATCAACAATTTGTGTTACCACGTTTTTTTTTTACTTTAATGAAAATTTTGCTAATACTGGTTTCGAATTTTATTTCATATACATTACATTTTTTAATTAAATTTAATATTAGGAGCTTAATATCGTTGCATGACGAGACGTTATGATAATATTTAATGACATGATTTCGTCATTAAATATTATCATAATGTTACATATTTAATTAGGTAGCAAACTTTTTAAATGACAAGAGGTATAACCATAGGTCCTGGACTAGGATAACACGGACTATAGGAACAGAAAACTTTGCCGGGCTTTTAAGGAAACTTTTGTTTTATGTTTGCTCGTACTAAGGTTAACGTCTGAATCAAAATCAAATGCTAGGGCTTAAAAAAAATGAAAAATAATTATTATTTTATATTCTGCTTTAAAAATAAAGCGGACCATAAAATGACACAATATACTGAAGTTTCAGGGGCAACTTAATTTAGCATGAAAATCATTACGGGCCTTATGGAAGATCATGCCCTGGGCATCGCTAACGATTTGAAAGTGGCGTAATTTGTTGGCCTTTGTTTGTAATACGCATATATCATTTTGTTTGCTTAAAATAAAATCAGCAAAAGCATAAGGTTTTTTTTAACCCAAGCATCAAAATTTATGTGTTATCCTATTACAAAAGCTTTTGCTTTAGCCACTGGAGGATACTAAAAAAAATCCAAGCGCAAAAATGAATGTAAATAGGTGTAGATAGGTCCAATTAATTTCTGTACAACAAATCAGGTGATTTAAATTATCTAACTAGTTAAATGTTCCATAAAAACATTTTATCATAAATTGAGTTTTTTCATGTTTATTGCACTTAATTTTTTAATTAAAAAAATGAAACACCAATTATCTATTAAATAATTCAAACTTTAGTTATGTAAAATAAACACTAATGTTCATAATTAGTAATGGGGTTGTTTCACGTCATCGGTGTTATCAGCTCGCCGGTCTATTTTTCCGTTTTTCTAGAATTACACTTTTGGTTTGGGGTCCCGGGTGTTCTATTGGGTTTTGATCGCAGCCCATTAGGTTAACACTCTAAGCACTGTACTGGGTGCGGGTCCGATTCCCGTCTTCGCCCTGGTTGTACTCTCTCTCTCTCTCTCTGATGTCAGTAAAAATCCTGTATGTGTCTGCCTTACTTGACGAAGGTCTATAAACGGGTCTTTGATCAAGCACACAAGCCGGAAAATACATGTGCCAACCTACCTACCTACTTTTGGTTTGGAGTTTTCTAAGAATATGTTAGAAATTAATTTTTAAAAAATGCCAACTTCGTGCTGTGCTGTTGTTCAAATCATGTATTAAAGAAAGCGTTCACATTAAGAAAGAAAAGTTTCTCTTCCGCATGTTGTATGTTGTAAAAACTTAGAAGCAGATGAAAAGTACGTTCATTTTGAGAATAAAATCGAAACAACCAATGAAACCGCAGTACGTAGAAATATGAAAACAAGAGCGTTACATCAGCTGAACCATTCCCATTAGTAATAATAATAAATTAAAAAGCTGCATTTACTATGGGAAATATAATTTATTTAAAAACAATTTTAATTAAAAATCATTTAAAATAATTTTAATGGGCTTGTTTCACGTGGGATCTGGCAACAGTTCTGCGGTCTTGTTTTAATTTTTCTCGAATGACTTTTGTTGATATTCGAAATTGAGTTTTCTAAGAATAAGTTATTTTAGTTGTTATTTTTTAAAATTACAACTTCTTGCCGTGCTGTTAGTTATTTTAATCATTTAATAAAGAAAACTTGCATTGAAAGAAGTTGGAATTTTAAAAAAATAACTAAAATATTCTTAGAAATTTCAATTTGGAATACCAAGGCCAAAGTAATTCGAGAAAAATGAAAACAAGACCGTGGAGCTGTTGCCAGATCACTCGTGAAACAAGCCCATTAAAAATAAGTTTAATTAAAGTAGCTTTAATTACATATAAAAAAAATTAGTTTTAATTACATATAATTTCAATTATAATTAGTTTTTATTACATATAATTTCAATCATAATAATTTTAATTAAACAAATTTAACAAAAAAATATATGTATTCAAAAAATCGACCCCCCCCCCCCCCCCCCCCAGAATTTTTTTCTACTTGCGCCCCAGATAAGGGCTGAGCACTTAAGAATGATATCCAGGGTAATTTGGGCATCAGTGCAGTTCTTGCAAGGGGATGCAAGTTCTGTTTTGTCGGGGAAATTTTCTTTTAACTTATAAGTAAGTATACTGAAAGACTGTTATTTGGGAACAAAATGGTTCAATTCATTGTTGTGGTTAATGAAGTTTACTTGCACACGATAGTTTTTTATAATGTATGTTAGACGCTGTTTTCGAAGATTGAACTTAAGAGAATAAATCTCTTATTACACACTTTAAAACTATGACTCAAACTATGAAAAGAATGATGCTTTCCCCCTGTGTGCGTTTGAAAATATTCTCAATGGCGGAGTTTTGACAAAATGTCATATTATTCACTTTAAAACTATGGGGTTTCTTCTATGTAACTGCGAAGATGTTTTTGAAGGATATAATTTCTACTAAATCGTATGTTACACATTTCACACTGAAGTGGCTTTTATCCTGTGTGTGCTAGAAGATGTCTTCGAAAGCTAGACTTGAGACGAAATTCCATATAACACATTTCCACAACTATATGGCTTCTCTCCATATAGTTCTCTCCAATAAAATAAAAAGTTATGCACCCAGGAAGGTAAGAAGTCTACAGAAGTTTTTTTGTAATGAATTATAAAACTTGAATAAATAATATAACTTTGCCTGTGTTAGAAGATGGGTTTGGAGAAAAGACTCGAGGCTAAATCTCGTTACAAACTTCTCAACTATGCGGCTTTTCTCCTGTGTGCGTCCGAAGATGGTATTGAAGACCAGACTTTTGTTTATATGTCTTGTAACACACTTTACAACGATGCGGCTTTTCTCCTGTGTGTATTAGAAGATGCCTTTTAAGGCTAGACTTTTGACTAAATCCCATATGACACACTTCACAACAATGCGGCTTTTCTCCTGTGTGTATTAGAAGATGCCTTTTAAGGTCGGACTTTTGACTAAATCTTTTGTTACAATATTCACAACAATACGGCTTTTCTCCTGTGTGTGTTAGAAGATGGGTTTGGAGAATAGACTTGAGACTAAATTCCATATGACACACTTCACAACAATGCGGCTTTTCTCCTGTGTGTGTTAGAAGATGGGTTTGGAGATTAGACTTGAGACTAAATCTCTTGTTACAAACTTCACAACTACGCGGCTTTTCTCCTGTGTGTGTTCGAAGATGGTATTGAAGACCAGACTTTTGTTTAAATGTCTTGTTACACACTTCACAACGATGTGGCTTTTCTCCTGTGTGTATTAGAAGATGGCTTTGAAGTCTAGACTTTTGACTAAATCCCATATGACACACTTCACAACGATGCGGCTTTTCTCCTGTGTGTATTAGAAGATGCCTTTTAAGGTCGGACTTTTTACTAAATCTCTTGTTACAATATTCACAACAATACGGCTTTTCTCCTGTGTGTGTTAGAAGATGGGTTTGGAGAATAGACTTGAGACTAAATCCCATATGACACACTTCACAACAATGCGGCTTTTCTCCTGTGTGTGTTAGAAGATGGGTTTGCAGGGTAGAATTGAGACTAAATCTCTTGTTACAAACTTCACAACTATGCGGCTTTTCTCCTGTGTGTGTTCGAAGATGGTATTGAAGACCAGACTTTTGTTTAAATGTCTTGTTACACACTTCACAACGATGTGGCTTTTCTCCTGTGTGTATTAGAAGATGCCTTTTAATGTCGGACTTTTGACTAAATCTCTTGTTACAATATTCACAACAATGCGGCTTTTCTCCTGTGTGTGTTCGAAGATGGTATTGAAGACCAGACTTTTGTTTAAATGTCTTGTTGCACACTTCACAACGATGTGGCTTTTCTCCTGTGTGTATCAGAAGATGGCTTTGAAGTCTAGACTTTTGACTAAATCCCATATGACACACTTTACAACAATGCGGATTTCCTGCTGTGTGTGTTAGACGATGGATTTGAACGCTAGACTTATGACTAAATCTCTTGTTACAATATTCACAACAATGCGACTTTTCTCCTGTGTGTGTTAGAAGATGACTTTGAAGGTTAGACTTTTGACTAAATCCCATATGACACACTTCACAACAATGCGGCTTTTCTCCTGTGTGTATTAGAAGATGCCTTTTAAGGTCGGACTTTTTACTAAATCTCTTGTTACAATATTCACAACAATGCGGCTTTTCTCCTGTGTGTGTTCGAAGATGGTATTGAAGACCAGACTTTTGTTTATATGTCTTGTTACACACTTCACAACGATGCGGCTTTTCTCCTGTGTGTGTTAGAAGATGGCTTTGAAGGCTAGACTTTTGACTAAATCCCCATGCTTCATGGATGTGTTCTTTTTTAACAGCGATTGTCAAAAAGTTTTTCACTGCTGACATTTTTATAAAATCTCGGAGAAATGTTAGAAGATTTAGCTTGATAACCTACTTAGTGTTCTTTTCACTTTGAGAGATGTTGCTGATCACTTTCAATCAGTGTGTTATTGAAGTAGTATGCAAGAAGTAGCTTTCCAGAAAAACCTAAAACATTACAATAAACTAGTTAAAGACACAGATTATCGATTATAAATCCTAAAAACATTAATAGAATAAAAAGATATGCACCCAGGAAGGTAAGAAGTCTACAAATGTTTTTTTGTAATGAATTATAAAAACTTGAATAAATAATATAACTTTTTTTTTGTTTTTGTTAAATAATAAAATATAGTTATGGGACATGTTCTTCTTCTGCAAAGACGAGCACAAACTCTTGTTTAAAAAAATCATTTCAATTTCCCATAGCATATAGGTATACACTTTTTGTTTTTTTAACAAGTTTTGTTCTGCTAGCAGTAGACTATTCTGCAACTGTCGTATTAAAGGATTCTGGTGCTGGGGTTACTGATAAGAATGCTAAAAAAAAACCAGACTGTGATAATGCCAGTTCTGAAAATCACAATAATAGACACCTGTTGCAAT